>LPNX011093023.1:434901-458192 GCA_001517045.1 Pseudotsuga menziesii | reverse complement strand
GCCTCACTTAAGAGAGTGAATGATGTGTGTGTTAAATAGAGAGTCTCACTCTCTATTTATATTCTTTCGTTCACTTGAATTGCATTTTCACACGTAGGCTCATCCTAATAATTACTACTCGAGCCTACACCTTAATTAGTGTATAATAACTCAAGTTCCCCGAAACTATGGGGACTTACCTAATGACTTTATATGACTTGATTACATTATTAATCCTCCCGATCGGAACATCGGGGCATGACCACATGACTCAAATACATAATAGAAACATCCCGGAATAAACATCGGGTTACAATACATAAGATACATAGAACAATACATTCCGAAGTTACATATACATCAACATGAAGCATGTAAATGATTCAAACAAGTTCAAATAAGGATAATAAATCATTACACACAATAGTAGGAATCAAATGACAAGATCTTTGAAATCTCCAAAAACCAATAAAATAAATCAGCTTCTGCAGTGAAGACCAAACCTAGGTGGGGAATGTGAAAGATAACATGTTAAGTTAACCACCGAGATTATAGAACCAACTGAAATGATAAAAACCAACTCAAAAGAATCAAAACAAATAAGTAAAAATGAAAATAATGTGCATTCCGCAATCCGCAATTTGCAATGCGGGTTGCGGAGAGAACAAACTCAACAAGTGACCGAAACATTTCCCAATCTGCAATTGTGGATTGTGGGTTGCAGAACAAAAAATATATCATGGAGTAAAGACCTTCCCACAATATGCAATTGCGGTTTGCGGGTTATGGGTGCGTAAAGTGCACTTATTGAAAAATGTTCCCGCATATGCAATCCATGTTGCAAATTGCAGGTTGCGGAACGGAAAAGTTTCAAACGCAAAACCAAGCTCCCACAGTCCGCATTGTGGGTAGTGGGTTGCAAGTAAGACACACCTTTTGGGAAAAATTAGTTCTTTCTGCAACTCACAAAAATGCATAAATTTCTCAAAATGTTAACTAAATCAAATCATGAAAAATACATAGAAACCATGATAAACAACATGAGAATCCAAAAATGACTAAGGAACTTAAGTATCACCTTTTGCGTATAAAAATTTGGGCTCTCATGTTTTGAATAAAACATGGGATCTGTTGTAGCTACAACAAGGCTCACATACTAAGATCAAAGATTAACTCTATCCATGAGAGACATGTGCCATCACAAGAGAAACCTAGAAGCATGAACCATACCTTTTTTAATATCATAAGAGGAAGAAATAGTAGAAAAACTAAAATTATCTCTATATCATGTCATCACATAGCCCTTGTAACAATATTTCCAATGAGCCAAGAATTTTCTAATTATGGTTCTGTATGAGAAAGTTATGCAAATTTTAGTGAAGATGCCCATAAATTTCTCCTCCACAAAGTTTCGCACTTTTCTCCAAGAGTTGCGAAAATACTGAGAGAAATGATGATGAAAAAATGAAATGTTTGATATTCTATTTATATAGGTTATGGAGGAAATTTATTACCTTGGGATGACATGCAATTCAAAACTACAAATAATTAAATTCTCTTTTGTTTGGTCGGCTGACCCAAAAAGGTGGGGTGCACCAACTTCAAAAATTCATATCTTTTCAACCGTAAGCAGTTAGAAGATGCTCCACATATCAACAGAAATGGCTTGATGAGAATTATCTCCCTATGATGAGTTTATTTGCAAATTATTGGTCTAATACCCTTAAATTCTTCAATATGTTCAGGATGTCAAAGACCCCACACATGAGGATGTCAAAGACCAATATACCACCAACTACAAGAGTTTCAAAGTCTTATTCAACATATCAAGGCACTTCCATGGGATCTACCTCCATCTACATCCCAATAGCCATATAATCACAAAGAGTACCATACATTACCATCAACAAGATACCAAGTGTGTGGGTTCAATACCCAAGGCACCACATGCAAGGGTTTCAAGGACTCTTTCAAAGATATCATATAATATTGAAACAAGATACTTTCCATGGAATTCAATCCCATCACATAGGACTCCATTTCCAAGTGATGAGGGCATAATGACCAATGATTCCATCATATCAAAGGATCCAACAATCATGGGCTTACAAACCACCATATTTTTGGATTCCAAGACCCAAATCATTTCCAAATTCACCGTCAATGATCATATAGTGTCCAAGGGTCATCATGCCGCCATTTTGTGGGTGCAGAACCTTCTCATGCATAATGACTATCTCCAAGGGTTCCACACGTCGGACCTCGACTATCACTCCGACTATACCAGAACCCCACCTACCGGCCTCTGAACCGACCAGAGGTGAGGAAGAAGAAAATGTCAAGGACATAAATAGAGAAATAAACCAATTGTTCTCTGACTTCAACTCACCCCCTCAGACCGACAATCCACCACTCGACCACATTTTTACCAACCCAATCACACCCGACCATTCACCAACCCCATCACCACCCCCCGACTTAGAAACCCTAATCCAACCAGCTGCACCAGAACCAACCCCACGACAACCATCAGTACCAACCGCATCCACTTCTGGACCACCTGCATCCGAATAACTAGAGGCAATAGTCATCCCACTGCCCCAAACAGAAATACCATCAACCACTGCTACACATCAAACAGAAAATTTTGACTCGACTTTTGGAGGTACACAGATGCCGAAACAAGCCAAAGCAGAGAAGCACAAAAAGAAGAAAAATAAGAAGGACCATCATGGACAACCAGCAATGGTCCACATCAATCTAGTTGGGTCGACCACTGCAGTCGATGCAACCAAACTGAGAGATCCAGAGCTAGAACAACTACTGGAAGCACTAGCAGTCGAAGCAAAGACAAGGAACCATCACAGACGTAAGGAACTAGACAACAAGGAAAAAGAACAAGTTAAGTTCCTTAACAAGTGTAGGGACCTGGTCCAGTTGACATACCACTAGAAAGAGCTTATTAGCTGTTTGAAAGTGTGGTGTCAGCGCTCCAAGCACAGATGCAAGAAACAAAGTCACTAATGACCACATCATCATATTTAAGGACCATTAAGCCATCAAATGTGGGTACAAGGGATTCTTCAGGGATTATTCATCAAGCAAGGGGCTTCATAGGCTTATTCAACCACCTCAACCACAACAGGAGACCTCTAAGGGTCAAGATCCATCATGACATCACCTTTGGGGTTGCTAGATTTTCTCTTGGGGTACCATGACATCATCAAAGCATGAATGACCATAGAATGGGTAATTAATGCTTCTCCAACCCATCTAGAGCTTCTGCATCATCCATAGGGGTTTCAACACCATATCTAGGGTCTTCAGTACCATCAGCAAAGTCTTCATCATCTTCAACATGGTGCTGGCTCCAAGATACATCCTTGTGGGTACAGGGACCTTGTCAACTGGGTACAAGGTGCTTCAAGGCTCAAACCCACTCTGTAAGGGATCCAATGCACAACAAGTGGGACTTGGTGGGATCAATGACAACCTATGGGGCCACTACAAGTATGTTGGCATTAATGATAACCTATGGGGCCACTGCAACTCCATGTTGGCATCAATGAAAATTTCATCAACATGTGGCACCTGCTGCTAATTTGGTGGTGTTCCAGGAATAGGTATTTTGAGTGATGGAAAATCATGAAAAAAATAGGTTGGACAACATTAGATACAAGTGAACCACTATATTTTGAAGGATAATAACTAGTGATTTGTGTTGAAGGTGTCCAAAATGATGACAAGAAGAAAAATTCCTTTCTTCTTCTATCTTTTGCTCATGTGGATCACATTCTTCCTCATATTTAAGGTTGTAGCAATGTTATTGAAGTATGGAAGAAGTTTAAAAAATTATATGAAACCTCTAATGAAATTTGAAATTTATTTTTGTTAAATAAATTAACAAATATGAAGATAAATAAATCTGATTCTATAACAAAGAATGCCTAGAATGAGTTTGTGGTGATTTATACTGAAATTAAAGACCTAGTATTATTGCCATTTCATTTAATAGCTTCCTTGATTCAAATTGAATTTTAATAGCATCATTTTTCATATCTTCTTGACAGGATATTCCAACATTTGAAGAAGCTGTAGGTTTGTTGATCAAGTAAGAAGAGAGGTTAAAGAAGAATGAAAATGAAGGTCCAGCTAGAGAATTCATAGGAAGGTGAGGAGGAAGATGTTGAGATAGAGGTTTTGATAGAGGAAGGAGCTATAAGGAAACACAATTAGAAAATTAATTCAGATTTTCAAAGGTAATTCTCAAAGTACCAAATCCAAAATTTTCAATTATTGTGGCTAATCATAATGGTCAAATTGCCCACATTTGACACATTGTAACATAGGATTAAATGTTAAGTTGTTTGGCTAATTGGGTTTAGAATGACCTTGTGTTCGAGAATTTTTGTGGATTATATAGTTTATGTTACAATAGATTCCATAGATTGTTTATTTAAATTGACTGGATTTTAGAAATTTTTATTTCAATAATTATAGAAGCAACATGTATCATACTTTCATGGTTGCGCAGTTCCTTAATGTCCCCTTATCATTACCAACTTCTATCATCTTGTCTAGGGGACATTCATCCCATACATGATTATGTTATACAAGCACAAGTCATATCCTTATCTTTACTAAGTACTTGATGTATTTGTGCTTGACCCTCTGTCACTTGTAGTTATAGTGCACAAGTATGGATTGTTGTATATTTCCCTATTGAATTGAGTTGTTTATATGTTTTTAAAGCAAAATGCTGCTTTTATGTGTCCATATTCAAATTCCACACATTGAATCAAAATCATGATAAAAAACCATGTATAAACGAATAAGTATTCTTGTGTTGTAGTTGGGCATTGGTTAATCATCTAGTCAACCTTTAAATTCATCTATATTATTGCAACATCTCAATCCATTTGATTTGAATAGACCGAGTCAAGTGTTTAAATTATAGGTTGAATTGAGTTAGTCATACTCATTGTGGGTATATTATAACAAATGTGAATGGATTTCATAAGAAGCAACCTCGTTTTTATTGTTATACCACAATAAATTGGCTCCTTTCAGGGTAGCCACAAATTATTTTATTCTTTGGGTTTCATCAGTAAATTTTTTACTTAAAATATAGATCAGAACTTGATATATGAAACCCTCCATCAATAGTACAATGAAATTTTGTTAGTTTCCTCGAGCTAACTTTGGGAGAAGTGGTAGTTATATGAATCTTACAAGTATCCATTCTAGATGTTATTGCTGGAGATGGAGGAGGAGGTTCAAGAAGAAAAGGAACTTGGTCTAGAGATGTGGAGGGCTGTTGACTCAACATTATATGGGTCTAGTTTAGTTGAATTCAATAGTTTAAATGTTAGTATTATTAGGCATAGAAGTATTATGTGGTATTTTTGTCTAGGTTATTTACTTTCTATGCAGAACCATGTATACCTCTTGTTGGTCCACATCTATTTCACTTTAGGCATGTGTTTAATTTTCAATACTATCATTTAGGCTTTATACATTTAGACATAAATTAGGCCAAACTTGTGTTAACTGCATGCCTTTCTTTCTGTTTGTCACTTGAAGACATTTAGATATTTATGTCTTTCTTTCTTGAATTAATTTCCAAAAAAATTGAAAAAGTTGGAAATATATATATTGGCTTTTTGTGCAGAACCACTGTGAAGAATTTACTACCTTTTGTTGAAGATAATGTTCCTTCTGAAGAATATTGTTGAAGTATGCAAGAAGATGGAGCATGGTTTGGTCATTTAAAACTTCAAGCAACATAATTGGTTACCCAAACACACATCCATATTCACCAAGTATTTTCATTATTTGCTTGCATCTAGTTTTTGCAAATTTGATCTCGATGCTATGTTAACCCAATGTTTTCTATACTAATTTCTTATTGAAGAAAATTGTTTACTTTACAATTGAAGCGGCTAAAAAACTAAGAGTTGTTAATTGGTGTGATGTAATCCATTACTTGTGGTGTTGGTTTTCAAGAAAGTACGGACTGCAACAGTCTCTGTTAACATGATATTTTTTTTATATGCTTCAACATATGTAAAATCATTGGAACATATGCAACTTTAATAGAGTAGGTACGCACACCCTGCATTTGTGAGTGTGCTTGATTCTCCTTTTTCTGTAAAACAATTTCCCTCTTTCTTACAACATAGAAAATAATGTTTGATTCCCAATATTCCTTTATCCACTGAATGTTTGTGGTCTTGGAATGTTGTTAACTTCATTTACATATTGGGTTTGTAGGAAGACTCTAATGGGTGGTGCATACAATTGGGCACCCAACAAGTTGAAATTACTATCAAGGATTTCTTCTTTGTATTCTTTTAGGGTATACATTGAATGGATCCAACAAATGGGCACCTGAAAAGAAGAAAATAACTATCATGCCTTTCTCTTCTTAGTCTCTTAAAGTATACTTATAAGGTTTTCATTGTTTTATATTCAGGCTTCTTCTTGTTGGCATGATGTGCTATTTGTCTCTCTACAATGTTATTTCATATATTTATTTTCTTGTATGTTTGAAATGGTGTGTAATTGTGATTATTTTGTTTTTTGATTTCTTGTAGATATCTTTGGAATCCCCAAATTTTTACTTTAATGTAATACTTGAGATTTTAATTTGGAACTTGTTTTGTTTTAATTAATTCACTTGACCTTTTGATGTCATATAATGAAAGATATCCTTGTTAGCTTTTCATTCTATAAAGGATTGTTGTCAATTGCCACACATCTATATCAACCATATGCTATACAAATTTAGTGTGTGCATGAGATAAGGATGTACTATTTCTTTGGTGTTCCCCATTATTTTTCTTATAACAAATTATTGAAACATTCTCATCACTGGTAACTTTCAAACAATTGGTTTTAATTGCCCAAGTGATTAAAAATAAATTTAATAAACATTTTTATGACTTGTTGGACCTTCATTTTAAATGCCCTTTAAATTATTATGTACCATTCCTCTTTATCATGTATTTAATGCCAACACTCATCATGTGTCTAATTGGGTCTTGGTATTGGGGTTAGTTTGCTACAAAACATTGTCGGGCTTCGGTTCTAGGGTTTTATATTCACTCAACATTGAGGAGTGGATATTAATCATGCTAAAGATTGACATCAATTGTCTAAGAATGTATCCTTCACCGTGTTTATCACCAATGAGGTACCATAGGTTATTGTTGCAACTTGTGGTATTTTATCTTCTTCTCTTTTGTTTCTCAAGCAGGTTGTTATCTTCGATCACATCTAGGATAAGAATATTGTTAAGAGGTTGATGTTTTGTATTGCTTGGAACATTCTTCTTTCCAAATTTAGTGTGTCAAAAATGCATGACGGTTATTGTATGTTTCTCCCTAGGGATGATCTAATGAGCTTACTTTTTGGTTATGGTCAGTTGCATCCCCTCTTCTTGATAGGATGCTTATGTATGGTTTTCATATGTACAGTGGTTTCTCCGGTAAAAAGGTAACTATGTAAGCCCACCTTGTCTAGCAAGAAATCATTCTTACATTTTATTATTGTGAACATAAAGGGTCCAAGTCTTAAACAAGTGAATCAAATATTGCAGGTGGGGTAAACAAATGGAGTGGGAAGGAATGTGCCAATTCCAGGCCTTGTATACTTTTTTTTTTGTTTCCAAGGGGAATATACTTTTCTTTTTTATATTATCATCCTTAGTGATAAAAACCCTTTTCTTATGCATATAATTTTTGTTTTCTCCCCATATCAACATTACATGAGCAATTAACCTTGATTCACACATCCAATTTTATGTAAATGTTGCTTCTAACAAAGAGAATTACACCATAGAACTAGTATATATATATAATTATTGATCGTGGTCAGGTATTCGGTGGACTATCCCACTATATCCGACGAGTATTCCATACCAATGACGACAACTCTCGTATGTTTTTATCTTTTATGTCGTCGGATATCCGACGTCCTTCCCCACTTTTCCGACATTTATGCCATACCTTCGAGGGAAAATGGCGTCGGCTATACTACTGTCTATAAAGTATTTCAGGTCAGTTATCCTAAGGGTCTAGCGTCGGATATAATTCCTTTTATAAAGTTTTGGGGGTTGAATATCCAACGTGTCTGTTGTCGAATATCCGACAAGTCTGTCGTAGAATATCTGACGTGTATTTGTCACATATCTAACTTGTATATTAATATATTTGTGGTCATATATCCAACCATTTCATGTCGGATATCCGACGAGCCCATATTTCGGTCAAAGATCTGACGAAAATCAATGGACATTTGTAAAAGTCAATGCTTGTCAGATTGTCGATAGATTGATGTTGAAAATAAGACATATATGGCGTTAAATTTTGGGTTCAGAATTCATGTGCTTGTATCTTTTGAACCAATATATTTTGATAGTAAAATTTGTTTATTTACTGTTGTTATTTTAGTATTGTTATCCCTACTTATTGCATCTCAAGGACCAAGTTTAGCACAAGGACCATTGATTAATGATAAAGTTGAAAGAGATGAAAATTATGTTTAATTTGTCTTACTATTTTGCATCTAGCACTATGTTGGAAATTTACTCTGTTTTTACTGTTGTACTATTATGCAACTTGGAAATTTATCTACAGTTGTACCTTTAATTCAATTAAGTAATTAACTGAATTGGTTAAACTTCATTGTAACTTTGTTACTGTTTATGTTCTGTAAATTGGAATTGATAACTCATCTCGAGGACCAACTTTAATGCAGTGACCAATGGAGTGTTAAAGTTGAAATAGATGAAAATTATGTTTGAATTTATTACAGCAGTACTTTTCTGTATCTAGCTTTGTTATTTTCTTCTACTTATAGAGTGATGATAAAAAAATGTAACAATATACATTGAGAGAGAGAAAATATTATAGTCATTGGTCTTGCTGGCCCTATGGGTAAAAGGGGATGTTTCTACACCTTTGGGGTATGCCTTGGTCTTGTGGGTATGGGGGTTTCCTTACCATCTTGTTGTGACCCCTTTGGCTGACTTATGGTCCTTCATCTTGTACTTAGTCCTAGCGCCCTTATTGTGTGTGGTACCTTGACCACCTTTGGTATGATTACTTAACCTTATTACTTTTATTGTTTTATTATTATGTGACAACATGAACTTTGGTACCCTACTCTAAGTGTACTCAACTTTATTTTACGTTGTATTATGGTAACCACCCTAAAACCTAGGGTTTCCTAAGTGATCATTCTAGAAGACTTGCCAAGTTTATATATTATGTTCATAACTTCACTCTTGGAGTATCTTGGCATGAAATAAGTATCGATGCGATCTTTGTTGGATGCATAGTGTTATTGTTGATGTAAATTTGAGTACACTTAAAGTAGGGTACCAAAGGTCATATGGTACCTCTTCTAGGGCTGCTAGACTTCTATTGTGAAATGTGAACTGTGATCTCCAACCGTGAAATGTGAACCTAAATGATCAACTCTCTCTCTCTCTCTCTCTCTCTCTCTCTCTCTCTCTCAAGGTTTGTCTTGTATTTACAGTGACAAGAGTTGACTCAATATTTCTGAGTATGAGGCAGATCCAAACTAGATCTATCTAGCATTAATATTGTTCTTTAATTACTATTCATTAGTTAAACTTCATTGTAATTTTGTTATTGTTTATGTTATGTACATTGGAATTGATAAGTCATCTCAAGGATCAACATTAACGCAATGACTAGTGGAGTGCTAAAGTTGAAAGAGACAAAAATTATGTTTGAATTTATTACAATAGTATTTTTATGGATCTAGATTTATTTTTTACTTTTTCTTATACAATGATGATTAAATATATGTGAAAATATACCTTGAAAGAGATAAAATATTAAATTCATTGGTCTTGTTGGTCCTATGGGTAGAAGGGTTTGTTTCTCCACCTTTACGGTACACCTTGGTCTTGTGGGTATGACCA
This sequence comes from Pseudotsuga menziesii, assembly GCA_001517045.1. Classification (NCBI taxonomy): domain Eukaryota; kingdom Viridiplantae; phylum Streptophyta; class Pinopsida; order Pinales; family Pinaceae; genus Pseudotsuga; species Pseudotsuga menziesii. The sequence continues at coordinate 448,258 of LPNX011093023.1, read as the reverse complement.
GAAGAGGTTTAAACTACACCTATCGAGCTGATTCCAATAGTTATAAGGACCATCAAAATAATGAATTTATTTGAGTTGAAAGTGTGGATAGGTAAATTGAAGACCATATCACTCTATCAACCAATTAACACCAATCACATGGAAGGGGACGCATACAAAATAAGTCTTAAGGTCAGCGATGGAATACAAGGAAGAAAAAGGGTTTGAGGGTTTCATGCAAAAATCACTAGGATTGGTGTGGAAGGTAAATGTGATGCTACTTATGAAATATAACCTATGTTATGTAACATAGAGCATATAAAAAGTATTAAGTTAATGTTGTCTAGGTGAATTGGATCCATAAAAAAATAATCTACTAAGGGGATTAGAGCACACAGAAATAGGTTAAATCATGACATGCTTGTAACCCACAAATGTAAGGATAAACCATCAACACTCTAACTCTCTCTCTCTCTCTCTCAAGATATGTATTCGGATAGGTTGTCCTTATAGTGACAATAGCTTACTCAAAATGTCTGAGTATAAGGGAGATCCAAACCAAATCTAACTAGCATTACTATTTTTCTTTAATTATTGTTCATTAGTTAAACTTCATTGTAATTTTGTTAATTTTTATGTTATGCACATTGTAATTTATAACTCATCTCAAGGAACAACTTTAATGCAGTGACCAGTGGAGTGTTAAAGTTGAAAGAGATGGAAATTATGTTTGAATTTATTACATCAGTACTTTTCTGGATCTAGCTTTGTATTAGAGTCGTGAATTATTCTTTAGGTACTAGGTTCCACATTTTTCACCTAACCACCCCCATTATGTTACCTAAGATGCATAACTAGTGGAAAAATATGCCTAGAGACACCCATGTTCCAACTTGTAGGAGGTTAACGATACCTTCAAGAACTCATGTATGGTGGTATGGGGTGTTGTTAATTTAATTATATGCCTAAGATATTACTATACACAATAATACTTGAGTTTCTTTGTTTTACATCCCTATCCATACAATCCTCATGATCACAATGTTATCCACATGTAGAGGATAAGGAAACATTGAAAGATTCTAATTCTTTGGACCTGGAAATTCCTTTTTTCTAATTTTTCAATGTCCTAGCATAATCAAAATATCTAAAAAATCATGGAAAACAATAACCATAAACCTCACTATTGATTCAAGACACATTGCATGAGAAATACATGGGTGAGATGTAATCTTGAATGATGTTTACCATGGTGCAGGTAGAACCAAACATGTATTTTTCAGATCTGTCTTCCTCGAGCAAGGAGAGTTTAGGAATACTAGAGGAAACTGAGACATCTAGCAGGTCTAGAATAGGTATATCAACTAGATGTCAAAATATTAGAAGAATATTCCAAAAAAATGCATTTTTTTCTCGTTGAAGGGGGTTCATGTTTTTATGATGATGAGACCATAGGTGACATCGAGGTTCCCTTGAGTTACAAACATATAGTGAAACAATAGGTACGAAAGGATTTTCCTCAACTAAACACATATTTTTGTGTGAATGATACGATATATTGAATTGCACCATCGTCATTACATGGTTTGGGGTTGTTTTGCATGGATGGAATAATGGTCGATTACGATAGATGTACAAAATTGATGGAGTATGTTGGATCCGTTTACAAATATAGAGATTGGATGCGACTGGTCCAATATAAAAGAAGTATGCACATATACAGATTGTTTGCAAATAATTTACAACTGAAATATAGGGATCAAAATAAAGGAGCGATGTTGTACATTGAGGGAAGGCCAAAAGCTACAGGGAATATTTTGGGATTTATAAACAGTACACAACCAGGGTCTACACTTAAGCAACCCAATTTCATATTTGAGGGGCATGAAGGAAATAGTGTTTTTTTATGTGTCATTAAATCAATAGTTGCAGGGGAAGAGTTGCGTATTAATTACAATTTGAATCGAATATATACAGACATAGCCACTATGGGAGTAGTACATCTAACGATTTACCCAACTGTTAATTAATGAATCTAATATATTATGTATTTTTTGGTAGTCTATTTTTCTAATTTCGTTAAAATTTTCTATATTTAAGACACAAGGTAGAGATCGGGCCATCTCCCCAGAACCTAATCAAATGAGTACACCATCCTTGAGGCAACAGGTATACATCACTGTAATTGTATATATAATATGAACAAAATGTTTATTTGTTATGTTTTTTCATGAGTATAATTATTCTGTTTAGATAATGTTATCTATATTTTGTTGCGAGGTGTTGATCGAGGTAACTCCCTACCACTAGTATATCAGACAGTACCTGCCTCAAGGCAGCAGGTACACCTCATTGTTATTTTACTACTATAATATGTGCAATATGTTATTTATTATTTCTTTTCATTAGTATATTGGTTTCATTTATATAATGAATTATGTGTTTTTCATCACGGGCAAATGATCGGGGCATTCCTAAACAGTTCAGAAGAGGAGTAGACAATCCTCGAGGAAGCAAGCATTCCTCATTGTAATTTTACTACTATAATATGCACAATATGTTATATTATTATTTACTGTTCATGAGTATATTGGGTTCATTTTGATATTTAATTATGTATTTTTCATCACAAAAAAGTGATTAGGTTTTTTTGTGAGTACACTAGTTTCATTTCGATAATGTTTTATACAATTAAATGTTGCAAAGAAGTGATTGGGGCAAGTCCCCAACTGTTGATTAGATGAGTACACACTCCTCGAGTCAGTGGGTATACCTATTTCTAATTGCACAAAAATAATATGACCAATATGTTTTTTTGTTAGGTCTTTTCTTGTGTATATTGGTTTCATTATGATAATGTTTTCTACATTTTTGTTGCATAGTGATGATCGGAGCAAGGCCCCAGCTATGGATCAGATGACACCATCCTCGAGGTAGCAGGTATACATAATTGAAACTTTTTAAATCGAACATGAGAAATATGTTTTTATTATGTTGTTGTCCTTAGTATATTGTTTTGATTTTAGTAATGTTTTATATATTTTTGTTGCAAGCTACTTGTTAGCTCTCCAGGAAACTCTTCTAGGCTATAACTTGAAGATGCCTGGTAACTTAATTTTATCTTAATGATTCACTCAAATGGATCAAGTCAGATGACTAAATCAAACCTCACTCACTCAAGACATGCATAAACACAACCAGATTGACAAGGCTTTTAACTATCGCTGTTCAGAGAGTTGTAAGTAAATGAATGTACGAAGAACACTTAATTTACTAGCAGAAACATACACACAAAGTATATATGAATGGCCAGATAAACCAAGTAAAGTACTTGAAAATTCTAGTTTATGGATGCATTGACATGTTGACAGTTATCAAACAACAGACAAACAGAATTAACATGAATTTGACATTCAGGTGCAAGTATAGAATAGGCAAGAAGATGAAGCTCTGAACAAGTAATGGCAAAAGAAGCTTGTATTACTGATCTGAAAATGAGAAGCTTGAGCTTACAAAATATGAAAACGTCTCCAAAATTTGAATCATTTACAATGAATATTCAATGAATTTAAATAAGCTTTACAAATCAGTTTCAAGGTCCTCAAAAGACGGATCTGATAACCTATTTTCCTATCTCAAATCCAAATTTGTGAGGTGGCTAAAAAATGCAGAAATTTCTGGAAACATGCTGCTCCGATATTGACTTATATCTCTCAAATAAAAAAATATTTTGGAAAATGAGATAGGTTTTTGTATATTGGTTTGTTATGAGCAAAAACCTCTCTTGGTTATTTGCAATTTGTTTTCATTTTCTGGACATCTGTATTTCAAAAACATGTGTCAAACAGGGAAATTCTGAGATCCAAAAATTAGGGCTTGGAAATGGATCTAGCATCAGATAAATAAATTGATATTGATGTGGATGAGATCATGTGTGATACTTACATTGGATCTTCTCTAGACCCAATTAAAATGATAGATAAGACCTTAAAAAAATTAATGAGGATATCCTTCGTCTATTATTCATTCAATGACAGCCAAACAAGATTAAAGCAAAGGTTGATGTTTTGGTGAAGAGATCTAAGGCCTTGAAATTAAGTTGTAGGATCTTGAATTACAAGATAAATTCATTTATTGTTTTATAATGTGTACTTGTATATGATCGTGAACTAATAATTTGTTTGTATCTATAGGAGTTTTTGCGCTCACACACTAGTGGTGAGAGTGGTGTTGGTATTAGTGATGCTCGTTGAGTGTTGTCACATGAGTATATGACTCCACCTGCATATGATCATGTGCCATTTTTATTTATTGAACAATCAGTGACACATTCTACGACACCCCTGATGTCAGATGTGAGTGCACCCGCTAGTGTTCGGCACCCGCCAAATGGTACTGTTGAGGCTTGGAAATTCGCAGGCAACAACAGCAAGGGATTCTCCCTAGTCAACGTTCCCAACTAGCCTGTGACTATTTGGTGTAGGGAATCCATCCAGTTTGCGGTCCGGCTATCGTAGGTCAAGAAACAAAAACAAAGGGTTTTACTAGTTGCGGCCTGGTCCACCGTATATATTTTTGTATTTTTTACTTTAGTTATGATGTGCAGGTTCTTACCTCTCATCTTAAACTCTCTCACATATGAAACACACACAACAAGAAATTAAAACTAACTACCTAACCTATCCCTAGGGAGCAATATTATCATTCATTGATGAGTAATGTATTTTGTACATGCATTATGAAAAATCACAGATAGTTGATACTTCTTTCAAAACACATGAACATTTAAAGATATTTGAACAACCAGATAGCCAATTGTTTATGAACAACATTCATTACTCATAGTGGAAATTCTCATAAAATAAACCAGAGAACATTCATACAAGAACATAGGTTCAAAGAGTTAGAACAATCTCACAGTTAATGGACATAAAGCTGAAAACGAAATAGTTCCTCTTCAACAAATCCATATCACAACATTTGAACATTCCACCAAGCTTTCTCCAATAGGAAAATTGTAATTATCTATTACAAAAGGAAATAGTTCTTCTTACAATATGTCTTCACAAATATAACTGGGAAAAAGTCCTTTATTTCCTCTAACTTTCCTATATTTATACAAAAACAACAAAACCTTTGGGTTGCCCCATCGGGTGACCTTTGGGCTCCCCCAACCATTTAATCTCGCAATTTTGTCCTTTGTGAGTGCTCATGATTTATACAATACGTTACGTTTCAGATTTATGATTTAAGAGCATTTTTATGAAAAAGGGACCATCTTGGTAATTGCCGAACTTTTCCAAGCCTGGGCCTCTTCCTCTATTTATTTTTCTCAGTAATCTGTTGGTCTCTTGCTAGATCCAGTTGAGCTTAAACCTGACTTGATTCTTCTTTTCTCTATTTCTGCTTCTTCATTTTTCTTTTCTTCAGCTAGCTCCCTTCTGCTTTGTCCTTTAGATACGTCTTCTCTACAACAACAATCACCCTATCATGAATAACTGGTCATTAGATCAATTAGCATTTGAAAAAGTAACACAAATTGCATCAATACACACATTCTATGAAATGAACTATAAACAAATTTAAAGCATGAAAAGACAAAGTAACCACCACTCTTCAGTACACCAAAACCCCCAAACTGCGCTTTTCATCACATAAACTTTGACTCGACCAACACTCATGGGAAAACTCCACCAACCATAAAGTAGAGTAACGACACAAAAAAAACACGGCGGGAAAACCCTACCGATAGTCAGAAGCAAAAGACACTAATCATTTGGCAGATAATCCACTTCGACGGGAGGAAAAACTATAACAATCGGATGATCAGTTCATTGAGGAGCCGCAACAGTAGAATACCATCAGACTGCGGCTTCCATGATCAAATACATTGTATCGGAGATCGGAACTATTTTCCACTAAAACTACAGCATCGACAATCGGCGAGGATAAACACTAATCTATTGGAATGTTCATTCATTGGCTTCCACAACGGCAGACGCATAAAGAACTATGGCCCTGGTTTAATGTTCAAAAGACTTTCAATAAAAACAAAAATCTATCATCGCAAAGCCAAAAGGTTGAACCACACATCGGCGAAAGGAAAATTTATATGCCGGATGGTTAGGCAGCTGAAGAGCCGCAATGGCGGACAACATAAGGACTATGGATTCCGATTTAAAGTTATAAACCGTTCCGAGAGCGAAAAGAAAAAATATCACAAATTAAAAAACCTCGGCATTGGAAAAGAAAAGAGCTAACCGTCGGAACATTTAGCGTTTAGCTTCCGCCACAACGGCCGCGTAGAGAACTACGGCCCCGATTCACTATCAACAGACTTCTCGACAGCGAAAAATAATGACAAACCAAAATTTCAAGTTCGATTCAACAACATTAGTAGACAAAAGATATTCATTCAGCTATTTAAAAAGATCGAAAATCGCCGCAGAGGATAAGGATGTTCAGCAATCAGAAGCAAATCTAGGCAAAGCAAAATTAAAAGGAGGGTCCAAAATTTTTAAAAATTTGGGAAAACGTTTGCAGCTAAAACAATTGGCAACTACCTGGTGAACCCAGATCTCTAGACAATTTCTTCCTTAAGTAACAGACTGTTTAACAATAAAACCAACATGTTGAATCCTTCTAGATGTCTGGATTTCCCAAATGGCAAACGTATGTACTTTTAATCATCGATGATAGTCCAATTAGGAAAATGGAAACCAGGATTTCAAAGTCAAGATAACTCTTTTGAGGCCAGGAATATGAGTTTCATTTATTACCTCTGTCTTAAGGTAGCTTCCAGCTTGGACACCACAGGATTGTAACATATGGTAAACATAAATATTCATTTGTTCCTCATTCCCATGCCATTTTACACTTTTTTGTGCTTTTGGACTTTGTCCTTTCATTTGAGTCCTCCTGCATGCCTTTCTTTCTAAATTTTTTATTCAGGCTCCTCTATCCATAGTGTCCTTTTGTGTGAGAGATGTATTTAACTTTCAGCTCACGGACGGAGAAGAACTTTTGGCAATTTAGTACTTATATGGTTCAGTACTTTTTTTTGATACATATTTCTTTCATAGGAGTTTTTGACTCTTATCTGCCTTTTGGCTTTCAATTCTTGGCATGGGATCATTTATATATAATATATTGTTTACCTTGCTTCCTCTCCATGGGTCTTTTGCTGTAACTCCCTAGGAAATTTTTAAGTGTGAGATGGATGGAGCCTTGAAATAGTATTCCATACCTTTTGATTTTGAGTTATTTTACAGGGATTAAGTGGGACTTCAATGTGTCCATAGCCATTTAGGAAAAACCATTAAACTAGAAGAAAATCTTTCAGATAACACAATAATACGTAGTCTTATCATCAATGATTTTAGTTAATCCAAACTTATGATGCTCTCCATGCAACCAAAAGTTTGCCTCTTTTTATTGAAATCAACCAAAATCTAAACTAAACAAAACAAGAATCAAACAAATCAAAATAAGCAACCAAAACAATTTATTTATGTACAAAACAAAAATAAATCAAAATCAAGAAAAATAAGGTTTAAGAACTAAACCATTTACTGGTAAGTTCTCTTCCCATCCCTGTAAATCCTGCAACTTATAGGTTGAGGGGCCAAGCTTTGCTGCAATCTAGAAAGGGCCTACCCATAACTGTTGGAATTTCGTGTGTTTTCCTTTCTCATCATGAGGGTGATCCCACTTGAGAACCAAATATCCCACCTCAAATTCTTTTGTTCCAGCTTTGTGCTTATCAAACCACCTCTTTACTACCTCATGTTGTTGTTTAAAATGTTCTCTGTCCTTGGATCTAGACTCTTCTACCTTCAAAAGATTATGTATCCTCACTTGCAAGACTTCATTATCTGATCCTCTGGATTCTTGAGCAATTATGGAAGAAGGTAGCATGATATTGGGGGGTAGAATGGCCTATTTTCCATAAACAGGGGTATATGGGGACACACCTAACGAATTCTTGGGGGTGACCCTATCAGCCCAAAGAGCATTTGGTAATGCTGAGTGCCAACTCCTCTGGTTTTCTATCACAGTCTTTTTTAAAATTCTAATCAGATTCTTGTTCGTAGATTCTGCCAAGCCATTTCCTTGTGGATAGTAATTTGCAGAGTAGTGCAACTTAATTCCTTTCTCATGAGAAAATGCAGTTAATCTAATAGAGGAAAAATAAGTAGCATTATCGAAAACTAAAGAAATTGGAACTCCAAACCTAGTCATAATATGATCTTGCAAGAAGTCCATGACCGCATCTTCATTCACTTTACGCAACGGAATGGCTTCGACCCAATGAGTGAAGTAATCGGTTGTCGTCAGAATATATTTGTGTTGCGAGGAAGAATTTGGCTTGATCTCCCCAATAATGTCCATCCCCCACTGCTCAAAAGGTTTTGTTATCATCACAGGATTTAATGGTCCCACTACTTTAACTTGTCTTCCACCACACCTTTGACAGATGTCACACTTTCTGGCATGGGCATGTGCATCTTTGAACAGTGTGGGCCAGTAATATCTGGCTCTGAGAATTTTATGGGTTGTTGTATCTCTGGAGAAATGTCCTCCAACAAGCCCATCATGTAGGTCTATCATGAACTTCTTCGCATCTTATTTCTCTAAGCATATAAGAAGAAATCCATCATAATTCTGAAGAATATTCCTTCAACAATCTGATATGAGGATGATTTAAGATGTAGTGCTCTCCTTTGCTTAGAATTCCAATGTTTCGGTAACAATCCCGCCTGAAGGTAATGCACAAGTTCTCGATACTAGGAGTCCGGAGCTGTGAACAGAGGACATACATCCATCAAATGTAACTCAGCTTCGCCTTCCCAGTCATGTTCTTCATTGTCTTTACTTTCAGTCATCAGTTTGCACAATCCTTGCCCTTTAACTATGGAGGCTAGCTTGAATTCAAGGTCATACTCCTGTAGAGCTGTTATCTAGTTGCCTCTTCTTTCTCCTAACTCCTTTTGTACGAAAAGAGACCTCACAGTTGGGTGTGGAACTATTACCTTTGTCCAGTTCTTAAGTATATATGGTCTGAATTGTTTCACCGCTTTGAACACTGTGTAAGCTTATTTATCCACAGATGGGTAATTCAATTTGGCCCCTTGCAGACCAATGCTCATAAATGATATGGGGAACTCATCTCCCCCATCTTCCTTCTGGGTAAGCACCGCTGCTAGTGAATCGTCAGATGCGAAAGTGTACAAAATAAAATCTTTCTCAAAATCCAAACTCTTGAGGTTGGGTGCGTACGCAACCACTGTATTTATTTTACTGAATGCATTCTTCTCAACATCAGTCCACTTGAATTGTACACTTTGTTTTATCATTTGTTGCAAAGGTTTAACAATTTGAGCGAAATCTGGCACAAACCTTCGCACGAAATTTATTGTTCCTATAAATGATTGCATGCCCTTTTTATTATGGGGTAAGGGAATTTGTTCGATAGCTTTGATCCTCTCTGGGTCTATGGAGATCTCCTTCTTAGAAACCACATGACCCAACAACTTACCTTCGGTAACGGCAAACACGCACTTCTTGGGGTTTAGTGAGATACCATATTTTCGGCAATGTTCAAAAATATGTTTTAGATGAAATACGTGTTCCTCCCTTTTCTTTGAAAATATCGTAATGTCATCGAGGTATACTACAGCACTGCGGCCCATCAGACTGTGAAAATCTATGTCCATAGCCCTCTAGAAAGTAGCTCCAATGTTTATGAGTCCAAAGGACATCCTTCTGTAAGCAAAAGTTCCTCATCTGGTTCTAAATGTAGTTTTAAGTCTGTCTTCTTTAGCTACTAACCCTTGATTGTAGCCTGAGAATCCATCTAATAAAGAGAATAATTCAGAACCTGAAACCATTTGCAATATCTATTCCATGGGTGGGACGGGATAATTGTCTTTATCCGAAGCACGATTTAAGTTTCTGAAATCGACACATAGTCTAATTTCTCCGGATTTCTTCCTTACCAGTACCAAATTTGAAACCCATTCCGAGTGTCTAACCTTGAAGATAATTCTAGCATCCAACAGCTTCTTTACTTCATTCTGAATCAATGGTTCTAATTTGGGATGCATTTTCCTTAAGGGCTGCTGATAAGGCTTGATTCCGGATCTGATGGGGATAACATACTGAATAATATTGTTGTCATATGTCTTCAAATATTCATACGTCCAGGAAAAAACATCTTTGTATTGTTTAAACAAACTGATGAATTTATTCCTTTCACCTGGAGAGCAACACTTTCCCAAATTCACATATTTAGGCTCAATTTCAATCCCCAAATTAATCAACTCGAACTGTAGAGATGAGCTATGAGTCTTCACATTCACTAGCCTTCTGAATTTCTCATTTAGATCAAACATTCGCTCTAAATTCCTGATTCCTTTAGGAATAAAATTATCGAATTTTAACTCGGCTTGATGTTCTTCATCATCAATAATCACCCCTTTGAAGGTCTCATCATTTTTCAGGCATTCTAGAATCTGCTGTTCATCATCAAACACTCGTAGATTGGTGACCATATCTGGAACTGAAGGCCTGAAAAGTAATTCAACAGAACACCAATTATTAGAGGGCACAATCCTCGCAGCTGAGGTGGCCAATAAGTCAGTCGCCGCATTCTTAAGTCTAGGAATCGATAAAATGTTAAATCCATGAAAATATTTAAGCAAATCCCATACTTCATTTTGATAAAATTTTAAATGAGGAGAATTGCAATGTATTTGATTTCGAATTTGTTTTACAATTATTTTAGAATCCTCAAACACTTTCAGATTTTTTACCTTTAATTCAATTGCTTTTCTTAGTCCCTGAACTAGTGCTTCATATTCAGTTGTGTTATTGGTGCATTCAAAATCTAACCTACAGGAAAGAAAATGTTTATTTTTTTTAGGATCAATCAGGACACAGCCGGCTCCTGACCCCTCCAAAGTTTTAGAACCATCAAAGAAAAGTGTCCAAAATCGCTTACCACTACTGTGCGTGAATCAATACCTACATCTACAATTAAATCTACTATTTTACAATAGATTTCATCAGCCTGTGAGAACCGAAGGAGATCAGGCTGAGCATCTGACGTATCGATGGCTTCTTCTGCTTTATAATTTCCCGGCTCTAGTTCAATAAAGTAGTTTCCTAAAACAAAATTCACTGGTTCATTTTTTTCTTCGAACTGAGTAACATTGTGTTTCATGTGTAGCTCCCTTAAAACTTTAATTTGATTTGGGATTCCTTTATAAGGTAGCCACATATGTGACCAGTCTGAGGCAAAATATCCACTTAGCTTTGCTGACCAATCTCTGCTCAAAACAAGTCCATAAGCTTCCGGTATGTCAGCCACCACGATGTCAATGAATTGGCATGCCTTATCATTAGAAGATAAGCAAATGAGAACATCCTCCATTTCTCCAATCACCTTCACATTCGTTCTATCCAACTGAATAACCGTCCAGGTAGATGGTTTAGGTTTTCCATTTATCTTTTTGCAGACTGACAGCGGCATAACGTTGACTGATGCCCTCGAGTCTACTAGGCAGTTATGCACGTTATGGTTGAAAATTTCAAAAGTGAGGAGGAAAGGTGGAGTCTTGCATTTAGGCTTACGTCCCACACTTGCTTCACCAATTTCTTCTTCTTGGGACTGATTGTCAGTGGGAAGCTTTTCCTCTGATATTTCAAGTGCTTTCAATAACTTTTCTTTTTGTTGCGGCACATTGCACATCTCAAATAAGGAGATGTTCGCCCTTACCTTTTTGATATCCTCCACAATGTCATAATCCATCTTATGTTCTGGTTTAACATTATTTATCTTTTTTTCATTGGGATTAATAGGCATGTCGATCTGTCTAGGATTTTGACTGGTGATGGTAAATTCCAGAATTTTATTAGCTGTGGTGTTTTTTTGAAATTTTTTAACATTCTTTTGAAGTCTCTTGATCTTTGGGAGCACAAGACTGTTTTCCTTAATCAACCCCTGACTTCTCGTCGTTATATTTGTTTCCAAGATATCTTCATATCTCAGATCCTTTTCTTCCTCTGCATGAAACAACGATACACATTCCCATATAACCATGGCCTCATTCTCCTGTTTTTCTGTTGATTTATTGTTGTCTTTCCCTTCCTCATCATTATCCTTGGTTAATTTGGAATCCAACAACTGATTCATAACCAAAGTCATCAAATTATCCATTGAGGACAATTCTTTTCAGAATGGGGTTGTTGGTGAAAAGTGCAAAAGTTGTCCATCCCTACCTCCATTAAGTTCATAGATGCAGGGCTGTGCGGAGGAGGTTGGGATTGATTGTTATCTTCCTTTTTCTTGTAATAAGGCTTATAAAACTTATGGACTTCCTTTTCCTTTTCCAAATCTATTATTCTGTTAGAGAGCTTCTGCATAATCTTTGCCATTCCTTCGAAATTTGGTGATTGCTCCTCTTTAGGCTTAGTAAATAACATAGCTTTCCTCCCAACAATGTTTTCTCCCGATTGCTCAGGATAGTCTTCGATGCTTTCCTTTTCATCCTCCACTCTTTCGGCTTCTTCATAGGTCTCTGCTAGCGTAGGTTTGGCTTTAATTTTGGAAAACATAGCCAACTCGAGTCCTAGAGCTGAAGTATAATACTCAATCAGAACTTTATCCAAGGGTTTGTCAACTTCAGAAAAATTCCTAAGATAAGCTGCAAATCTTTGGGTAAAACTATGCACATTCTCTTTTCTTTCTTTCTTTAAGGAACACAGCCCTTTCATGAGAGCAGCATGATTGTTTGGGGTTGCATATTTACTTCTAAACATCCTTTCAAAGGTATCCCAATCTGGGATAGAGTTGGCAGGCAAACCAAAATACCATGATGATGCTGCTCCTTTAAGGGTATGCGGAAAAAACCTGCAAACGACATCCTCATGTTCCCCAGCCCTCAATCCTTCTATTGCCAAGTAAAAAATTTGTAAATGGTCATCCACTAACATTTTCTCATTTGGATCAAATTTAGGCAGCATCTTCTCAAAAGCTTGAGGTAAGTTGTGCAACGAAGGTGTTAAGTTCAAGGGTGATCTGGCTTTCCAAGCCGGTGGTGGATTTGGTGGGTTAGGTGGCTGGTTTGCATTTACACCTTCCATGAGTCTGGGTGGAGAGTGAGGAGGTGAAGGAATAGGAGACCATGCAGAAGAACAGTAAGGTGTGTTTGGGCCCACTTGATTCAAAGGCTGAACAAATTCCTGTAATGAAACTTCTACTAACTCTTCCAAATCTCCAACCAACACTGAATCTTCCAAGATGGGATGATCTTTCTTCTTGTATTCTCTTTGGGGTAAATCAGGGATAATGGGTAATCCTCCAATACTCTTTACA
>LPNX011093023.1:302765-431562 GCA_001517045.1 Pseudotsuga menziesii | reverse complement strand
GATGAAAATCCACCTCCGCCTGCTCATGTTCCTCCAATTGCACCAGCACCAATACTTCCTCTATGGGTCCGTTCAACATGTGAAGTAGCTGGTGATCTTGCTGGTGATTCTAGAGATCAACGTCGAACACGTTCTCAGTTTCAGCGAGCCTCTTCTCTTTTGGCTCAAGTTTCCGAGAATCATGATCCAGAAACTTTTGCAGAAGCTTCAGGAAATCCAGATTGGGATGCAGCTATGGATCACTTTTGTAAATCCTTCCATCCTATCCCAAGTTGTTCTTAAGGGGGGATGTTAGGATATTTAGACACTTAGGAGTTAGTTAAGATCAACTTGTGTAATATATCCGTTAGGTAAAAGTGTGTTTCTTTAGTATGCATTAGTATGCATTTGTAAATATTCTAATCCGACGGTCACGATATGTTCTAGACATAGAGTGATCCGACGGTTCAACTTCTCTTAGATCATACCTACCATTGATCCGTGGCTTAACACCCGATTGGTATATGATCTCTATTTAAAGAGCATAGAGGGTCCTTGGCTAGTTGATCGATTATGAGAAGCTCATGTAACTTTCTTTCTTTTGCATAATAAATTGCTCCGAAGTAGCTATTTGGCCGGGGCCGTGGACTGTTTCCCTCTCGAGGGTTTTAACCACGTGACAAACATTGGTGTATTGATCTGTGATCTGTTTGTGTGAAGCGGCTATTCTTGGTGTTCGGTCCTTTGGGAGTACCCTGTGTACCCTAACACATAAGCCTGCGTGTGCCTTCTTAGATAATTTACTACTTGGTTTCCCATAGCAAACAAATGTTCTCTATTCTCTTCAGTATTTGAGTCAAGAAATAAACTGTTTTCAAAACTAGCACTGGTGGAGTTATTTTGAGGAAATGGATTTCCCCGGCCAGCCATGCACTGGAAGCCCTCCTTCTAGTGCCAGAAACTGTTGAGGCCTGGAAATTCACAGGCAACAACAGCAAGGGATTCTCCCTACTCAACGTTCCCAACTAGCCCGTGACTGTTTGGTGTAGGGAATCCGTCTGGTTTGCGGTTTGGCTACCGTAGGTCAAGTAACAAAAAAAAAGGGTTTTACCGGTTGCAGCCCCGTCCACCATATATTTTTTTGTATTTTTTACTTTAGTTATGATATGCAAGTGCCTATCTAAGATGTAGATTGATAGAGAATACGAGGAGCAGTCACAATGTGATGCGCAGGTTCTTACCTCTCGTCTTAAACTCTCTCGCATCTTAATCACACACGGCAAGAAATAAAAAATATCTACCTAACCTATCCCTAGGGAGCAAGATTATCATGCATTGATGAGTAATGTATTTTGTACATGCATTATGAAAAATCACAGATAGTTGATACTTCTTTCAAAACACATGAACATTTAAATATATTTTAACAACCAGATAGCCAATTGTTTATGAATAGCATTCATTACTCATAGTGGAAATTCTCATAAAATAAACCAGAGAACATTAATATAAGAACATAGGTTCAAAGAGTTAGAACGATCTCACAGTTAATGGACACAAAGCTGAAAACGAAATAGTTCCTCTTCAACAAATCCATAGCACAACATTTGAACATTCCACCAAGATTTCTCCAACAGGCAAATTGTAATTATCTATTGCAAAAGGAAATAGTTCTTCTTATAATATGTCTTCACAAATCTAACTGGGAAAAAGTCCTTTATTTCCTCTAACTTTCCTATATTTATACAAAAATAGCAAAACCTTTGGGTTTCCCCACCGGGTGACCTTTGGGCTCCCCCAACCGTTTAATCTCACAATTTTGTCCTTTGTGAGTGCTCATGATTTATACAATACGTTACATTTCAGATTTATGATTTAAGAGCATTTTTATGAAAAAGCGACTAGCTTGGTAACTGTCGAACTTTTCCAAGCCTAGGCCTCTGCCTCTATTTATTTTGCTCAGTAATCTGTTGGTCTCTTGTTAGATACAGTTGAGCTTGAACCCGACTTGCTTCTTCTTTTCTCTATTTCTGCTTCTTCATTTTTCTTTTCTTCAGCTAGCTCCCTTCTGCTTTGTCCTTTAGATACGTCTTCTCTACAACAACAATCACCCTGTCATGAATAACCAGTCTTTAGATCAATTAGCGTTCGAAAAAGTAACACGAATTGCATCAATACATGCATTCTATGAAATTAACTATAAACAAATTTAAAGCATAAAAAGACAAAGTAACCACCACTCTTCAGTACACCAAAACCCCCAAACTGTGCTCTTCATCACATAAACTTTGACTCAACCAACACTCATGGGAAAACTCCGCCATCCATAAAGTAGAGTAACGACACAACAAAAACACGGCGGGAAAACCCTACTGATAGTCGAAGGCAAAAGACACTAATCATTTGGCAGATAATCCACTTCGGCGGGCGAAAAAACTATAACAATCGGATGATCAGTTCACTTAGGAGCCGCAACGATGGAAGACCATTAGACTGCGGCTTCCGTGATCAAATACATTGTATCGGAGATCGAAACTATTTTCCACTAAAACTACAGCATCGACGATCAGCGAGGATAAACACTAATCTGTCGAAATGTTCATTCATTGTCTTCCGCAACGACGGTCACGTAAAGAACTATGGCCCCTATTTAATGTTCAAAAGACTTCCGATAAAAATAAAAATCTATCATCGCAAATCCAAAAGGTTGAACCACACATCGACGAAAGGAAAAGTTATATGGCGAATGGTTAGGCAGCTGAAGAGCCGCAACGACAAACGACGTAAGGATTATGGCTTCCTATTTAAAGTTATAAACCATTCCGAGAGTGAAAAGCAAAAATATCGCAAAGTCAAAAACCTCGGCATCAGAAAAGAAAAGAGCTAACCGTCGAAACATTCAGCGTTTAGCTTTCGCCACGGCAGCTGTGTAGAGAACTACGGCTCCGATTCACTGTCAACAGACTTCCTGACAGTGAAAAATAATGACAAACCAAAATTTCAAGTTTGAGTCAACAACATCAGTAGACAAAAGATATTCATTCAGCTATTTAAAAAGATCGAAAATCACCGCAGAGGATAACCATGTTCAGCAATCAGAAGCAAATCTAGGCAAAACAAAATTAAAAGGAGTGTCCAAAATTTCTAAAAATTTGGGAAAATGTTGCAGCTACAATAGGTACATAATAAGGGGTCGATGCAAAGATTAATAATGATAATGCTCAAGCAACATTTTATGGATATTCCCATGTCACTAGCATGGGTACACTAGAGACAACATTTTGGTGGAAGAAAATCTTGTTCCCATAAGTTTAGAGAAGATCCTAGGTATTTATACATTGTTTAACTTATTGTTTATAATTTGACTGTAATATATCAGAATACATTGTTTTTCAACTAATGATGACATGATCATCTTACATGAAAGTATGTTTTTTATAAACATCTAAATGATCTATCATTGGATATATTTGGTCCCACCATCCGCACAAGTTGGGATAAACAAACAAAAAGTTTAAAGGATCATGAGCTCACTAATTGCTTGGTTGGTATATTTGGCAGCGAGACCTTCAATCGAGTGGAGATCCTAAAGAAGGTTGGCCAACATATGAATATTGTGAGGGACCAATTTAGGGTTCATCTAGAAAGGAACCCTACGTATGAGCACCCTGTAATTATTCCAGCAAGAGAGTGGAAATCCCTAGTAGAATATGGAAAGGAGAGGGATTTGAGAAAAGAAGGAAAGCTACCGCTAGGCACATGAAGGTATGCTGCTACTTTCAACAATGTAATTATAAACCTTATTATTATTAATTTTTAGATCAAATTTGAAACACTTAATGTATTTCAAACTTTTCATAGGTTGTTGGACACATGAAAGGCCACAAAGGCAAGACAAGAAAAAACTGAACAACAAAAGATTGGGCTTGGTGGTTATTCCAATTTGGTGGCACAAATTGTTGTAGAAATAATAGATCAATGCTATGAGCAATTATGCTAAGAAGAAGCACAGGAAATAGATCTTGCTACTAAGAATTCTCACAAGCATACACAGGAAAAATAGAGAGAAGAAAAGACACTGAATCACATGAATGAAGAGATGAATATTGGTGTGTATCCTTCCATTGAATAATGATGAATAATAGTGTACATAAATAGTACATCCCTCATAGGAAAAACTAATTGTATGGAAAAAACTCATAAAGCTCAAAAGGCTGACTTACCAAAATATAGCAAACCCCCATAGGTGGATAAAGCACTTACCAAATATACCAAGGACCTCACGAGTTGGAAAAATCATGAGTGAGTTTTCAAGGAGATGGAAAAAACATGCTAATCCTAGAAAATGGAGAAAAAATAATGGAGGATGGGTTGGAAACAAAAGCTCCCAGTTTCCTAGTTGACTAGCTTTTATCTTATCCATAGAAAAGCAAGAAAAGCAGAAAAAGCAGAATAAAGCAGAATCTGCTGTAAAGTCCTATATACTAATTCTGGATGGTCAAAAGGTGGTCAATATCAACCCAGAATTGGAAATAAATCATTCCTAGGATATAGATGGCATGTATTGACTTTAAGGTGTAAGTGGATGCCAACTAATTAAGCTAGTGGGTGAATAATTAATCAAATAATGATTAATTATTTTATCCTAAGTTGTGAGTGGGTTTAATATATTCAAACAATTGTAAGTATAAAAAAACCAATATTACATTCAAAAATAAATTGCAACTTATTTTTCGTTTTATTGAAATGTAAAAGGTAAATTCATGACATTATGCAAATATGCAGGTTGATCGATTCAATGATGTTCCCACAAAGGAATACTTGAAGCTTGGCTTCTAGCACGACTTTGGAGCTAATGTTGAACACTGGAAAATATTGTTTGGGAAAACACAATCTTCTGGTTATCCATCTTGTGCGGAGGTATATAAAATCAATGAATTTGATTTAATATTTATTACTTGTGCAGTCTATTCCTTATAAATATTTGCAATAAAATATTGACTCAATTTTGAGCAGGAAATCAACGATCCACGTAATGTTGAGGATGGAGAAAAACCTATCGAAGGTCATGCTTCGAATATTGGTAATGGAATGAATTCATATGTAACAATTTAAAATTCTGCATTGCAAATGGTGAATATCATTTGTACTTTTTCCTTTTTCAACTGCAAAGAATGTAGAGGTTCATACTATACAAGATGAGCCTATACATGAACATGAAGTACATGATGTGTCCACATCATGTAAAAAACACCTTTGTATTTTTTTTTTAATGAAAAACTTGTTATTATAATAACATAAGATATCAATTTAACATTTTTACATTATTGCAGCAAATCCCGACCCCTTGCAGCAACATCCACGTTGCGAGTACTTTACTAGGTAGATAGTACGACAAGTTGTATAAGATGAGTTGCTTGTTGATTTTGTAAAGAGGAAAAAACCAAGAAAGAAGTGACTAAATAAACACTATCTATACTTATTTTTTATAAAAAATTAAATCCAAATTTTTTCATATAAGTTTAATATTTTTTCTAGTACATACATTGGGTATGGGGAATTGAGCGTGAGATGAGAGGGGGGGAGGGGCCATAAGAGCTTCCACCTTCACGTGGTTGGCCCTATTCAGTAGAGAATATTAATTTATTCTCAAAACAAGGAGGAGCTCAATGAGGTATTTAAACCTTACATCAATGATTTTATTGAGAATTCCCTCAAGTATCTTGACTATTGACATCCATACATAGGAATAATTTCCAAAAATACCTTGACTAATTCCAAGCAACCTCTTCAATATAACCATCTCCAACAAAAAATACAAATTCTAGCTTCTACTTTTTTGTATAACCAAATCCAGTCTTCATAATGATAGCCATTTGGTTTTAATAAGAAACCAAGATATTTTACACCTTGGTCCAAAACACAAAGGTTATTGATGAACTTCTTACTCACTCTAATACCCTACTCCATTGGTTAATTTAGATTAATGGCTACAACCCTTTTTATTATTTACTGGTTGATTATGTAGCTTCTCACAAACTCTTTACCTTCTTTCCTATTGCTTCATCTCCCTCTTTGATTGCTCATATCCATGTATGATTCTTTGCTTGTCTCATCTTTGTCATTTGCCACTATTCTTGTTAGTTGATGTGCTTTGCATGTTTAATCCATGTTTAGGAGACATAGTTGACATATCTTAAGCATAATTTAGGCCACATGAATATAGTCTCTTAAGTGACATTGAAACCACATGCATGCCACATTTTTATGTAAAAGAGACATATGTTGAACATTCATTTGTATACCAACAAAAATATTAAATAATTCAGATGGGGAAATCTCCCACCAAAACAAATTAGTACATTTTACCATTTGTATGCACTGGTGTTTTTCATCATTGATACACACTCATGCATGTTTGATACATAAGTGTCAGTTTTCATGAGATTTTATCACACATGGTTCTATCGTATATGTATGTATAGATTGATTCTCCTTGCATTTCAAGATGGGCATAGAATTGTTTTTTTAAATTACAAGAGCATTAGTCCTATTGCAAGAACTTTACACATGTCTTTAGTGATGGAATAAATTGACAACAAATTTCAAAAATTAGTTGTATGTTTCTATCATTGACAACAAGTTTCTTTTAGTGGTATGTTTCTATCATTCATGGTTATTTTAATATTATTGGTGATGGATTTCAACATCAGGTCATGGTTACAATCCCTATAAATAAGGCTAAGAAGCGTAATCATGAGGATTATGAGAAGGTTGTGGCTGATAATTTTGATGTTTAGGTAAATACATCCATGGATGCTATAGCTCATCAAGGATTGGATGACCTTAATCTACAAGAAAACGTCCATTGTCTTGATGCCAAGCCAATTGAAGTGTGAGTCATATTGCTATGTGAAAAAATTGTTTCCTGCAAATCATTTTTATTTAGACTCCTTGATTATTACTAACCTTGGGAGTTGTGAACCATATATGAAAATTCTAATTTTAATGTAAGAGTTGCAATATATTTACTATTTGATAGGGTACCATGCCTTTGGAATTGTAAATCACTATAGTGTTGTTTGTATGTGCTCACAAATTGCTATATATGTCTAATGCTAAAGTTGTTTGGTGTTACATTCAAGGTTCCAATTGTGGCAGATCCATATGAAGAAGTTGTTCTCTGATTGCCTACTTTTGTTATAGATCACTTGCTTCATATTTTCTCCAAGGTATTGTTACTCAATATTATGTAAGTGGTATTTTTTGTATGCATAATTTTATTTTTCCTTCCTGCAAATTGTCTATAGTAGAATAATTTCCCTTTAATATATATTTTATTGGCTACATCAATAAAGGATGATCCCAATCTTCCTTCGAGGTCACTTCCAATAGTATGACTACAAATTAAAATGGATTCGTAGGTGTCATTTTGATGTAATAATTGATGCATGCATCTAGTGGTTTGACAATATTTTTTAAATATGTCGAACATATTTATTTCATTTGATTATTGCTTGCTAGTGCATTCAGTTGAATTGTGTTCATTTTCTTTATTAGATTATTACCTATGATACGATTTTTTTTCTCAAAGGAAACATCCATACATATGCACTTTTCCTTCATGAAAGGCATGTATGCATTGTTAAAAGGGAAACAAAACATAAATGTGCATTAAATGTGTGAAGCTGAGTGGGAGGTATGTGAATTGTACACCTACAAAATCCCTAACTTCCTTACTCAACTCTTTAAACTACTTTTTCTTGGTTTAAATGAGAGCAATTGTTTGGGGAATGGGAAGAGAGATTAAATGAGCATCTTCATGATGGAGAATTTTAGAGAAAAATGTGAGTATTTTTATCATCCGGTGCCTAATGA
Organism: Pseudotsuga menziesii; assembly: GCA_001517045.1. NCBI lineage: Eukaryota > Viridiplantae > Streptophyta > Pinopsida > Pinales > Pinaceae > Pseudotsuga > Pseudotsuga menziesii. The sequence goes on along the minus strand of LPNX011093023.1, from coordinate 423,705 downwards.
ACCCTAATTCAAATGTTTGTGATCAATTTGTTGAGGATTGAGAGTTGTCTTTTTAAATAACCTTCCATTATAGAATAGAAAAGTATCATGTATCATATTTCTATATGATAAGTGGTATAAGGTGGAGGAACCTAGAACTAGGTGATGAAGTTGTCGATAGAAAGACAATCATGTAACCATATTCTTGTTGTTTTTCATTAGTAGATATGATGATATTTATCCTCCCATTCCCCATAGATATATGCATAAATATTGAATCTTCTTGTACTTGAATGTTTGTTTGGGATAATAATCATCTTTCTAGTTGGATTATTAAGATCAATATTTAGATATTTATTGTCATAATGATACAATATTGAGGAAGGCCTTATTTTATTTGTGTGTAGGTTATAATAATATCACTTGAATTAGTGAAGAGTTGGAATCGATTAGCTTACCATGAACACTTGCAAGAAAATTAACTAGATACAGGTTTCTTCCTCACTCATTATTTTAGGTAGTTATACTTATATAAATTTATGATATAGGGAAATTCACTATTGTCATCTTCCCTCTTTGTCAGTGGTTAACCCAACACATTAAAGGCATATTCAATAATTTTACTATTTAGTTTATGAATTTATTATGAAGTTTGATTTACAAGTGATGGTTGTGGAGTATCATGACATGTATGAATTTTTTTGTTCAACGTCAATTGCATGATATGTATGGAATCATTTCTGAAACCTATATATTCATGGGCACATTATGATGAAAAAAGGTGTGCACTTGATTTGTTAGGCCATATATAGTATGTAGACTATGCTACCATGAACACAAAGTATAATCTATATAATTCCATGCAAGTTAGTTTCATCTTCCGAATATCCATGCAACATACTATTAGAAAAAGGAATGAAATTTTTCCAAATGTTGAATACAATTTGGTGTAGACATGATTGAAAAAAGTGTGGGCATATATAGAAGTTTTCCATGGTAACATAAAAATGGGTGCATATCAATGTTGTCAAATGTTTGTTTTCATGGACCAATCTACTCTAGGAGCACCTCAAGGTAGTATATTAGTTGTAATCATTGAAATTTGACTTGGTCAACTATCATCCCTTGCCCATTCAACTTGAAACCATGATGTATTTAGGTATCCACACAAATTTACACAACAAACATTAAGGACTAGGTGAACTTTGATCCTCAACATGGTCAAAATCTCTTACCCATTCAACTTTGATCATGATGTAGTTAGGTGTCCACACAAATTTACACAACATACAACAAGGACTAGGTCAACTTTGATCCTCAACGTTGTCAAATTGATTGCCCATATACATTAATAAATATTTATTTCCCTCATCCATTTGAGGTTCAAGAAGGCCTCTAAGTGTTATTTATTAAAAATAAACCAAATATCTAGCGGGATAGAGGTTGTAAGCTTATGTGAGACATTAGTGCTTTGATTTGGTTTATGGGACAAACAAAAATACAATGAAGATTAGAAATACAATGAAGGAAACTGAATACTCTATGTAACTTTATTATACATTTCAGTTTTTTAATTGATAAAATTATTTTTTCCAAATGTAATGGCATGTTGCATTATATAATTGGTTTCCATCTATTTTGTTCATGATTTTACTCGAGTCCAAGTGTTTTTCTTATTACTTCTAAAGTGGGAAACATCTAAATATTTTCCAGTTAAAATTAAAATCATGTCTAGCAATAGTGTAGTGTAGTGTAACATTCATAGATTGGGCCATTTGCAGAAGACTTGTGCAAATTAGACACCACTATGAATTGAAAAAGAAAAAAAGTCTAACAACGATTAAGGCCAATAAATTTTCACTAGTATTGGAGTTAAGTAAATTTTAAGTGTGATTATCAAAGTGCTAAATGCATTTGGTAGTTCTTTTCCTTAGAACTTTTGGCACCTCTTTTTAATTTCTGGAAGTGTCAAAATTTATCACATGGTATTCAATCGTAGTCCAATATTGTTGTTGTGGTTTTAGAAATGCTCAAATTGATCTTGTTAAAGTGATTAATTCAAAGTAAAGGTTCAACCTTCTTGATTCCCTTGGGATTAATGATTTAATAACATATTGATCCTAATTGTTGCAATGTAGTGAAAACATAATGTCCCAAATGCACCATGTTCAACATCATCCACACGTAAGTTTTCTTTGAAAAAAATTATACTGTAGCAAAGCTAAAAATAACGCCTTAAAAATGTATTGCAATAGTGAATTATACTGAGAATTCATATTAAAGTTCAGCCTTGACTATCATATTAGAGTAGTTATTAGTTGTTGTATAATGACATTATGGAGAGGTATATCTCCACTTTTGTTTTTATATTTCACTATTGTGTGAGGAATGTGTTATGTTCAATTAGGGGACAAGATCACAATGTAGACATACTACATTGAAGCCATCAATTTAGTTCTTTGTTTACAACTTGTTCCAAATTTATCTGTATGTGCAAGTCCAAGTGAGTTCCCAATAATTATCCAACCTTGATAACACCTCTATTTATGCAAAATAGTAAGAGAAAATGCAGTATATGGATTTAGAATACATGAAAAGAAAAGAAAAACACTTGAGAATCATATCCCTCATGAATTATATAAGAATTTGATGTGTGATGCTCAATGTACATATTCGAAGGTTGCAACAAGTTACATATATGCTTCAATACCTAACCATAAATACTAAAGGATTTCCAAACATTCAATGAAATTCATGAATTAATTCTCTTAACATATTGTGTATTTATGTTGTTTTCTTTAAATTAATCACTTTATATATTGTTTTGATTGAACCAAGTTCATTAGTTGATATCTCTTTTTTTCAATTCCAATCAATAATCATTTATAATGAATATTCAACAAGAGGCAATGAACCTTTAATGCTTCATATGCCTTCTTTAATTAGTTTTTAACTAAAGTACAAACCAATGGATATAGGAACACTGAATCAACCTCTCCTTGAATGCGTTACTAGCAACATTTTTTCACAACTCCCTCATCATTTTTCCTTTGAGCACTAGTTGATGAGTGATAACCGGATTACATTAGTAACAGGTTTGATTGTTAGAAATGATTTTTCTTAATAACATTAGACACAAATCCCATGCACTAACCATTATCAAATGTATAGAAAACACTTCAGGCACTACAGTTAGTTTGGTTCCAATGACCTATTAGCAATAGAAGTGGATTTATTATTTATTAAATACTAAAAATATAAACTAGGTGGTATATTTTAGTAGACATAAATTTACATCCATTTATCTTGTGGAATCCTCAAAATGGATGGTTTGGATTTCTTGGTGGTTGGGTTTCCACATTGTAATGAATTACTGGCTCCATAAAATTAGATGATCTAGAAACTACCATTCTCATATGAGTATACCAAACTATTGAATTGAATGGGTAAGGGATTGATTGACTTATGATGACCACTGTGACTATTGGGAATTTATTTTTTCATTTAGTTAACCCATATGAAAGTGTTGGCTAGCGATTAAGCTCTCATAACAACAAGTCATAGACCATGAATTGAATTTACCATGCCATTCATACAATAACTAATTGATCATATCACTTGAAATAAAATGTAAAAATACAAATATATATAGTAGACATAAGAATTAAACACACTGTAAAACAATGAGATTCCCTAGAAACCCAAATGGGAAAATTGACAATGGTTACTAGATCAATTTTATCAATATCATGTTACAAATGCAACACATGGCTCTAGTGCATCCTTTGTTATTGGACATCAAAAATACCTTTGATAGTATCATTACAAGCATATATAGTAGAGTTAGGGCAATGAAAAGGCCAAGGGATTGACATTTCAGTTCTCATCCCCCCCTTTTCTTCCTGTCCTATTTTATTTTTTTGTCTTAATTCATTCATTATTTTCTTTTCCTTTGTCTTATTTAACTCTACATTGCATTGTCTTTTATATCTTATCTAAACTTCACGAATTGCCAAATTACATTACATGTATTGAGACTTACAATAATTTCATGATTTAGATCCATTTGAGATCAATTTGAGAGGGACCCCTACCCATCAACTATTTTTTTAACTCCTCACAATCGTCGCATTTCTAATGACATAAGTACTATATCTGACGAGGATTCCATACAACCGACGACAATGACGTCGAATATTTGTGTATATTTTTGTCATACAGTCACCAAATTTATGACAACTATATGTCACTTAAATGAGACAATGGGTGGATTATTTTTTCGGTTAATCAACACGACTTCCATTTCATTTTCAACAACATTGCTGGAAATTGATGTTGGTTAATCGACGATTGGTGTGTCGCAGGGATGATTTTAAGGAACCATACTTATTTAAAAGCGTATAAATGTTGGCAAATCTTACTAATTCTTAAAACGCCAACTATAAAATGTTTGGCGATATTTTTCAAAAAAAAAATAATTTCCAAGGATTTTATATCATTTATATAATAATTTGGCGATTTTTAGGGTGAAAAAATTTTACCCCATCAAAATTGGGCGAAACAGGGCTTCAAAAAATGCAAAATGGCGAATATTTTTTTGGAGAAAAACATGGAAAAATAGCCCATGGGCTAAATTTCGCCCCTAAAATCATCCTTGGTGTGTCGGACATAAGTACTATATTCGATGACGTTTCCATATAACCGATAGAAATGATGTTGGATATTTGTGTTATTTTTGTCGGACAATTGTCGAATTTCCAATGACTATATGTCGGTTGACCGACACCATTGGTGGATTATGTTGTCAGTTAATCGACACGGTCGCTGTCACATTTCCTACGACATTGTTGGAAATTGATGTCAATTAATCGATGATCTGTGTGTCAGACATTCGATGGGATATCGTTGGATCTACTTATCGTTCATGCGACTAATTTTTGTAATTGTCGGATATCCGACACAATTCTACCGATGTTTTAAAAATAGACCACTTTATTAGATGTTAAATGGAGTCTTGTCGAAATTCAAACAAATATGTCGTTGGATTTTGAGTTCAAATTAACTTTTGAATGTTGTGTTGAAGCATTGGCTAAAATGGTTGCATAATTGTGTAATTTGTGCATCCTCATTGTAATATGATTTGATGATTATGAAATATGAAATGTTATGATTATAAAATGTTACTAACCAAATGATTGAATTTGACTTGTAGGAAAGATCATGTACAATCATCTATAAGAGAAGAATGATGAGACTTGTTCTGAAAAACAAGTGACAGTAGTTCAACTATAACATTCAAAGAATATTTACAAAGTCAGGCATTCTACAGAAGTACAAAGAAAGGTGTATGGTTTCTCTCAAAAGAGGGAGTCGATTATGACGAGAAATTTTCTCTAGTGGCCAGGCACACTTCTTCGGTTATGGTTATTACACTATATAGATGGTGTAATCAAAGTAGAAGTGTATATCGAGAAATCTCCTAGAATCAGGACTCTCTACAGAGAACCACATGTGCGCAGATTGAAGAGGATTTGTATAGGCTCAGAAGGCACCCATGACATATAGCTATATGACGAGATTGAGAATAAACTAGAGTGAAGTAGATCTCAACCTTTTCAACAAGGTTGAATATGGAATCCTACAGAGGATGAGAAGCTCATAAACGGGTGCAAGAGGGAACTTACAACAGATTTCAAGATCTTGGTATCCAGTGACCTTGAGAGATGGCATAGATGGATACACAGAAAATCAACAGTATACAAGGCTACCAGTCACTCCAGTACAAAATGTCTCAATGTAGAGAGTACAAGTTGTAGAGAGAGGATAGTGTTAATTTCAGAGGGAGTGAGTACAAAACATATTTCTAAAGAAGATGGAGAGACATTATCACTTAGACTTTATCCATGGAAAGGAAAGGGTTTTATGCCTCTGTATCTTAGGGATATGCTCAAAGTGATACCAAGAGGAAGTAGATCTCAGAGTTCAAGAATATTGGCATGATTCTTGAAATTAGTGGTGTGGTATAATCCAGATGAGATTTTCTTTAGTCAAGGAAAATATGTGATAGAGATCCTGAAGAGATTCAAGATGATGGATTGCAAGGCCATGCCCACACCAATGGAATCAAACTTGAACTTGTTGTGTGATACTACTTCAGATACAGTTTATGCCACAGTATATAGGCATATGATTGGTTCATTGATGTACTTGATGAACACAAGGCCAGATATATGTTTTCTTGTGAACACTTTGAGTTAGTACATGGTAGAGTTGATATGTGTTCACCTGATTTCTACAAATAATGTGTTGAGGTACTTGAATGGTATGATTGATTATGGCCTCATATATGCGATAAATGAATTATTCTACAGGGATTTGTTGACTTAGATTGGGATGGTAGTGCTATGGATAGGAAGAGCACTTTAGGGTGTTGCTTCAATTTGGGTTCTGGCATGATTTCATGGTTTAGCACGAAGCCAATGAGTGTACTAGAATTGATCATAGTTGAGGCAGAGTATATTATAGTTTTTTCAGCAAGTTGTGAGGCAGTGTGGCTTACAACGATACTGGTGGGATTGTTCGATATCGAGTTAGAGATGGCTTGTGTATTATGTGACAACCAAAGTTATGTGAAGTCGTCTGCGAACCCTATGTTCCATGACAAGTCAAAGAACATCGAGATCTGGTATCACAATATCAAGGATATGGTGCAGAGAGTAGTAGTGAAGCTCCAATATATTGCAACGAATGAGCAGATAGCCAGTGTATTGACGAAGCCTCTGCCAAGAATGAAGTTTGAGTACTTCAGGGACAATCTTGGAGTTGTCCAGATCAATGTCCATCGCAAGAGGGAGTGATGAGTCCCTGATACAGATTAGTAGTCTTCACATCCAGCATGAAAAAGGGATATCTCTGTGGAATATGTGTGATATTCACATCCAACATGAAAAAGGGTTAGCTATGAGGAAGATGTGTGATCTCTGCATCCAACATGAAAAAGGGTTTGACCTGCAAGGAAGATACTTACATCCAGTATGAAAAAGGAATAGCTCTGTAAAGATGTGCATCGAGTATGAATAAGGACTCGTAATGTAGAGATATGCGTCCAGTATGAAAAAGTAATATCACTACAAGGATAGGCATCCAACATGAAAAGGGACTGGCACTATGGATATGTACATCCAACATGAAAAAAAAATGGCATTGTATGAGGTACATACATCATGAAAAAGGGTTGGAATTGTACATACATGAGGAGCTACATCCAACATGAAAACATTTTGGTTTGTATTGACATGTCGAGCTGCATCCAACATGAAAAAGGGTTGGCTCTGTAGATGTACACCCAACATGAAAAAGGGTTGGTTGCTATACGGATATACATCTAGCATGAAAAAGGGTTGACCCTATAGAGGTACACCCAACGTGAAAAAGGGTTGGTTTCTATATGGATATAAATCCAACATGAAAAAGGGTTGGCTCTGTAGAGGTACACCCATCATGGAAAAGGGTTGGTTGTTGTACGTATATACATCTAGCATGAAAAAAGGGTTGGCTCTGTAGAGGTACACCCATCATGAAAAAGGTTTGGTTGTTGTATGGATATACATCCAACATGAAAAAGGGCTAGTTGTTGTATGGATATACATCCAACATGAAAAAGGGTTGGATCTGTAGAGGTACACCCAACATGAAAAAGGGATGGTTGATGTACGGATATACATCCAACATGAAAAAGGGTGAGCTCTATAGAAATTCTTATGATGTATAGATTCGAGTGATGTCACAAGACAATGGTCTGAAGATTGAGTTGCAGCATCAATGATCCAGTGATGATGATCATGATTGCAGAATACCTTCCTTGTTAAGAGGGAGTGTTAAAGATTGCGTAACTTCAAAAGATATTATTAATGTATTATTGTAATTCTTTAGGGAATATTCATATTGTAATTGATCATGTAAAACCCTAAAATAATTTAAGTGATAACAGTGAAGACGGCCTCGCAAAAATCATTGGGTAAAAATTCCCCAGTTACCGAGTAAAATTTCCCCAACATTGGGTAAAAATACCCTAGTAAAGTCGGCCCGGTTTGTGAAAAGTCAGCCAAAAGAGAGTATAAATCAAGAGGTTTCATTCCTCATTCGTACATCAAATAAGTTCACTCCTACCTAAGGAAGAGGTTTTCTCCAGCTAAGAGAAGACTATTTTGGGTTGTAGAATACTTGGAAAGCATCTTATCTTTGGGTTTCTTATCTTGTTTATTCTTAGGATCTTTGTGTGGAAGAAAATTTATCTCTTGGATTACTAGAAGACACTGCACTCATTGTCGGGATCCATACTGAAGAAGTTGTTGGGTTTTCTCCCTTGTGGTTTCCCATAAGAAAATATTATTGTTCTTTTGTTGTGTTGTGCTTGTATTTCTTTTAGTGATCCTATTGCATATGATTATTATGATATAATGCAAATTATATGAAGATCTAACATAATCATATTGGAAACTTTGAAATTCTAACAAAGACTAGAATGAATAATTGGGTTTGGAATTTTTTATTAGCTTACAAGGTAACTTTTTTCAATGGAACTTTGTTATCCAAGCATATTGATTGAAACATGAGAGCAATAGAAGTTTCTTTGAATAATTTTCTTTATGTTCTTATACTAGTTTTACTCTTATTTTCTTTTTATTTTGGCATATATCTACTAGAAGGATATGCATCATCTGATCAAGAACCGAGGAAATATCTTAGTCAAACACTCATGGAAGTAATTGATAAAATATTAGTTAGTATTCCAACCCTAACATTATGTTTTTTCTTCATAATTTCACAGTTTTGGGGTAATCTTGAAACAACATGAGTCCTAATTTCTTTGCAAAATTAAGAAATCAAAACTAGTAAGGAATTAACTTGCAATATAATAGAAAATATCCCTTGTACAATAATTGATTTTTGGCTCATATTCCTTGGTAGATTCTCTAGAAATGGAAATATTGAAGTTCCTCTTAGTTTTTTGTAAGACTACCTTTCCTTGTCGCATCCTTTAAGGGGCTTACTGAATCTGCTACCCCATCTACTCATTACAAAAGCAAAAAATATCTAAGAGATCAAAAGAAAATATGTTTATACATATACAAACCAAAATATAAAATGGGACAAGAGTATTTAGACATAAAAAAAATTTAAGAGGCAACTCTATTAAGGTTACGGACGCTTGCAAGTAGTAGAGCCATGCTTGTGGCATAAGATATGAGGACCAAACTTTAAGCACTTGTCTGACGTATGATTTATACTCTATCATATTATTCCCGATGCAAATAAAATTTGGACTTAATATTAGTAAATAAAACCCATACTCTAAATCCTAGAGAATAGTTGCAACATTATCTTAGGTCCTCTATTATTGATTCATATCCTATTGAAATGAAAATATCTATTGAATTGGTACCCATGCACACATGAATTATTATGCTCATCCGAAGATATTATTATTAACACTTGGATGAATGGAAGTCTTTAGGTGTTTTGGAGAGGTACTAACCATTTCTTCTAGTGGTTCACAAATTGTTTTGGCCACAACTACTTCCCTTATGTTTCCTTCTCAATGAGGAGAAAAGGGAGGGGGGGCATTTAAATTTTAGGGTTTTTGAGTATCTACTATTAAGATCTAGGGTTGATGGATGGAATATGATGGAATGAGAGTTTGGAAGTCTTTTATTCTTGATATTGTCTTGGAATTGTTTCAAATACTTCATATATGGTTTATGACCCGCTTGACTGATTTTGAAGGGATCTTTTTAAGCACTTGTTTTCTCTATGACTTCGGTTGACCATTATTTTTTATGCATAATTAAATGATTTTTCATATGATTTAAACATACATATATGTATTTCATGTTCACCCTTTATTTGTGTTTGATTTCCCTTTTTTAAATTTGACATTTTACCATCTTTTTGTTTTGTCAGTTCTGTGACCAACAAAGGTGGGGAATTTGTGGCAAACTTAAATCAAGGATAAAATTGATGTTATGGGAAACCAATGGTTTTCGTATGTATCCATATGCACAATATTTTCAATGCATCAAGAGGTTCATGATTATAATAAAATATGAGGGAGTTATCAACTTTTCCGTAGTGGGACATAGTTTTAACGTAGCAATCTAAGGAGGCCTAATATTTGGCTAAATAAATATTATAGTTGAAAAACATCTGTAAGGTTCACTTGGTATAAATGGTTATAATGTCATAAAAATCCTATAAGGAAGGAAATTATCACTTATCAGGAGAAAGGGGAGCAAAAATGGGACTAAGGAATGGGATTCCCCGTGGAGGCCAAATTAGCTTATATAAGTAAGGAGGGAACACCTATGAGGGGATATAAGAAAATAATACACCCCAATAAGGTGAGAGGGATTGTAATAATGATCCCATTGCACTTATAAATCACTCATAATCCCATTATATGGAAATATGGAGTGCCCCTTCTCTCGTTGGCTCATTTTTTATTAATTAACTGCTTAATGATACAATAACCTAGTTTATCCCTAAGTGAGCCTAAGCGCCCTCTAAGTGGAATATTATCTAATGACATGATGGATTTTCTAGTTTGAATTTGAAGGTGGTTAATGATGCTTTTTTATAACTCCTATTGGGTTTGGAAGAAGTAGAAGAGGTGTTCATTGGCCCAAATTATTGAATGGGAAGAGTTTGTTTCCCATCCCATGGGGTATGGATAAAGAAATCTCATCTCTTTAAACACATGAGGTCATATTTAGAATTTCCTAAAAGATATGGATGTATAAGAAAAAAAAATAACCATTTCTGATTGAGTTTGAATGAGGGATTTTGTAATCTCCCTTTTTTAAATTTTTACCAAAATTCCCAATTTTCCAATTTTCTCACAATTTTGGCTCTTGACTAGTTTTAGTGTCTTGGTATCCAAATCAGCCTAATGGCTCCAAAATATTCAGATAAGGTGTATGAATGATATAATAACTTAATTATTATTTTTAGGTATGTATTATGGCCCTCCAATAACTTCTGCAATTCTGTACTAAATTCTGAACAAGATAGAGGATTTTACTGTCAATTTTGGTCTCAAATCCCCCCCTGGGGTAAGTGGTAGAAATGGCTTCCCAAATGTGCAGAAACCCACTAGAATTATTATATTGAAGCATTGGATGTGTATAATAAATTATAAGAGACTAATATTCATATCCAATTGACCTCCCATGGCTGTTATCACTTCTTTCAATCAGATATAAAAAACTAATTTTGGACCCTTAGGGAAATGATGTGTAGTTTTCTCCAATTGCTATGAAATTCAACCCAATGGCCACAAATTCTCAGTTAATGAACATGAAACCCATAATATAATTTAATTATAGTCCATTCATTCATAAATCATCAATATTGTATACATCCATTCAAATCCATCAAGGTTACAAGAGTTTACAACAAGGTAGTGGGGAAATGGCATTGTTTCTTCATTATTGAGCAATAATACATGATATTTCTTGTAATTTCAACCTGATAGATTTATTAACTTAAATATCAGATAATTTACATAATAATACAAAATATTGGATCAATAGAAGCTCCCTCAAAGAGATGAATAACTCACCAAGTGCGCCTCACTCCATAGAGCTGAAATATGGTGAGAAAACTTGAGATGAAAGGAAGAACAAGCTGAACTTGATATGTCCACGAGATGTTGTATCTTGAAACTATAACTTATGAATCCATTGAAGCTCCTTTAAATACCTGATTGGCCTCTCCAAACACCAACTAGTATGGGAATCTTTCACCCTCGAAATTGGCTAAGGCATGAATTAGTCATCCACTAGCTCTCTCTCTTCACAATAAGAATTTTCACAAATGGTCAAAAGGGCCTTCTCATGGATGATCCCTGAATTTTATAAACATTATTGGTCTTCTAAGGTTCCAAATCCAAGTCGAATTGGTGTGGCTACTCATGCTATGCCATTTGGCCTCTCTCTTCACCTTCCCTCTCCTCCCAAATTCGAGTAGGAGCCTCTTGGCCTTATCCAACTCCCATGAGTGCCATCTAAGATTCTCTATTAAAGAATGACATGTCATATATGTCATATTTCAGCCTTCAGATCTAAATTTTTTCATAATTGTCATAGAATCTCCATCATTGGTGTCATAGATGTCATAAATCTAAGGGGAATCTAGCCAAGTGTCCATGAAACTCCCATTTGGTTCTTCCTCTCCCCGTGTAAGTTAAAATTCATCCAAAATTCGACCTATGAAGTATATGGACAAGTATATTAAACTTATAATCCATCCAAAAACATTAGGCTTCCCATAGATTCAAGATTGCAGAAGGGGGATGCCATTTAACATAGGAATTCTAGCTTGAGTGGGCCCCATAGTCTCCATGTGTCTCCATTATTAGTAGCCATTTCATTTTTCACTTGCATTCATTTAATTAAATCCATTAAATAAATATTTATTCCTTCTAATGTCTAAACACCATTTATTAGCTCCCTTATTAACTTCCCAATGTTTCCACCCAACCTAGGGAACTAGTAGGATTGATGGAACTTTCTTGCTATGCAATTATTTGAATGGGGACATTACAGTCCTTCCCGCCCAATATTTCTTGTCCTCAAGAAATTTCAGATTTGGATGCTGCAAAATATTCTCCTCTTACCATGTGTCATCTTCACTTGGTAGATCCTTCCATTGCACCAAGTATTCTTTGATTGTTCTACTCCTCAATCTTCTCTCCCTTGTCTTCAAAACCTTTTCCGGAATAAGTGTGAGTTGTCCTTCATCATAAAAAGGAGGGAATGTATCTGAAATTACAATTTTCTGACCAATATATTTATTGAGACAAGAAACATGAAATACATTATGAATTTTACTCCCTTCCGGAAGTTCCAACTCATATGCTACTTTTCCAATCTTCTGGATTACCTTGTAGGGCCCATAGTATCTTGGCTTTAGCTTTTATGCTGCAATACTTTTGAGAGATGTTTGTTTGTATGGCTGCAACCTCAAATACACCATATCATCAACCTGAAAGGTCTATTCCTCTCTATGTTTATCTGCATATTGTTTTTGTTGATTTTGGGCAACCTGCAAATTGTCTTTTAGAAGATTTAAAATTTCTTGGCTTTCTTCCACCCAATATTTATCTTTTGGAGCTCTACTATCACCAAATATCAAATCAAAAAATATAAGTGCATCATAACCATATAATTTTCTGAAAGGAGACATCCCTATTGACATGTGAAAGGTGGTGTTGTAGCAAAACTCACCCAAGTGTAGCCATTTTGTCCAACCTTTTTGTTGTTCTCCCACATAGTTTCGGAGGTACCCTTCCAACCATTTATTCACCCTCTCTGTTTTTCCATTAGTTTGGGGATGGTAGCTTGTACTTGGAGTCAACTGAGTGCACACCAATATGAAAATTTCTTGCCAAAAAGCACTCATGAATCTACCATCTCTATCACTCACAATGCTCTTGGGGAGCCCATGCAATCTGAAGATTTCTTTGAAAAAAAAGGTCAGCCACTTGTGCAGAACTAAAAGAGGATGTAACAAAAAAGAAATGAGAAAACTTATTCAATCTATCCATTACCACATATATGCAATTATTTCCTAAATATTTGGGCAAACCGGTGATGAAATCCATCGATATATTGTCCCATTTTTGCTCTGGAATGGGCAATGGTTGTAATAAACCAGCTGGGTATGTGAGTTTTGATTTGTTTTTCTAACATGCCTTACATTCATTCACATACTTCTGAACAAATTCCTTCATCCCCTTCCAATAGAACCTTTTCCTTAGTTTCCTATAGGTTTTGAAGATCCCCAGATGGCCTGCTAATGGGAAATCATGTGCTTCCTGTAAAACTTTGCACTTAAGCTCTGAATATTGAACCAAATAAATTATTCCCCTGTATTATATCATCCCATTCAAAATTCTGTATTTATCATCTCCCATGATTCCATCTAATACTTCACAAGCAAACTTATATTTGGCATATTCAACTAGTAGCATGTCTTTCCAATTTTTAGCAATGTCCATGAGAGAAAAAGAAGGTCTTCAAGATAATGCATCTGCTACAATTTTATTCTTTCCTTTCACATATTCAATATCAAAATCATAATATTGTATTTTTCTTACCCACTTTTGTTTCCTTTAATTTATATCATTTTGGATAAGGAAGTGTCTTAGACTATTGTGGTCAGTTTTCACCACAAACTTGTTACCTACCAAGTATTGTCGGGATTTGGCCAAGGCATGCATGATGGCCAACATATCTTTGTCATATATGGAGTAAATCTTTTCATGAGGCTGCAACATTCTGCATTCAAAGGCTATAAGGTGTTGGTCTTTCTTTAGGAAAGCCCCTACTCCTCCACCTGAGGCATCACATTCAACAACAAAAGGCTTAGAAAAATCAGGTAATGCAAGTATGGGACAACTACTCATTACCTCTTTCATTTTTTGGAAGGCCTTTTCAGCCTCTTCACTCCACTTGAAAGCATCCTTCTTAGTCAAATCAGTGAGTGGAGAAGTCAACTTGGAGAACCCTTCAGAAACTTCATGTAGGAAGTACATATTCCAATGAAGCCTCTTAATTCTGTGATGTTTTTTGGTGATGGCCATTATAAGATAGCCATGATCTTTTACATGTGCACTTTCACTCCATATTTCCCAATAATGTGCCCAATATATAATAGTTCTTTCATCCCAAATTCACATTTAGACATCTTAGCATACAAAGAATGTTCTTGCAAAGTTTTCGACACGATCTCTAGGTGTTGCAAGTGCTCTTCCCAAGTTTTACTGTAAATGAGAATATCATCAAAGAAGACTAAAACAAACCTTCTAATCTGCTTGAAAAATATTCTATTCATACATGTTTTAAATCCATCTGGAGAATTAGTCAACCCAAATGGCATAACAAGAAACTCAAAGTGACCATAATGACATCAAAAAGTAGCCCTTTGCACATCTTCCTCCTTCATCTGAATTCGGTGATAACTAGATCTAAGGTCAATTTTGGAAAAGTAATTAGCTCCAAATAGCTCATCCATGAGCTCAACAATTCTAGTAATAGGATATCTATTCTTTATGGTCTTCTTGTTCAAATCTCTAAAGTCTATACATGTCCTCAAAGTTCCATCTTTTTTCTTTACCAACACTACTAAAGAAGCATAAGGGCTAGAGCTTGGTCTAATGAGTCCCAACTCTAAGAGTTATTGAATGGCCTTCTCAATATAATATTTAAACTTCTTGGGATTTCTATAAGGTGGTATCTGAATGGGTGAAGTACCCTCCTCCAAAACAATGTTATGCTCAACCCCCCTATCAAGTCGTCTATCATGTGGAAGATCTCTGAAAACTTTTTCATATTTGTGAAAAAGTGTCTCTATATCCTTTGGGTGTTTAAAAACTCTGATTTTTGGCTTGGGAGAGGTGATATAACATTCATCATCCCATTATATATCACTATGCCTTAGTATAGATCTCATACTATTGCAATTTACTACCTATTTTTGGTAAGTGTGTTGCCCTCTCACCCTTAGTACACCTGTTGAATCTTGAAATTTCATTTCAGGAATTTGATAATTTAGTGAATGATATCCTATATAATACATCCATTACACTCCCAATACTACATTAGTATCAGCAACATAAACTACATAAAAACTATCAACAAAATTGTAGTTACCTATGGTGACTTGCAGCTTTGGAACCGATGTGTTGCATTGCATTATGTTATGACCTAGTATTAGAACCGTGAAGCCATCGAATGGTTCACTTGGTATATTTCTTATCTCCACCATCTCTGCATCAATTAAATTATGTGTATCTCGTTCATATACAAAAACTGAATGTCTTTGTCCCAATACCACACCCTTGCATCAAATAGTGTGATAGCGAGGCACTGCTGAAAGTACTGTCGTTCTTGCTTTTCCTGGTGAAGGATGATTTTATTCTTGTTTTTCTTCTTCAGCTATTGTCTCATATGCCTCCTATTGATATTAAATGTGCCATTATTCATCCATACCCCCTTCATACTCATCATTATCATAAAATACTTCTATGTATTGAGCTTTTCCTTTAGCACATTTATGCCCCGATGTCCATGGTTGGAAGCATGTGAAGCACAATTTTTTCCTTCGAATTTCGTCCCTGTTTTGTCCTTATTTATTATTCTTTTCAGATTTATCTCTTTTTCAAAACTTCTTATCAGGTGCATCCTTTTTCCAAGGCTTTCTTTCAAATCTGAAGTTAGGCTTGTGAGGAAATCTTGTTCTAGGAAGCACATTCTGAAGATCTCTAGTCAAACTCATTGCATCATTTAATTTAGTAGGCTTGTGGGATTTGACCAAACCTTTTAAGGGCTCTGCCAAACATTCATTGAACATCAATACTAACCTTCCCATAGATATATTATCCACCTTAACTGATAATATTTTGAATTCCAACATATACTCAATAGGAGTCCCTACCTGCTTCAGTTGTGCTAGTTCTTTGAAAGACAATTCTGGATCTTTTTGCTCAAACCTTTTTAATACCATGTCAACAAATTCCCCATATGTTTTAACCTGATCATGACCCAAGGTTTTCAGGCCATCAAACCACAATTCATTGGAATCTCCATCCAAGTGCAAAATATCCATTTTTAAATCATCTTCTTCCACCATTGGATTCAGCTGAAAATACACATCCAATTTTTGCACCCAAGTGTTAGCAGAACTTTGAGATGAACCATCAAAAGTAGGAAGTGGCACTTTACCTATGGAAAAATTCAATTCTTTTTTTTGTTTTAGAGACTTATTTTCTTCCTTATTTTTTATTTTGTTTTCCATGGTGAAGTACTGCTCAAATGTTATACTTCTCCTACACTCTTCATCCAATTTATCCCATTATTTTGTTATTGTATCAATTTCAAATTGAATGTTAGTCTCTTCTTTGGGAATAATAAATTTAGGTGCAGTAGGAATTGGTGTTCTCTAAAATTCATGGGGTCTATTATTAGTTCATGTTCATGAGAAAATGTGCTCACCCATTGTCTTCTTTTCTGTTGATTGTGAACTACCACTATCTCCTATTATCCCTTTGCTTCCCATTTGATTGGCCATCAATTCGAATCCTTTTGCTACCTATTGGGTCATGTATACCATATGTTGGGTCATGTCCTTGGATATTTCTTCAAACAGGGGTTTTATAAGTTTGAGATACTCCATTTTCTCCTTAGTGTAGTCTTCTCCCTCATGAGCCATAGCTTTAGTCAAAGGTACATTTTTTTTCTTCTAGTTCTTCTTCTACAAGTTGAGCACCTTCCAATTCAGATTCTAAGGGTGGTGGTTTATTGATTTGACTCATTTTTAAAACCATAATGTTCCAATACCGTGCTCTAATACCACTTTCAATGTCCCTTTTTTTAATTTTTACCAAAATTCCCAATTTTCCAATTTTTCACAATTTTGGCTCTTGACTAGTTTTAGTGTCTTGGTCTTCAAATCAGCCCAATTGCTCCCAAATATTCATATTAGGTGTATGAATGATATAATAAATTAATTATTATTTTCAGGGATGTATTATGGCCCTCCAATCACTTGTGCAAGTCTGTACTAAATTCTGAACAAGATAGAGGATTTTCTGGCAATTTTGGGTTCAAATCCCCCCTGGGGTAAGTGGTAGAAATGGCTTCCCAAATGTGTAGAAACCCACTAAAATTATTAAATTAAAGTATGGTATGTGTATAATACATTATCAGAGACTCATATGCATAACCAATCGACCTCCCATGGCTGTTATCACTTCTTTCAATCAGATATAAAAAACTAGTTTTGGGCCCTTGGGAAACGAGGTGTAGTTTGCTCCAATTGCTATGAAATTCAACCCAATGGCCACAAATTCTTAGTTACTGAACATGAAACCCATAATATAATTTAATTAAATTCCATTCATTCATAAATCATCAATAGTTTATACATCCATTTGAATCTGTCACATGCCCCAATTTGGAAAAACAATTTTATATTATTTGAGGAACATTGTGTTAAATTTTATGCTAAGTTGTAATTGATGACCCAGTGGGGTCAAGAATAGTTAATGTAAATTCAGTATAATTTATTTATAAATAAATAAATGAGGATACCACAGCTTAGGAGAGCTGTTAAAAGAGTGTTTACTGGTCAAATTGGTGGAGGAGACTGGGTGGAGAGCAAACTGACATGTGGCAGCATCCTCAAACCACTTCCAACTGTTGAAAGTGGAATCAAATCAGGTGGCTCATTTAATGAAAACTGACTAGAAGACCTAGGCATCTCTATAAAATTTCCCATTGAAGAGAGCTGAGGCTTCTCATGTTTCTAGAGAAGTGATCATTCAGGGTGAATGAATTTACTTAAAATAAATTCAATGGAGGGGAGTCTGGAATGTGTTTGAGGGGATAACTGCTGAGATTGATCTAGTTGCAGATTTTAAGATGAAGATCATACTGTTGAGAGCATATTTTTATTACTGAGGTAGTTGAACCAGTCAGGTGACAGAGGTTTTTACAGTTGCAGTCTCCACCCAGTTCTCAGCCAAGAAGACCAAGAACAGGCTCGGGGGTCCTGAGGAAGCGTTGTTTGAGCGCTCTCCAAGAGATTGGTAGGGAGAAACGGCCTCCTTAAGCTACTGTCATCTTGTCCTCAACAGGTTCTATTTTATTTTTACTATCTTAGTTAAGTAAATCTTAGTTTATCTATTACATGCATGTTAAATGTTTACAGTTTATGAATGAAAGGTAACTGTGAAATGTTAGATGCAGTAAAATTATAGATTATAGAAGAAATTGGAATGAGTATGTATTTACTGAAGCAGATAGAAATTAAATTTCTAATATGTGTTTTTCCACACCTGATCTCAGGTCGTACTCTAGCACAGTTAGATTGCTTTAAGTAAATGAAATAATTCTTTTATTGGAATGAAAATAGTAGATATGATTCTTGTATCGGTAGGTAAATAGAAATAGATTTATTTCAATGTTTATGAATACAATGAAAAAGCAGTGTTATGTTTTGCTTACCCTTATTGTTTTACTTAAACTAAATAAATGAAAACTCGAGTATAAGAAAATGGTAAAAACATTAGTATACTGACAGGAACAAAAAAAATATTACAGTAAGATAAATGACTAATATTTGAAGAAGCATGTAAAAAGATCATAGCAGAACAGTTTTAAATATTAACTTAACAAAACCAGAGTAAAGATTCTTTTAAATCCTTTTATATTTACAAAAATTACCAAGAGTCAAGATTATTCTAGTTTTAAGTATGTTGCACTAAAAATCTAAGGATTATTTTATTAACTAAAAACTGGAAGTAAAACTATTAGAATATTTTCAATATCCTACAGAGTTAATATCATATGTACAAATGTAAAATATTTTATCTTCTATTATCCCATTTCTTACAAACAGAGTCAAGAATACTTAAAGAAGAAACAAAATTTCATAAACTATAGGGTTTACAGTATTTCCTTTAAACCCTTAAAAAGCCGAGATCTAGAAGTTAACATTATCTTCTTTACAGAGCTTAGAAGTAATTATAACTTATAGAGTAGTAACAATTATAATGTGTATGTAAATAATAAACAAAATAAACTAAGAATCATTATATATGTGCATTATAAATCTCAAATCCAAGCAGGCTTATAGCCGTCAGAATCAAAGGGTCGAAACCCTTTCTTCTTTTAAAACCAAATACATAAAAATTCCTATAATAAAATATAACCAGTTACATTGCTAACTATAAAAATAAAAACTCCGCGAACTATCCAACTAGACTGTCCACAGTCTTCCTTATTAAAACCATATATATATATATATATATATATATATATATATTAACAGAAAGTTGAGTACACTGCTGATAGGTTAAACGAAACCCAGTTCACAAGTATTCAGGTAAAAGTAAAACTGAAGCAAACGAGACAGAGCTCTTTTTAAAACTTAGAGCATAAAGGAGTTTTTATAATCTTAAATCAACTGTATTACATTATCAAGCCGTAAGACTGATTTGTTTAACCAAAACCAAATACACATCACGGCTCAAGAGCCTGTGTTACCCAGCGAGCACCGCAAGGGTTTCACTTAAAATTCAAATAATAAACAAACTAAACATCATAACTAGCAAAGAGTTCAGAGCTAGGTTTCCAACTACTAGAAACTTCAAACATTTCGCAAGCAGTGAGAAGCCACGACGAGACCAGGGCTTACCCATTTGAAATCCCATGAAGTTAACCGACGCATGAAAGGCATTCCTTTCAAGTCTGGAGCCGTTGGCTATAACCTGCAAGTTTAAATGCCAAATATTATTTAGAACTCTATTCATATTATTAAAGCCTTAACTAGAAAATAACTCAACAAAAGGAATGAGTGCAGGGTAAAGCATTTACCTGTGATTAAGAAGGAAGCCAAGCCGAGAAGGATCAGTCACCAGTGTGAGTGAACTACATAGAGAAGTAAGCAAACCCTCATGCCAACCTATGACAGAGGCAGTAAGAAATGAACTCAAAACTCCACGAGACCAAGGCAAGGATTAAGCAGTGACAGGGTAAAATCCTTTACAGGATTCGAACCAAGCGAAGCAGTGAAAACCACTCACACCATAAAAAAATCACTCATAAGAGAAATCGAGTATACAAACTAAGATACTCAAAACCACTCAGCAACGAATATAGACTATGGAGCTAGTAAGCAGAAAAGGAGCAGGACTCTCATGGCCGCAAGGAACCACACAGTGCAGCCTACAGGCCGATAAAACCCTCAGAGTCAAATGCCAAAGAAATAGGGTTTCACTTCTTTTAAGTCACCAATTCATGGAGGAGATTAGACCATGTGCCCTCCCAAATTATTTAACCATGTGAGGGTCATTTCTAATGTCAACACTGCATACACCGAGGAGGAATTATATCATTGCAATTCGATTATAAAAGGGACTTCTATCATTGCTAACAATGGAATCTATGCATCGACCATAGTATAATGTTCATATGTTAACTCAACAAATTAACTCTGCTATCGACGATATGTTTTAAATAGTTCATATCATTGCCTTAATAAAAATATTGCAATTGACTATATGGTAATAGTACTTATCATTGCTCATAATGAAGTTTATGCTTTCGACCTTAGTATGTCACATCTATGTTTGCACATCATACAAACCTTTCCAACAATTTTATTAAACCACACTTTGGAACTAGTATATATAAAAGCAAATAATGTTATTGCCATAGTTTCAACTACACCATAGAAGTTACTAGGTAGCAAAACTACCTTAGGATACAAGTAGTTTTGTGTGTTGTAATATTATACATTAATTGTATTATTACAATAACTTTTGTATCATGGTTATAACCTGAAGTTTAAGATTACAGCTTGTAAACTAGATGTGTAAGATGATAATCATCATTGCAACAAATCAAATAAATTGGTAATGTTACTTGACTAGTAAAGGCTAGTTAGAGTATTAAAAGAATAACATTATGATTTTTTTTAAACTGAAGAGCTCTAAACTTCTCAACCGAAGGACTTATTGCTAAGGAGTCTTCCAGAATACTGATGCTTAACCATTATAAAGAGTTCCTCTTAAGTAAATAATATTTCATTGTAAACTTTACATAGAAAAACATAAGATCTTGTAATACTTAAAGAGTAGTGCACTTGAAGTCTTTAAACATGACAGTAGCAGTAAGATCATGATACAATAAAAGTATTTTATATGTCAGGATCATGAGCCCTATGCTCACTAAAATAATCTATAATGGACGAGGTATTATAATCTTACGACAGAAAGAAACCTCGGAGGAACTTATTATCGTAAATGGCATTTACGATGTTAAAGATAAAAGTCATTCTGGCATAAAAGTAAATGCTGTCATAAATCCAAAACAATTAAGGAATTTACTTTACCTCATCAGAGTCTTGCATCATAATTATCAATTTAATTACTAGCATTTTAACATGCTAAAGAAATACTTCTCGCTATCATACGAATTAAACGCCTACTTGATCATTCGCTTACCTGTTAAACCTGTAAGAACCAGTAGTCCATCTGAGTTAGCAGAATGCTAAGTAAGCCCTGAATTTCAAAGATAGTTTCTCACCTACTTGCCAAAAGTAAATTATTAGTACAGCTAGCAGCAATCTAAATGCAAGTCATTTTTATATAACTTATAAAAATTAAAGTTGTATTAGTTTTCTGTATTTTGAAACTAATCATTACAAATTGTTAAACTGTTTCATTTTCCGCTAACTGCTAGCAGTTACTAAACTATGTATTCAGACATTTTATGTTACTTTAAAAATTTTAATTTTTTATGAAATTTTGGGGTTATGACAGAAACCATCAAGATTACAAGAGTTTACAACAAGGTAGTGGGGAAATGACATTGTTTCTTCATTATTGAGCAATAATACATGAGATTTCTTGGCATTTTGACCTGAGAGATTTATGAACTTAAAGAGAAGAGAATTTACATCAGAATACAAAATATTGGAGCAAGATAATATCCCTCAAAGAGATTAATATCTCACCAAGTGTGCCTCACTCCATAGAGCTGAAATATGGTGAGAAAACTTGATATGAAAGGAAGAACAAGCTGAACTTTATATGTCCACAAGCTGCTCTAGCTTGAACCTATAAATTATGACTCCATTGAAGCTCCTTGAAATACCTTATTTGCCTCTCTAAACACCAACTATGATGGCAATATTTCACCCTCAAAATTGGCTAAGGCATGAACTAGTCATCCACTAGCTTTCTCTCTCTCTTCACAATAACAATTTTCACAAATGATCAAAAGGGCCTTCTCATGGCTGATCCCTGCATTTTATAAACACTATTGGTCTTCTAAGTTTCCAAATCCATCCATAAACTAAAGCCAAGTCGAATTAGTGTGGCTTCTCATGCTATGCCATGTGGCCTCTCTCTTCACCTTCCCTCTTCTCCCAAATTCGAGTAGGAGCCTCTTGGCCTTCTCCAAATCCCGTGAGCGCCCTCTAAGATGCTCTATTCATGGCTGACATGTCAGATATGTCATATTTCATCCTTCGAATCTGACTTGTGTCATAACTATCATAGAATATCCATCATTGGTGTCATAGATGTCATAAATGTAAAGAGAATCTAACCAAGTGTCCATGAAACTCCCATTTGGTTCTTCCTCTCCCCTTGTAAGTTACAATTCATCCCAAATTTGACCTATGAAGTATATGGACAAGTATATTAACCTTCTAATCCATCCAAAAACATTAGGATTCCCATAGATTCAAGATTGTAAGAGAAGGATGCCATTTAACATAGGAATTCTAGCTTGAGTGGGCCCCATAGTCTCCATGTGTCTCCATTCTCCATAGCCATTTCATTTTTCACTTGCATTCATTTAATTAACTCCATTAAATAAATATTTATTCCTTC
This sequence comes from Pseudotsuga menziesii, assembly GCA_001517045.1. Lineage (NCBI taxonomy): Eukaryota > Viridiplantae > Streptophyta > Pinopsida > Pinales > Pinaceae > Pseudotsuga > Pseudotsuga menziesii. Next base: position 400,262 of record LPNX011093023.1, on the reverse strand, counting down.
TAATGTCTAAACACCATTTATTAGCTCCCTTATTAACTTCCCAATGTTTCCACCCAACCTAGGGAACTAGTAGGATTGATGGAATTTTCCTGCTATTCAATTATTTGAATGGGGACATTACAGAGTCAAAGTCATTGAAGCAGGAAGAAGGTAAAGCTTCATTTCATATCAATTCCAAGCATCAATTTTGGAGTTTTTAATGGGATTTTTGCAGGATATCCATTGGTGGTATTATTTGCATCTATTAATGGAGATTCAAGGAGAAATTTTATATTTACCGGCTTGTCCCTACATTTCCTCTCCTTTCTTCTTTTGGCATTTTCCTCTTTTGGAAAATTGTTATTTCTTCCCCTGTTTTTTTCAAAAGTGGAAAAAAAACAGAGGTTATGGAAAAAAATTCATGAGATTTTGGGAACTTTGAAAATTTTCTAAGGATAACTCTATTATTCGAAATTTATCAATACCTTTAACTTGTTGGACTGGTCAATTGAGTTCTTTAATTGTCAATTTCGAATAATTTTGCTAAATTAAACCAATTGGGGATAATTGCTAATCTAGTCATAAAAAAAATAAAATTAAGGGTTTTGGTTTACAAAGAGGCATAAGGAATCACTGAGACTAGTAAATCCATGATTAATCAATTTTAAAATGCATCCTTCTATTTTTTAGGAATTTTATTAATTTTTCACTAAATAATTCCTAGAAAATAAGATTAAGTTCGAAAATTAGTTAAGGAGACAAACCTCTTCTCTTAATATTAAATAACACCAATAGACTCATTTTTACAATTTATGGACCTCTAATTAATATTCTATAAAAAATTTAAGTTTAATATAAAAATTGGATAATTTACACTAGATTTTGGAAATTGGTTATAGAAAATGCACAAAGCATAGATAAAAGGCCGAATTTACAGAGCTAATTGTAATCAAGATGAGAAACCTTAAAAAAATATTGCAAGCCCCAACATGGATTTTAAAGCCTCATTGTGACAATCAAGGAATTTGGAAAAATCAACAAGTACAAGAATATTGAGGGAAAATTCAAAGGGAAACTACGGTCATAATGATAGTTAATGAAATCCAATATAATGTTGATCATAATTATTTTCAATTGAAATAAATCTCATATCAAAATTATCAAGAAGAATAAACATATAATATGTAACATTTGGTAAGTTTGTTTAAACGTCACATTTTGTGGCATTTGGACAATTTTCGTAGTTTAGCTAGTTTTTCAGTTTTTTTCAATTGTTAACTTGATTTATTATAGTGTCTCTTTGTGATCAATGTGTAAGCTCTCATATATTGAATTATGATCACATACACTCACAATGGCAACTAACAAAGACAAATTTGAACTAACCAATATCATTGTTTGAAAGTGAGCATGGTAGCCATGAATAAGCGAAGATTATATTCGATTAATGATGTCAATCCATCAAGTTTTGAAGTCTCTAACGAAGAATCTATCTGTAGACATGAAGATAAAAAATTCAACATGTGACATGAAGACAAATTCCACTAAGTGACAAAATTCACTAAATGACAAATTAATGTGATACCAAAGGTCACCCAAGGGTGAATTAAATCAATTTTTAAGATAAATTTATTGAAAGAATTCCAAAAGTATCAAGGGAATATTGTATCCCAAGGGTTGCTTTTCCTTGTTCTATATGTTGTAATCTCATTTTATGAAAAAATGGGGCTTTTGGATCTCAAACTTTTCATGTACTATTCTTGAATTATGAATGAGGAGAATTCTTGAACACATGAATATTTCTTCTATGTGGAAGAATGTCTTCAACTATTTCATGTTCTCTAACATGTGGATATGGAGTGAGATTATTTGAAATTTCTAAATGGACTCTTCCTATAGTTTTATGTTTCTTATTTCATATGTTATTTCTTTTATTTTGCTTTCTACTAGTCAAATCGAAGTGATATGAATACTGAGACTGTTCTCGTATTTATATTTCATTGTGTTATTGTGTATCTACTTCTAAAAATGGCTATCTGAATTTGGACTATGGATGTTCAATGTTGCTTCACTGCTCATACTCTTTAAATGTCTCTCTTAGATAGGATAGGTTATCTAGTATAGGAACTAAATTTAGAATAGCTCATTATGAATTTGACCCTTTAAAAATATAAAACCCTAAATGGTGGACTCGACCGTAACTGGTAAAACCCAAATCAATAATGGTTACCAAGACAAAATATGGATGGGTTCCCTATTCCAAACAGTTTTGGGTCTAATTGGGACATCTTACTGGGGATAACCCATGCTATTGACCCTATTTCATTGCGACCCATAAGCAAGTGGATAAGGAGGTCCGGATCGAGCAATAAAATTTCACCTCCACAAAGATATTGGTGGCTAGATGTGGCGAATAAAAACAACTATAAATCAGAAATTGTGTCCTTGGGAACTATGATTCCTTATCTGGGTTTGATCATGCTTGTTGATATCAGGGTTTGATAATTCCCCTACAATCAACAACCACTATGTTTTGAAAAATGTATCATATTAGTGGGCATTATTTGGATGCCTAGCCCAATCAATCATAAACTAAGTAAAAAATTGTTTTGTGACCTCCTTGATGGAGTATTTTAGTTGGTTTGATAATTACAATGCATTGTTGATTTTATAATGGTCCAAATTTGAATTAATGTGTGGCAAGAGAGGTATTTCAAACTTCCTTATTTTTATGATTCATCTAGATCACACATGAGTGCAAGATGAAGAGACTACTTGATTAGAAAGAGTCTTTAAGTCTCTTGGTGTGTGCTTCAGGTGGGAATGCCACACGCGTTTTGAAAGAATAATAGAAATGAAATTTGAAATTAACTGAATAGCGTAATAAACCATAGGCATGTGAACATTGATGGTTATTTAATCCTCTTAATTAAACTCTAAGTGTCAATGAATTGTTTTGCAAATGACAACTAATATAAGATTTAGTAAGTAAATGTGCAAAGAGAGGTATTTCAAATCTTTCACCCCGAGTCTAATTTATTAATATCACTAAGAGTGTAAGGAAAAAATCATACTTGGAGTAAGAGGAGTCTTTAGGTCCCTTGTTTGTGTGAATGAGTGAGCTAAACTAACTTGCTTAAAATCAAAGAAATATGAAAGAAGCAAATAAGATGTAAACTAGTGCTATTTTAATCACTTTCCCTAGAATAACAATCACGATGAAATTTCAAGAATGATGATATAGTTCATATCCTAGTGAGAACTAAGAGGTCCCTTGAAAATCTCAAATCCTTTGGCATAAATAGCATGTAAAAAATGACTTTTTACTTACTAATTTGAGCTAAGTTTTTTAATTACTAAAGAAATAAAAACAACTTGTGGGTTGTTTAATTTTCTTGTTCATTGAGAAAACCTTGAAACTACATTTAGTCATGAAAAGCAAGCTAAAAAAAATGGCACAACAATGTGGGTTTCAGACCCATAGTTGCGCAGTATAGTGAGTACACTATTACACTAGCTATGAAAATTTACCACACGTGTAGAGAATTGAAAGGGTCATGCGGTAGCACAACCGTCAATGGAAAAGTCACACAGAACAACATGTGAAAAACATTAGGAACCACTCTACTAAGATTTGATGGAATTGGGTTATGAGCTTGCAAATATGAATGTTGAGGGTATGATTAGCAATCTCGTGTACCTGTAAGAATCCCTAAATAACTTATCCGGAAAATGACAACCTATTTATAATGAAATGAAAAACAAAATGGAGTCACCAAAATAATGTTGTGGTAAAATAGTCACAAAGTATGAGTGCTCTTCCCACTTTGGAATCCCTATAGGTTACAAAAATAACACAATATGTTTATGTGAGTTAGTATTCCATACATCCAATGGCTAATCAAACTCAACGCAATAAATAAATAAAAAATAATTGGTAAACAAAGTAAAAGGAAAAAAGTGTGTCGAACCAAATGATGATTTCCCAATGGTAAAGCTTGTTACAATAGTGTCACCTAGGAGGTGAAGGATTCAAATGGAAGCCAACAATATCCATTAAGGAGGGTCTCTTTTGTCCATAAAAATTAAAAATAACAAACTTACAACAATGGATAAAACTCTTGCTTCTTAGAGGAAGAAAGCAAGGGAGCTTGGCATGCCAACTAGTGGTAAGAAATGGATTGAAAGTTGAGTTCTCAATACAATTTCTGCAACATAAATTTGATCTTAATTCTATCTATAGAATGCATGCCCATGGATTCCTTTTATAGGCCAAGTGAAGGCCAAGAAACATTTAGATCCCAATGTGAACACCCTTTATTGTGAATTGGTTCTCTAAGTACACAAAGGGGGATATTGAATGCTCCCAAGCATGTGAGGGGTCTGTTGCAGCTGCAACATTTTCCCAAAATTCTAAAAATTTTAGGACCCTCCTTTACCTTGAGTTAGTTGGTTTTTCTTCTCGGTTTTGGGTCTATGGATTTTTGGAATGTTTTACAGCGCTTTGAATTGCTATCAATCGATCTGTTTTTCCCCTTTAATGCTTGAAAGAATCCCATCCTTGATCGAGCTCATCGTTGTTTTTGCATATCTTTCGAAACCATTGTGAATCGGGAGTTAAGTTTTTGACTTTCCGCCATTGCGGGTGAGTTTCGGTTCTTTGACGTGTCGGATGGTTTTGGATTCTTCATCGGGAGTTGAGTCATTTGTTCTTCCTGCCGTTGTGGAGGTTTACTGCTTTGTATTTCACTGTTGCGGGTGGAATTTTGTTTTGTGTCGGGAGGGGAGGAGTATCTCCTTGGCCGACGTTGCAGATGGGTTATATTTTCCCTCCGCCGTTGCGGGCCATTTGGGGTTCTAAGGTTCCGTTTCCTCGCCGATCCGTATGTATCGAATCTCTTTACCTTCTGTTCCCTCCGCCGTTGCGGGCGGGTCTGAGTTTCGGTTTTCCGATGTAGAGTCTCCGGGTGGCCGATGTGAGCTATGCACGTTGTTAGTTATGCATGCCCGTCGTTGCGGAGGAGTCCAGGCTCTTGGCTTCCGATATAGGTACCCACCGATGCCTGATCTTTGTTTACACACTCTATTTTCCATTACAGGTGAATTGATGTTGGGGATTGTCCGTCGTTGCGGAAGGTCCGGGGTTCTAGCCGTCCGACTCAGGTTTGGTTTCACGGCCGATTTAGAGCTCTCGCATGTGCGGCTCTTTTATATATGCGAGGGCAGGGGTTTTGGATTTTTTTTTGTTGTTTCACGCCCAAGCTGTCGTTATCCTCGCCGCGTTGTCGACCCTGCGAACCTTGTGGAGCTCCGTGCTTGTACCCACGTCCAGGTGTCGGTTGGAAGCTCAACCATTGTCGCCTCATCAGCTGCGCATCACTGCCAGGTAGGATCTTTACTGCCCTGCCTCGTGCTTTCAATGTTTTGATTGGGTGATTTTTTGCTGCAGTTGGGGTATTGCTAGGATTATGTCCCCGTAGTCCCTTTTTCACTCGCACACAAAGTTTTCACCCGCGGCTAGGGTTGCCATAGTCGTTTCCCCTTGCATGTTGCGCCTACATTTTGAAAATTGTCGGTTGGATAGCAGTTTGCGGTTAGAGGGGGGAGTCGTTTTTCCTTTATAGAGCCCGCGTAGTATCTTTTGACCTCGGTCGTTTTGGTTCACCCCGCGCACAGTGGATGAAGGTGCAGTGCAGGTTCACCTGGTCTTTCCTTTATAATAATGAGGCCCATGGAGAGGTTTTACGGTGGTTTTCTTGTGATCGAATGTTTCCTCTACTGTTGATTTTCCCGTTTACCAGGTTTCGAACCCCAACCTCTGCCCACGCCGTCCCGCGCGGTCCGTCGTTTTTTTGGCTGTTTGAAACCCTAGGGATGTGCCGCTATATTGTTTACGATTTGGAGGTAGCATGGATGTTGGCACTGGTGGGAGCGCTGTGTGCAAAAAATTGTTGTTGATGCCCGCAGTATCTAGCTGCACCGATGTAACTACTTTTCCGCGAGCCGCACAGGCTATTGCAGTCTTTATCCTTGATAAAGCCATGTCGTCGAAATATTTGAATTGTGGATAGTTACATTTGCACCTTGCGTTTAAGATTCATACTTGTGCTTTATGAGTTATTTTCATGAGAGAAGTCGCGTACTGTGAAATAATGTAGATTTAATGACAGCCCAATGATGATTGATCAAGTTTTAGTATCATACAACAGAAGGACATTGCTCATTATATTGCCCAGGACTGAGTCTGTTGATGCTAGTAGTTCTGATAATCAGGGCATGCTCAGGTTGTGCATACATGCATTGGTTTCTAGGCCTGCTTTCACTTTAAATGGCACTCTGCATATGATGTGCATATTTTGCTTCAATGTATTGCTATCTTGGGAAAATGGCATGTCACATAATGGTGTAGATTTAATGCTGTCTCAAACATAGTTGATAAGCTTGATATTATGCAACAATGGTAGATTATTCAGAACTGTGTATGCTTCACATAAATCAAGTCATGAAATATTGTATACTAGCTCAATTCTTCAGCCTGAAGGGCTTATGTCTTAATTTCATTACAAGTCATAATACACTTGAGAATGAATAAAATGCTGCACAATGTTCGCAAATTCGAATGGCTTAATGTCATAATGTTATACATGGTAGGAAGAACTTACAATGTCCAAAAGGCAGAAAAAGAAGGCCCCTATGGTCGAAGAACAATCAGCAATAGAGGTCGTCACACAGACAGAATATATATATGAGGACACCCAATGTGTCTCGGGTGTTGAACCTGAGTATAAATGGGATGAGATATACAGATTGATTTCCCGCAGGGAAGTCCTAGACATGGGTCTCGAAGAGGAGCCCATTTATGCCAACATAGAGAAATCCGCCATCATGAAGGTGGCTACCAGACCAGAGCTGTTCCCATGCTCTGATGTTATGAGATGGATTCTGCCCCACACAAACAACAACACAATGCTCATAGGAAATGTCGAAGGTCAGGGCTATGCTGCATTTAGCCCAAGTTATGTGGTGCTGGCTTACCACCTGCCAGAGCCCCAAATCTTCCTTTCAAACGATTGGTTGGATAACCTCAGGATGGACTTAGTGGAAACCCTGAAGAGAATGCTCTTGCCAGGAAAGCTCTATCGACACAGAGCAACCGAGGATTATGATACAGTGAGCTTAAGAGCTCCTTACATATTTGTAGCTCTTATGCTAAACAGGATCTTTGGTAGAGCCAATGGCAGACTCTTCAAATTTGAAATGGTCCCCATTATGTTCCATGTGGCAACCCAAGGAACAATCTTCAACTGGGCCAGCCTCGTATCAAGCAGTCTCTCTTCGTGTGTAGCTGCAGCCTTGGGAGGAGGAGAAGCCCATAAAAAATCTGAATTCTATATGAGTTCAATTTTGATAGACTGCATACTATGTAACCAGCCTTTCCCTGGCCTCAAGTGTGCCTGGGACAGGGAGAGAATGCCTGTATATGCAGCTTACAAACCATTGTGGGCTCATCAATACCACAGTTATTACAGAGAAGTATGTGAGCATTTCATTATGCCACTATACACGCTTATCTTCCGGAAGGAATGTGACTGCATGTTGAAAGATGCTATGCAGGTAGTAGAGGAGTATGGAGATTATTTCTTGACCGAAAATGGTATGTATCTTAGAATGTATGGAGGCTCGAAGACACCTTATCTGCTGCCAAAGTATGCAACGGATTATATAATCCATAAAGAGGCGGTCAGATAAGTGTTCATTGACAGAGTTGGTCATTTCCTGTTCTAGCATAAGAAGGCTGCATATCCCCCTTTACCTTTCAAGTTAGGTAGTTGCATATTCGTCAATGTGAAACAAGCTGCCGAATTCATAGAAGAACTAGGGAAGTTCCATTTTGGGGAGATGCCTTTCCGGCGCAATGACACTCTTGGTAAAGTGGCTGAGCACTGCAAGAAGCATAAAGTGTTCTTTGAATATTCCCATCATTATGATAAGGATGAATCTGTTGTTCGGAGAGCTCCAAACATGACGGCACTCAGCAGAAGATTCAAACCAAAGAACCCCACCAAAGGTGGAAAAGGGGCAGAGCAGGCCAAAGCTGAACAAGCCAGCGTTGAAGAGGGAGCCAAAAGGATAAGGGAGGAGGCTCAGAGGCTGGAAAATGAGGCTGCAGAGTGGCTGCAGAAGGGGGAAGAAGAGAAAAGGAAAGCTGCCCAGGAAGCAGCTGAACTAGCAAAAGAAGCAGCCAGAGAAACAGAAGAGGCAGCTAGGCAAGCAGCCGAAGAAGCACAGAGAAAACTAAATGAAGAGCTCCAAGGGCAGGAGGCTGAAAAGATAAAGTTAACACAACAGTCAGCCTCTGAAACACCAACAGAGCAGACTCAGGGAGAGGAAAACCCTGAGGTGCAAATCCTTCAAGTACCTACTGCTAGCACTCCTGTAACCCCTATGCTCCAAATAGTGCCTTTCGTCCAGAAGAAGGGGGAAGAAGTCCCTAATTTCAGTACCGTATATTATGACAAGGCCACTAAAAGAATAATGAGGAGGACGGAAAAGAAAGTGGAGGCGAAAGATCTATCAGGGAAAATGGTCACAGATACAGTAGTCATGCTAGGGACAGACAAAGATCCTATGCTCACGATAAGAGCTGGGGTTGCACTAATTGACGCCTCCGCTGATAACATGAACAAGGTGATGATTGAATTAGAGTCAGCTAAGAATACCACCACTCAGCTAAAAGACACACTAATACAAGAAAGGGGAGAGGGTAGCAGGATTAAGAGGAAGTATGAACACGTGCTAAGGGAAATGGAATCCACAAAGGGTGAAATCCATGTCCTTCAGGTGGAGATCCAAGCCAAGGGAACAGCACAAGAGGCTCTAGAAAAGGAGAAACAGGAAGCTCAAGATCTGAAGAATGAGAATGAACAATTGAGGGCAAAGGTGGAGGACCTAGAGGCGCAACAGACTATCATCTATGAGTCCAATACTGAATACACCAAAGATCTGAAAGGGCAGCTGGCTTCTCTGACTGTTGAACTGGAGACAGCAAAGGAACAGCAAGTTGATCTGCAACCATTTAAAGAGTATATCCTAGTGCAAAAGGCTAAAATGCTGCAGCTGCGGACTGCTTTGGAAGAAGAAAGATGCAAAGTTCTTCAGATGGACAGCAAGTTAGAGGAGATCATAGAAACTTCTTCCTATTTCGTAGACAGGTCCCAAGAGGTTCTTGAGGTCTTGAACGCCAGAATGGCAAGACCAGAAGATGATGCTGAGATTCCAGGAGAACTACCAGTCAAAGATCATCAAACCCTCAGGAGGGATCACAGCCTAGTAGAGTTTGCCATCAGCACTGCTGAAGACTTTAAGAAGGCTGTCTGAAGGACACAGGTAGCATGCTCAGAATATTTTAAAAGGTTCCTTAATGCATACAACTGCTGCCAGATAGAGGCTGAGCTTAGGTTTGAAGAGCTCCCATATCATGAGACCTTTGTGGACATATTGCAGAAAGGGCATCAAGATGCAGAGTCCAGGACGCAGCAGATTCAATCCATTGATGCCATGGTACTGAAGGATGAAGTGGGCCATGCAGCCATTAGCATACAGGTTCTAGAAGACCAGCTTCGGTTGAGCCCAGCAAGGATCAAGGCCATCAGGAACCAAGTTGACAAGTTTGAAATTAACATCCAGTTCCTGGAGCCATGCGCTTTTGAAGGCCTCGCTGCTGAAGCAGCAGCGTGGAAAAAATTCTTTGAAAACCAAGCAGGATCCTCCTCATAGAGGACCGGTCAACCTTTTATTAATGTAATATTTTTTGTAAAGGTTTTGAGAAATGAAGCGTTGGGAAAGCAAGAGGTTGGGAAGCCCAAAGGTCACTTTGGGCATCCCAACCATTTTGACTTTTTGTATAAAAGTAGGAAGCGTAGAAGTAGAGGGGGTTTTTTTCCCCAGTGACCTTTGGGCTTCCCAACCATTTTGACTTTTTTTATAAAAGTAGGAAGCGTAGAAGTAGAGGGGGTTTTTTTCCCCAGTAAGACTGGAAGGTTGTTGTAAGAAGAACTATTCCTTTTGCAATAAAAATTGCAGTTTTCCTGTTGAAAGAAGATCGGTGGGATTTCAAATGTTTTTCCATGGATAGTCGAAAGATCAACTACTTTGTTTTTCAGCATTGTATCCGTGAATCGTGAGATCGTTCTAACTCATGACCTATGTCTTGTTTAAATGATTTCTGATTTATTTTATGGAATAACCACCATGAGTAATGCATGCTTATTACGAAACAATTGGTTAGCTAGTTGTGGAAATATATTTCATTGTTCATGCCTGTAAAAGTAAATGTCAGCTATCTGTAATTGCTTTTATCATGTGTGCACACCCGCATTGCTCATATTTATTAAATATAATTTGGCTCCCTGGGGATAGGTAGATAGAGATAAATAGATAGACAGATAGCTAGGTCAGTGCATAGATGCATGTGTGATTCTGGTGCTGGTGAGCCTAAGACGATAGGTAAGAACCTACGCATCACATTGTGACTGCTCCCCGCATCCTTCACCACCCTGCATGTTTAGTTAGATTCTTACATATCATTCTTAAGTCAAAAATACAAATTCCGGTGGACTGGGCCACAACCGGTAAATCCTTGTTGTTACTTTGACCTACAGTAGCCGAACCGTAAAACTGGACGGATTCCCTATACCAAACAGTCAACGGGCTAGTTGGGAACGTTGATTGGGGAGAATCCCTTACTGTTGTCGCCTACGAATTTCCAGGCCCCAACAGGGTCCAATTCGAATTTTGGATCCAAGGGACATGTGATGAGCCTTGAATGCATCGTGGAAAGTAGGTTGTGCGTCTATTTTCAAAATTTCATGAATTTCAAAGGAAAAGTCGTGTGGATCCACACAAGTTGTTGAGCGTAAAGTCTCACTATCAGTGCAGGTTCCTAATGAAAAGGTCATATGATTGTCCATAGCCGATGAATTTATCATTATTAAGCTCAATTTATGTTGTGTATATGATGAGGATGTCTTTGGTGAGATGCATGTTGTATATTAATGATGTCCTTCTGTAATATTAGCCAAAAAGTCGCATGATTGTAAAATTTAAGCATTAACAGATGCCCCCTGATGTATGAGGTTTGAAAGGTATTATATGGCCAAAATGCGTCATTGTTTCTTTCTCTCCTATTGGATTATGTGTCATCAAGTATTTGTGATTAAAGGTCCTACCCAGGGGGGAGGTTGTTGGTGATGAACATTGAATTTGCAATAAATAAATGATGGTTTATACAAACGAGACATGAAACCCTATGCTCATGAAAATATGTCAATATAGTTTACAATAAGAGGAGACTAAGGGGTCAACTCTGGAATTGTTAATACAAGAGTGAAGGTAGCTTCGATCCATGTATGAGTAAATGGATTTTGTAATATTGATGATTTTTTTGAGGCCAAAGAAATGGAATTGGTGTTGATGACAAACATCTCCATGGGGTGGGGGGCCTGAATAATTATGAAGTTTCCATATGGGGAAGTTCATTATCTCAAATGAGTTACTGCAATGAATGATAAATGTAAACATTGTTACCATCAAAATGTATGACTCCCCTAATGTGATATATTTGTTCTTGTTGAGCATAGGGGACACCACTAAGTTAGGGATCATTTATGACTCTCTCTACTTGGTTCAATGTGAACCCTTATTTTGATGAGAAGGGAACCCAAGGTACAATAATAATTACTTCATCTCTCATAATGAGATGAGAGTTAAAGAAAGTGGTAATATGAGGGTCACATCACACGAACCAAGATAATTTTTATAACCAATTAGGATACAACTAGCACAACCAACAAAAGGCCAGTTGATAAGCGTGGGATCATGAATTTCCTTGATCGATGTATACTAGGTGCGATGTTGATGACATCATGATTCATGAGGTGATGCAAGGTGTAATAGAGGGATACATATTGTAGATGAATGTTTTATCATAGTTTTAATATAGATGGGGTAAGGTATATGGATGACAAAACTGAAAGTGTTGGGATTATGTGGACTCAAGTACATCAATCAAGGGTGACTAGGGGGTGCTTCCAAAAGAATAATGTGATGGGGTTCCCACCATTTTGAGTGAGTTGGTGAACCATTTGTACAATAATAATACTATGAATGGGGCTCTCATGGTTTTGAGTGTGTTATGGAGCCAATTTATATAGAAATGGTGATGTGGTTGTTTGGTAGATACAAGAAAACAAGTACCCAATGATTAATTCCATGTAGAATGTTCTTGCGAGAATGATTGGATGATATTGGTGTATTAAGAGGGTACAACCCTAGTGTGGTCTTCTCGAGGTTTGATGATATGAAGAGGAACTTATATGGTATATTTATTATGAAGGGGATGAGTGGTTATATGTGAATCATAATCATAACATGCGCTAGGGAATTTGAGGGTTGTGGTTGGCAGAATGCAAGGTGATAATATGCGATTTCATCTTGAAAAAAATTGTGAGTTATCAGATTCCTCAGACTTAGTGGTTCAACATCATGGGTGCCAAAATCTGAATCAAATTGTAATGGTGCACACACCCATGGGGGAACATGTGGTCTATCAATAATGACGTTAATGATGAGTATCTATCAGGAAATGAGGATTTATGGATACTAGTGGGATTATTGGATAGGTACAATGAAAACATATGGGATGCAATTCCTATATGCAAGGTCGAGATGGTATACTTGTGATTGAGACCCACACACTCTTTTGAATGGTGGAGGAACTAGTTTTTGGCGATAATCCTGCATACATGGCCCAAACATCCAAGCATAATAATGATCACGATGAGAAAATTGACAATACAAAAATATTTGACAAGAAATGTAACATACCTATGTTGATCTTATGGGAAGAATTCCTTCATGTACAATCCATTGACAAGGTTGTTTAGAAGGACTCCTTCTGAATCACTTAACACATATGCTCCTTTGGGTAATCATTGCTTGAATATTTAGGGCCCTTTCCACATGGAGATGAACTTACTAGGGCTTGGATTATTCTCTTTTGGCTTTAAAAACGAGGGCAAAGTCTCCTTCACCAAAGCTATGATGGAAAACCTAATGATCATAATGGGATTTGGTGCGAAGTTTCATGGATTTGTTTGTTGTAATGAATCACAATGCTCTTCATAAATGTGTTCCAAAGTGAAGAATAATGGTTCTAGTGACAGTGTGTCTAGTGATAACTTTACAATTAACTGAAGTGTAGGTATTTGGCATTCGATGGGTAAAATTGCTTCTACTATGTGAATAAGATGAAAGGGGGTCGAATCTTGTTGCAGTTTTAAAAAATGTTATGTACATTATAGTGATAGGAATAGCATGTGACGCCAATTAGTTTTATTCTTGTTAATTGTCAGTTAGAGCAATATTTTGAGAACATTGTTGACTACCTCAATTTTCCCATTGTCCTACAAATAGTAGAAAGTAGAAAATTCACGTTTGAATCCTAAGTGTGATAATACTTCAAAAGTCTCATTATAAAAATGAGTTTTGTTGTCAGAAAACAACTCTTTATATAAACCAAATCAAGAAATGACGTGGTTGAAGAATAATTGGGTTGCAGTGGTACCAGTGTAGTAAAAAGTAGGGGTTTCTTATTCATCCCATCGAAATAGGATCATTCTTTCTAAAGGAGGCATAAGAACACATGTTCTTGTGTAGCATAATACTGGGAAAAATGACAAATGAAGTTGGATTTTCCTTGGATTCTTTGCAACTGCTTTTTTGTTTTCAGTGGGGCGGGGGGGTTCAAGGATCGATTGGAATATTAAATATCGATGGTGATCCTAGTTGTAAGAAGATGAATCCTAACAATTGTTGTATGGTGATAAAGAACATACATTTGAAGAGGCTTAATCATATGTTATATTTGTGGCATCTAATGAAGATGGTTTTCAAATCAGTTAGGTGGTCAATGCTCCTATTTGACTTTGTTGTAAGATCATTGAGGTATGCCAACATGATGTGAGTGATTTCATTTAAGATGTAGGACATTTCCTATTGAGAAGTGGCTTCGACATTATTCATCCCGAATGACATGACACGGTAGGAAAAGGTGCCCCGTGATGTTGTCAAAGTTGTTTTATATTGATCCCGGTGATAGATTGATATTATTTATAGCCATAAAATCCATCCATGAAATATACAATTTTGTGACTAGTGCAATCATTAACTATATGGTTGATGAATGGTTTTAGGTATTTTTCACGGGGATGGGGTTAGATACCCAAGTTGTGTAAGTGATGGGATAAATGAATCTTTCTTGATGGAGTTTTTAGTTTTTTTATTTTGATAGAAGGGGATTTGGAGGGATGGACAAGTTGTTGTTTCTATCATATTGACCACACATCATCCCATGTGTCTGTGTGATGTTTGGAAATGGTAGGATCAAGATCTGTCATTTCTGCATAAAACCAGGGAAAATATATTTATGATTCCTAGAACAATGCTTTGTAGTTCATTACTTCTTGTGGGGAGCAGGAGGCTCCAATCAAGATGTTTTATATTACACTGGGTGTGATGGAAATATCCACCATTATAGTGGGGGAAATGTTAGCCATATTTCCTTCTTTAAATGTTCCCAATGTCGAGATTGGATTTTTAAACCAATCCACATGGTTTGGGGAAATCAAATCTTTGGATTCAATGGTATATTCTTGGGAAACATCAACATTGGGGCTCATGTTTCGAGGTAGAAAGGAAGACCTATGATGGAATTAATTCCAAGGTACTTTGAAAAGGTTCATGGCTTCTAAGATCACCTCATCTGAATGAAAGAGGTAGTTATATAAACTTCTTATAGGGTCTGGTTCAAGAGTGACTAAGACTAGGTTGTTTGAGAGGATGACATAAGGTGTAGATGATGGTTCATTCACGTGAGGTGGGTACATGTATTCTACCACTATAGTGTTGGGTGTTGTTGATGGTTTGAGCATATCCTATGATGGTAACAATGAAGCGTCTTCATTGGTACATAGAGTTTATGGGGATGAGATGTAAAGGATATGAACATGGTCAGTTGGATCGTGCATGGGCGATAATATCTCCTCTTCAGGAAAGGCAGATTATTTGTCATGGGGGGAGAAGGGTTATCTTGTAACTACATTCATTTCAAAAAGGAGACGTGTTTAATGGACAAAATTGGGATCTAAAATAAGTAGTGAATTAACAACCCACATGATCGACATGGACAAGTGGTGCACAATCAAATTAGGGTATGGTTTGGGCTTGGAGGTTGATAAGTGTTGTTAGGTGGAACTACACTCATGTTTGTTGGGATCATGTGAGTATGATTCCCACATGATGAACCCCCTTTGTGTTCCTACTCCTTCACCTCTGATGTAGTGGCGAAGTTGATAGAGTTTGTCACATGGGAGACTAGTTGAGGTTTCTCAATAAAGGGGTGTGTGAGACAAATTGTGGCCAATGCATCCCAATATTGGGGGAGCTCAGAAAAATCATGTGTATAATGGTGAAATTGGAAACAAATTATGCACACATGATTAGTGCACAATTTTTTGTTCTCGAGGTTTGCAAGTGGCCATCAAAAGGGTATATAGCATGCCCCTTATTGAACAAATGGTTGCGTGGGTAGCACTTATGGGTGTGTTATTAAAATTCATAAGCTCCGGTTATGTGTGGAAAAGGCTCGTTGCATGTTATGTTCTACTACAAAAAGTGCAAGGTTAGTTGAATCTAGGGCACGGGGTTGCTTGGAACAACTGGGGATTTAAACTTTGGTTGTTTGATGCCCCCAATATTGTGTTTGGTGGTAAACATTGATGGTGGTGTCATGGGTGGTACTGTACCTGGAATCGCTACCTCTGGTGTGTCTTTAGGTGAAACTATGATGAAATTAAAATGGGAGGATGGATTTGGTAATATTTTATGGTATGGTGGTTTTAAATACCAAACTGGTATTCCCAAATTGAGCTTGGGAAATGTGATTTAACCATAATCGAGGTTCCTTCCACTCATGGGGGGGGTACAAGAAGGAGATTTGAACCATAGTTGGTGTTGAAGGGGGTAAAGGAGTGACTACCTCTTAAGTATGGTCATTATGCTTGACTAGGGATATCGGTGTAGATGTGTCGTGTGTCTTGTCTTTAAAAGTGGAGATTGTGCACATGATATCATCTATGGAAGCTGTGATAGTTGGTGCATGACAAAAGTATGCCCAAACAAGGTGGAATATTTGTAATTCCAAGACTGGTATTTGTATATGTTGAGGGAGTGGTTGATCCTATTGTAGTTAGGATGTTATTAGGGTTTGAGTTGGGACAAAGCTTATAGTAATTGAGTTGGTCAAGGGTGACAATTTTCCCATTGTGGGGAAACATAATGATGCAGAAAAATGATGAGGATATTGCCTTCATGCATACATCTAGCTACATCCCAAAAGGATGTTGTATTCGAGTTGAGCATCCACCACTTCAATATCTTGGAGTACAATTTTTCCCCCAAGCTCAATGGGGACATTTTGGTACAAACCTTGTGGTTTTGACGGTCTCTCATCATAATCATGGAGGGAGATAGATAAGGGGACCAATTCTAGTGAGCCATTATTCTTCCAAACATGATTTGACATCACACAAGTTGATGCTCCTTCATCGACGATGCATTGATGAATGATTATATTCTTGACGATGATTGGAATTTGAAAAGCAACTAATGAGATTAGTCATGGCTTGCCAGTGTTGAGATGGAAGGTCATTAAGCTCGAATAAGATGGGTTGATGGAACCTAATTTATATATTTATTCCTTCATCTATGAAGGGAAATACTGGAGCAGTTCTGATGTAAACATGGCAGTAGGGGATTGGGCCAAATCATCTATGATGTTGTAATTGTGAGCAACTTTCAAATGGGGGTTATTGGAAGTTCATTTGAGTGGTGGATTTTGGATCCAAGGGATCTAGTAATTACTAGGAAATGGTATCTGCAAATTAACGCCAAAGGTAACAGGCACATATCCTCCCTGCAAAGGGTTAGAAGTTCCATAAAATTTGCTACAGGTTTGAAGGTTGACTTCGTCCTTATTCATATAGATGTTTTGGAAGGTTCCTTCAACTGGTGGGTGAGGTTCCTAATATTGAGGTACAACCCATTGATTGGAAAATGGTTGTTGTAACACAACTTGGTGAGTTTGTGTAGGATTGGTAATAGCCTTTTTTCTAACCTCGATGAACTATTGACACTCTAGCATAATGGGAAATGGTGAGTGTCATGCACATACGCGTCGCACATAGGGAAATGCAAGTTGGTCCTGAGATTGATTGGTGTGTTTTCCTTACTTGGGGGGGTTATTAGTCCCTTCATTTGTATTTCCCATGTTTTGGTTATGTTGGGGAGGGTTATTTCCCCCCTACCCTTGTTGTTGGTTTTTTCCTTTTTTCCCTTCTTCTTCTCTCGATTATTTGGATTAGGAGGGATTATTGCATTCAAATACTCAATATGTTAAGCATGTTGTGTAGGAGAAGGTTGTACTATATTAACCCCTACAAGAGTCATGGGGTGATATCTAGATGGACCAAGAAACGGGAAATATGGATTGTAGGTGGTGGAAGAGAAACATTTGTTGGAATATCCATATAAGGTGGATGTAGTATTTTGCAGTGCTATTGGAGGTGGTGTGGCAAGTTGCGCTTGGATTGCATTCGAGAATATGGGGTTGTATGGTATATAGTTCATCTATCCAAATGGATAATTCAAGACGGTTTGGGGGACCACTAATGTTGGATTTGTTGACGGGAATTGTTGCACCACATTGTATGGCAGAAAGGTATGTGGTTGTGGAGTGTTTACTTGATGGGAATTATATCCAATAATCTTGTCCATAGAGTGTGATGTGCCTAGAGAAGCTTGGTTCAGAGAGTGATTCCATGGGGCATAATGGATGATTGTATACCAATACATGGATTGAGCATAGATCAAATTGAAGTGTTAGGTCTTGAGAATGGCATCTTTTTCAATTTTAGGCATGGTGGTTTCCATACCCTTGGTGATCATAGCGAGGAGTGATTTGAGGAACCAATCCAATAAGAACTGGGGTTGGATTTCAATTTTCATAATATTTTATGCATACGCCTTTCATGGATGTGATATGTGATGTGGGTAGAGGTATTTTGCCAAAATTCTTTGAGAAATTATAGGTCGATATCATGGTGTATGCGTAATTGGAAATACATGAGAAAGGTTGTTGAAATGGTCCCAAATGTGGAATAGGTCACAAATGGTAAATTAACATATCATTTGGCTGTGGTACTTGCAAGGGTTCTCTAAAACAATTTGAGGAAAATCGTTTCCTTGACAATACTATTGGATGAACACCAGAGGTGAAAAAATATTGATATGGTTTGTTATATCCTTACCTTGTTTTCCCTCAATTTTTGGAATATCCGAGAAGATATTAGTGGGAATGCATGGCCAAGTTTCTTCATGTAAAATGAGGTTATTCAGTAGCATGGATAAATCTGGGATATTTAGACTTGCCATAAATGGAATTGATGGATGAGGTTTAGAAATTTCCATTGTGAGTTGTGTATGACCTTCATCGTGTGGTAGTGGGGGTGGCAGTGATATAGGAGGTTTTTAAGCAAGTTGTGGCCAAGAAACACTGGATCCTATCATGGTTTCCCAAGTTCTTTCCCAACATGATGGTCTCCCTCGTGATCTATAGGGAGGCATAATGGGAACTTCTCCTTGAATAGGAGGAATTCTTTACAGCCTATGAGATTGCCTAAGGTATCTTTTTTCCACAATGGTGATGGTTTTGTGCTCCATTGAGAGTGAAGACAAAGGAAATTTGAAACACAATTGAACAAATGCAAAAATATGATAACCAAAATAATAAATGCAATATGGTGTAGGTGTAGGGGTATGTGTCAAGTTTGTGCAAATGATCTCATCATTTTGTTCTTTTTAATTATGTTTAGATGACAATGTGTAATATAAAGAAATAAAATGTATATTCCATTATTTGACTTAACATCCTTCCTCTCAGATAGTCATTGGTCCTTCCAATAAAAATTTTCTTGATGGTTATGAATCAACCAAAGACATCTAGTGAAGGTAGAATGAATCAGTTATAATGAGGTGTATTGAGGCTATGTTCCAGAAGGACTATCAACATTTCCAATAGCCAACGAAATATAAATTAAGTGTAAATGCATCCCACAAATTTCGCCAAGTGATATCCTAAGTTTTGGACATTAAGATATCCACGTCAACTGTCGATAAGGGATTTGACCTTAAGCGGTAAAGTGTCACCTCCGCAAAGAGATGGGTAGATCGATGTGGCAAACATAAACAACTATAACTTGTATTTTGAGCCCTTGGACACCACGCTTCCTTATCTATATTTTATCACACTTTCTGATGGGAGGATTTTATAATTCCCCTAAGAGTCAATAACCACAATTCAAAAATGTAGAAGATTCGTGGGAGATATTTGGATGCATATCCCAATCAATCCTAAACTAACAAAATATTTTTTTGTGACCTCCTTAATGGAGGATTTTAGTTGATTTGAGAATCACAATGTGGTGTTGATTTTATGATGGTCCAAATTTGACTTCGAGAGTGACAAGATAGGTATTTCAAATTTCCTTATATTTTTTATTTATCCAAATCACTCATGAGTGCAACATGAAGAGTATACTTGATTAGAAAGAGTCTCTAGATCTCTTTGTGTGTGCTTCAAGTGGGAATGTCACACATGTTTTGAAAGAAAATAGAAGTGAAATTTGTAACTAACGAAAGAGCATAATAAAGCAAAGACATGTAAACATTAATGGTTCTTTACTCTATTTAATTAAACTCTAGGTGCGAATAAACTGTTTTGCAAATGACAACTAATCTAATCTTTCATGAAGTAGATGTGAAAAGGGAGGTATTTCAAACCTTACTTCCCTTTCTGATTTTCCAATATCACTAAGAGTGCAAGGAAAAGAGCATACTTGGAACAAGAGTAGCCCTTAGGTCCCTTATTTGTGTGAATGATTGAGCTAAACTAACTTGCTTGAAATAAAAGAAATAGGAAAGAAGCAAATAAGATGTAAACTATTGCTATTTTAATAAAATTTCATAGAATAACAATCTCTATGAAATAACAATAATGATGATATAGTTCAAATACTAGTGAGAACTAAGATGTCCCTTGAAAACATAAAATCCTTTAGCCTAAATAGAATGTCAAAAATGAATTTTTTACTCCATAATTTGAACTAAGTTGTGTAAATAATAAAGAAATAAAAACATCTAGTGAGTTGTTTAATTTTCTTGTTCATTGAGCAACCCTTGAAACTGTATTTAGTGATGAAAACTAAGCTAAAAGCAAAAATTTGGGCACAAAAAAGTGGGTTTTGGACCCATAGTTGTACAGTAGTGCGAGTACACTATTGCACATTCCATGGAGAATTACCACCCAAATATAAAACTGAAGGGTTGCACATTGAACAATAACACAACTATCGAAGGAAAATTTGCATAGAACAACTTACCGGAAATGTCGAGAACCACACTACTAGTATTTTGATGGAATTGGGTTGTGAGCATCTAAATCATGAATGTTGAGGGGGTGATCAACAAGCTCCTGGACCTGCAAGACACCCCAAATAAGTGATCCTGCAAATGAAACCCATTTATTAATGGAGAGTTGTGGAACCTGTGTGTAGTTTTTTTTGTCTCAACGCGTTTCAGACCTCAAAGTTGAGTTTGTTTTCAAGAGAAGGATTGTTTCTTGAAGGACCATCTAGGTTTATTAAATGTCATAAATATCTGTTTTTATTATTGGTGAATGTGTCAGCTTGTTTTTTAATAATTAATTTATTTAATTAAGCTTTATTAACTATTTAGTCTTTATTATCTATTTACATTATTATTTATGTTTTTTAATTTTATTATGTTTGTCAATTACTATTATTATTATTATTATTATTATTATTATCTTCAGTTATTATTAAATGTTTATTTAATAATTATGACTATTTAGTCTTTATTTAATGTTTATTATTATTAACTGTTGAGCCTTTATTATCTATTTTTATTATTATTTATTATAATAATATTATTATTATTATTATCGATTTTTATCAATTTTTATTATTATCATTATTATTATTATGATCCTTATTTATCCTTATGGAATGAATAATTGGTTTCCATCCCTCGCACAGGATTAGGCCGTCATCTCTGTTGAAATTTCTTGGACGTTTCTCTATCTCAATTGCTTTGCATATACGTCGCTTGTTATAGTGTTCTTCAATGGCTATGACTTTCACTTCTTCAATGCAAACATGGTGGTTTTTTCTTGAAGAATGTTCTACCACCACCAACTTATTGGTTCTTTCATGAATGGTGTCAGCACAATGTTCTTTTAATCTTAATTTTATTGATCGGCATGTTTCCCCTATGTATACTTCACCACATTAGCAAGGGATTGAATAAATGCCCTTTCTAAGTTTTGGGTCAACCGGGTCTTTTGCTTTGTCTAATATGTTCCTTAGGGAGGTTGGTGGACAAAATTTTGTTCATATTTGTTTTTTCCTCAACACCTCAGCAATTTTGTCTATCGTCCCTAGGATGTATGGGAGAAGAAATTTTGTTGTGCCTTCATCTCTGTCATTGTTTCCTGTGTCTCTCCTATTGTTCTTATTGTTGATTCTATCTTTTTCCCTTATGAATGCTCTCCCAATGTATTTTTTGTTATAACCATTATTTTGAAAAGATTTTGATAGGTGTCCTAGTTCATCTTCTAGGTGTTCATTATTTGATATTTTGATAGCTCATGTAGGAAGAGTGTGTAGAAATCCCAGTTTTGGCAATGGGTGATGATGTGAACGAGCGTGTACATATATATCAATGTGGGTCTTTTTCTGATACACCTGGTGGGACAGAGAGCCATCTTCCCTCTTCGTGATTAGTACGTCAAGGAAAGGAAGGCAGTTGTTATTTTGGATTTCCATGGTGAACTTTATATAGTTGGATTGTATATTCATATGTTTAAGGAAATCATCTAAGTTCTCCCTTTCATGGGGCCAAATAAAGCCTAATATCATCTACGAACCGTTTCCAATCTCTTGTTTTTAGATGCTAAGAGTCCAATGCTTTATTTTCAAAATATTCCATGTAGAGGTTGGCCACTATAGGTGATAATGGAGATCCCATTTCCACGCCACTAGTTTGCTCATGCATCTTGCCTCAGAAATGAAATGAACAAATATAAGAGTGGAGTCACCAAAATATTGTTATGGAAAATAGTCATAAAGCATGAGTTCTATTCCTAATTTGGAATCCTTGTAGGTTGTAAGAAGGACATGATATGTAGATGTGAGTTGGTATTCCATACATCTAATGGCCAAGCAAACTCAAAGCAAGAAATAAAACAAAATGGACAAGTGGTAAGAAAAGTAAAAGAGAAAGAGTGTGCTAAACTAAATAATGGTCCCACAATTTGCATAGTCACATGACTTTCGAAGGAAACATCACACAAGTCCATCAATGTTGTTGAACAAAAAGTCATGTTATTAATGTGGGTTTCTAATGCAAAGGTCCCGCAGTTGTCCATAGTGAATGACTTTAGCATTCAAAGTTTCAATTTCTCATTTGGATCTAATGAGGATATGATTCGGTGAGTTGCATGTTGTATGTTGATGATGTCCTCCAAAATGTCACATGTGTGCAAAATTTAAGTGTTAACAAATTCCCCCGGTGTATGAGGTTTGGGAGATACTATAAGAACAAAATGCATCATTGTTCCTTTCTCTCCTATGTTGCATTGTAAGTGTTAAGTCAGGAACTTGTTTCTTCAAATTTTATGTTTTGATTGTTATTTTTATTCTAAGTTTGCTTATTTGCTTGAGTTTGATCTTTTATTTACTTTGGAAAAATTTTGGTTTTGAGTGAAATTTTCAAGTTTTGCCTTTAGGTTCTTATTATGTTTTATTTCCTTAGGTCCTAAAGGTTTTTTTTTAGAACATTATATGGATTAATTAGTTCACAAACAACATCATGATCATAGTTTATCACTTAAAGCTCATTCAAAGTGGAAATAATGATTAAAACAACGCCAAAATTGAATTCTAATTATTCTTGTAGCGCAACTGCCAAAAGTTTACACAGTGGCGCTACAAGAATATCACGCGCGCCGAAATCGCCGGTTTTTAAGCAATTTTCTCCCACGGTTTTGGTTTTTGATGACTAATCACATGCTTAAAGGCTTTTGATACGTGTTTCTTCAGTAATGATCATGCCAACAGGTGCGTTTCTCAGCATGTAGGAGATCATGGCAAATCATTAGTTAGAGTTGGGCAAATTGTGACAGGTAGACAAGCAAGCCTAGATTGAAGTGAAAGGAGTTCTCCATACATGCATTATGGAGCTAGAGATTAAGTGGAGCGAGGAAATATGCCCAAAATCCGGAAGTTGCAGTTACAAAGGGGAGTTAGGGCTTTCACAGTTACAGAGAAAATTTAGGGCTTTCTCATTTCGCCAGCTAGAAGTAAATTGGACACTTGAAGACACTTGTATAGTCAAATTTGGCAGTCAGACAGCTCAGGGATTGATTTTAAGCGTCTGCACCGAGACAGGAATAAGGTATTCCACGTTAACCTGAAAGTGGCAGCTAAATTGGGGGTTTCTTCTTTAAATCTTGTTATGATCAAATTGATTGAGGAAAGCGGTAATTTATGATGTTAACAAACTCCCTACGATCATATATCAATCTAAAAATGGTTTTGGAATGCTATCACAAGTGATAAGTTGGAAAATAGTTGTTTCATTGAACAATTACCTTGTCAAGACCTGAAAAAGTGGTAAGGTGAAGCTCTGTTCAATTTATGGCGACCATGGTTTCACAAATTTAGTTGTTACCTGTGAACAATGCAATGAAGGAGCTGAGCATGTGAATTCAATGAAGACCTAGTCTGATTAGGTGTTTGAAACTGACTGGTTTTGGTGCTAAATACAAGTCAGAGCAGAAAGTGAGCAGACATAGGATTGCTCTCATATTTTTTTCATCGACTAAACGAACCAATCACAAGTTCATCTAAGAAGCAGGCATTTGGGAGCACTGATGCAAAATCTTTTTGCAAAAGAGATAGCTCATATGTGGCATTAAAAAGAGCCAAGTGTACTATTTGAAGCAGGGCCATAACACACAGATGTTGTCATGCATTCTAGAGATGATCTAGCATCTAAATGAACAGTTTGGATGATAGTTAGTTTTCAGCAGCAGTTTTATTGGAGAGTTGGCACTCTGTTGACCTAATTACTTAATATCAGTGAAAAACTTTTCCTTTATCGAAAACAGAAGCTGACTGTTAAAAAATTAATAAAAAAACAGTCAAGGAGAATTAAACAAAGCTGACTGTTAAAAATTCAGAAGCTTGAGAAGAAAAAAGAACTGTTAGGTCATTCAGAGGGCTTTAAACTTACACAGGTTTCAGTCATTGAAAGCAGATGGGAAAAAGTGGAAAAACAAATAAGGCTAAGCCCACTGAGTTGGGATGGATTGATTAATTTCCTGGTTGTGTAGAGCTATTTTAGAATGCTGGTTGGTTGGATTTTTTCAAGAAGATTGATAGCTATAACACTGAGGTTTCTTATAAATTTTCCCAATGCTATAACCAGGACATAGTGGAGTTTGATACTCTAAAGTTTAAGTTGACTGTGGAGCTAGTTGCTGAAGCTACAGGAGTCAGAAATGAAGGTGAAATGTGGTTCAAGAAGCTGCCTTTCACCTTTAATGCCCAAAGATACCTTCTACCTGGAATTACTCCAAACTGGAGCAAAGGAATACTAATCCAGAATTTCAGAGATGAGTGGGTGGAGCCCATTAAAGTCCTACAAAGTTATATCACTTGTGAGGGAAGATATTCCTATGCCTTCAAATATCATTTTAGGTTCTTACAGCATCTGGTTGGTGAATCCAGAATGAGTCTTCCTTTCTTTTTGTTTAAAAGTTTGCAGAAGATGTCAAGTAGAGTTAAGGGGCATCAAGACCACACTACACAGTCTATTTTCCATCATGGTTTGATCAAATTGATTATCAGTACTGCCCTGCAAAGAGAGGGAAAAACTTGGGATTTTTTCCTCTTTTGGTCTGGTTTTCAAATTAAGCAAGAAGAGTAGCAAACCAAAAAACATGTAGACAAAGGGAAAACCCTAGTGAGGAAACTAGGTCAGAAAATCAAGTCTAAAGATAAAAAGGAAGTTAAACTTGAAGAAGTACCAGAGCCCTCAGAATGCAAACTATGAACATCAGCAGTCTTCAGCTGATAATAAAGCCAAAAGTTCACTATTTACAGAAAAGGAAGATCAGCCTGTGCGAGATAGAGCACCAGCAGAAGCTTTTATGAAGGAGGAAACTGTTATCACAAAGGAGATTGCTGTAAAGGAAGAAAACATCCAGGTTCAGCAAAGAATCCCCATCACTATTCTATCGGAGGATGAAGGATATCTTTTAGAAGAAGATGAATTTACTGTCAAAACTGATTCTAGGGTTAACACATACAGAGAATGCTGCAGTCAAGAAGACAAAACAAAGAGGTCAAAGAAAAAGAAGAACAAAGTTGTAGCTATGGAATTTGCCATAGTTAGACATCAAGGAAAAACTTTGAAGATGCTAGGAGAGTTTGCCTCAGGTTGGAGGCCTAAAACTAGGCCAAGAAACAAGTTAAGATTGAATATGAAAAAACTTTTAAACCCTAGATTAAATGCAAAAGGGGTAATTGTACTTGATGATAATTCTTCAGATGAAAAACCAAAGATTGAGAAAGAAGCAGTTCTAAAAAATCTAGTTTCTCATCATACAAAGGGAAAAAAGGCATCAAAGGCAGCAGAAGAGGTCAGTCTCACCGAGACTAAATTATCAGCAGTCTTTCTAGAGTTAAGAAGTGAAATATTAAAAGAGCAATAGAAAAAGGAGGTTGAAGTCTCTCATTCTGAAGACCAGCACTTGATAGAGGAGACAATACCTACTGAAGCAGCTAATCAGGAAATCCCTATGGTTCATGGTGTGTCTTCAGTCCTATTTCTAGAAGATGAAAACATTTTCAGAAAACTAGATATTCCTTGGCTACCCAGTGAGATGCAAGATACTATGGCAGGGAAGATTTTTGATTCAGACAAGCAGAACCTGCAGAGAACCATCAAACAATACAGGCATCAAATGGATTACATGTAGGAATTGAATGATGGCTTGATCCTAGCAAACAGAAGACTCAGGGAGGATTTGCAGGAAGTAAATGACCATTATCAAGAGCTTACTGCAGTATCCAAGGAAGCCTTGAAGAGGAAGAGAGCCACAGATTTGCAATGTGCAGAGTTGAAGCAAACTGTCAAAGACTTGCATCAACAGAATGAAGAAATTACACTGAGAAGGTTAGCAGACATGAAAGCTAAGCAAAAGAGAGCCAAGAAGAAGGCCCAAGCTTTGGATGGAATAGCCTTACTAGCTGAGGCTGCAAAAGACCTTTAAGTTTGTTAGTTAGTCATTACTTGTTATGTCTTTTGAGAAATATTTTAGCTAGTCAGTCTTTTGTTAATTTTTTGGAAGAAATATTTTATTTTGTAAATTGTAATATGACAACTATCCCATCGATGACTTGGCTGAAGACAGTTAGGGTTTCAACCCTAACTGATTTTTTGAGAAGCAGTATTTAGGTAGATGAGAAAGAGAGGAAAAGGTTCTACTTTTAAGGCTGGCTAAGGAGGTCTTGGACTTGTTTATGAGTTAAGTACATAAATCTCATGTTTATTTGTTGAACAATACTATGAAATATATGATCTAAATCACCCTTCAGACTATGTTTTAGCTTCATTTTTTAGCTTGTTTAGCTACTTGACTGATATATTCATTGTTGGTTTATGGTTTCTTTACTTGTAATGCGTGTCAGTTATGAATGAACTTTAGGATTATGCTCTGATTGGTACTTGGTGAATATATTATGCATCTCTGCTCTTATTTATTTATGATTTAGTTCCTGCTTGACTCATGAATGCATTCCCTTCAGCCACCAGACTTTATAACCAAAAAAAAAAAAAACCTTTCAAGAAAACCCCAAAACCCTACTTTTACCTGATTGAATATTTGAGATTGTGTTGGCTTGTTTTTTTGTGGCCTGGAAACAATTTCTGGCACAAACATCTTTGGCGTCGTTGCCAGGGACGAAGTTGAAGACATATTTTCCCTAGGATACTTATCAGTTTTACTGGTTTTAAGAGGTGAACTTAAACCAACACATTTTTAAGGCTACTTTTCACCAAATTTGACACAGTGGCTACTAGAGGAGTTGGAACCAAGAACAGACCTACTTCACCATTGCAGTTGGGTGTTACAGACCCTGAACAAATATTAAAGACAGCAAGGAAAATTAGAAGGTCTCAATCTTTACCAGCCCTGTGGGACCCTGACCAGTTGGGTAGTTCATCACATTCAGCTTTGCTAAGAAAAGAAGAAGAAATCTCACCTTGGTTAAAGCCTATTATCCCTGATAGCAATTTCCAAGTTTTTACTAATCCTCAATCCTTCAGGAAAGCCAAAAATACCTCTCCTGGTAAGATACCTCTTTTTCAGTTGAAATTAGGTAAAAACCCCTTTCAGTCAAGTTCCAGTCAAACCTCTTCATCATCAAAATCAGTCAGTCCAAAAATGGCAGCCCAAAATCAGCCGATTAACATGATGGACCAGATGGTTGCAGCCAGATCTGCACCATTGGTCTTGCCTCAACCTTTAAATGCACTGTCTGGGGGTGACTACCAAAAATATCTTCCTAGGTTTAATGGACAGGGGGAAACCACGGCTGAAGAACAATGGGAGGCTTTCCTTAGCTATGATGATATCCAAAACATTGAGGCCAAGGATGTATGGATGAGAATGTTCGTGCAAAGCCTTGATGGAGATGTAAGGAAATGGTTCAGAGAGTTTCCTGCTAACTCAATCACTATTATTGAAGAACTCTGTGATCTCTTCATGAGACAATGGCGTGATATTAAAGATCATACATACTATATAACTGAGTTTGGAGCTCTTAGGAGGAAAAAGGATGAGACTATTGCAGATTTTTCAAAGAGGTTTAATAAGATGTACAGTAGAATTCCTGCAGAAATAAAGCCTACTGAAACCTCTGCTAAACTGACATATGCAAATGCTTTTGATCATGAATTTTTTTTATTACTGAGAGAAAGGAGACCTATTTCTTTACTGAATATGCAGGATGCAGCATTCGAGGTAGAATCTAACATACTGGCTTCAAATAGGTTAAAGAAAGAAACAACTCAGCAGCTTTATGATAGAAAAGGAAAGAAGGAAGCAGCCACAAGAAGTTCTGCCGCACATTCTGCTGAAGGGAAAATAGATGAAATGGCTAAGTTGGTGAAGATTCTGACAGCAAAGTTGAATAAATTAGATCTTGAGAAAAATTCCAGCAATCCTGCTCCAGAAGGTGAATGAAATCCTAATAATCAGAACCAGTTCAGAAGGCAATTTGCTCCCCGGTTAATGCCTAGAGAACGAAGGAATAATGATATCCAGCGAGAAAGGAGAGAAAATGAGGACCAAAAAGTGCCACCACCTCTTCAAAACAATGTGGCTGATGAGGAAGAAGTTGATGATGAGCTGGTATTTGAAGAGACTGATCAAGATATGAATCATTTTGGAGAAGGATTATCTGGGGGTTTTGTCACCGAGGAAGAATTTCTTAATGCAGAATACTATGATGCTGACATGTTCGAAACAGAGGATGATTTAGATCTAGAAAAGACTGTTGTAATTGCTGCTATCTGTCAAAATGAACTTAAGAATACTGTGAACCTGAGGTCAAGTCCAAAACAGGTGGTACAAATTCCCAAGAAGAAGGAATCTATCCCTGCTAAGCAGTCATCTGATCCTGTGATAGAGAAAAGACAAGTTTCAAAAAAACAAAAGAAAAACACAGAAGTTGAAGAGGTAAATAAAACTGTCCAGAATTTCAGTTTGGAGAATGAATTAGGAAAGTTAAAGATTCCTATACCTTTAATTGAATTAATAAAAAATCCTTCATATAAATAAATAGTTCTTAAGGTGATGAATTCAGCAAGTAATCATCCTATTTCAGACACAGTAAATCTACAAGAAGAAAACCCCAGGATTTTCATTGGATCAGCATTGGCTGAAAAGACTGAAAATGAAGCAGGTGATTCACCTCCATTCTACATCACCTTGACAGTCCATGAACAAATGATTCATAATTGTTTGTTATATTCAAGAGCCTCACACAATTTAATGCCAAAGGCTGTTATGGAGGCTTTAGGGCTGAGTATTACAAAACCCTACCATGATATGTATGCCTTTGATTCTCGAGCAGTGAAGTGTTTAGGAGTAATAAAGGACATGGTTGTCAACCTGACCCAGTTACCCATGAAAAGTGTGATCATGGATGTTGTGGTAGCTGATATCACACCGAATTTTGGGTTACTTCTTTCTAGATCTTGGGAAAAGAAGGTCGGTGGGACCTTGCAAATGGATTTATCATATGCTACTATTCTTGTGTTTGGAGGAGAAAATAGAAGGCTGTACAGAGAGCTTCAGTTTGCCTACATTGTGACAAATAACAAGAACCCTAGCAACCACCCATTGTATGCTGTTGATAAAGACCTGGGTACTTGCATGTTACATTTTAGTGAAGAGGATAATACTTTTGGCTTGTTACAAGTTGAAAAAGAACAGCCAGTAAAATACAGCAGAGAACCAGAGGATGAGCTGTGGCAATTATACTTTGATGGTTCCTCTTGCAAAGAAGGTGCAGGGGCAGGAGTTCTTCTCATATCCCCTAGAGGTAAAACAGTAAAGCTGATGTATAAATTGGAATTTATTACTACAAACAACACCGTTGAATATGAAGCTTTGATGTTAGGATTAAAAGCTGCTAAAGATTTGGGCATTCAATAGATTTCTCCATTTGGCGACTCTGAATTAGTTGTTCAACAGGTGAAGAGCAACTATCAAGTAAAGCAGGGTTTACTGAAATTCTATCAAAATGAGGTATGGGAAATAATTGAAAATTATTTTACAGCTTTTAATATTACCTATATTCCAAGAGACCATAATCAGACTGCAGATTCATTGGCCTTGGCTGCTACACACTTTAGAATCCCCAAGACCACTCAGTTGAGATATCCCATTGAAGTAAGGTATAGACCATCTGTACCTGATAATGTAAGGCAGTGGAGAGTGTTTAAGGATGACATTGAGATTAAGAGGTTCCTAGAGCTTACCCATGAGTTTTCAAATTCCATAATTGATTAAGAAGAAGATGAAGAAGAGGAGCAAGTGGGATAAATTGCTGAAAATGAGATTGTTGGACATAAAATTATTGAATTAAAAAGTAATTTCATTCCAAAGGGGATGGTACCTTTGGAAAGGATCTTCTCAAAAGATGATACACTCCTGAAACCTGTAGTACAGTCCTCGAAAGAAAAAGTGGTGGACTGTAACATTGGCACAGCAGCACATCCTATAATGGTCAAAATTTCTAAAGCACTTACAGCTGAGCAAAGAAACAGGTATATTAAATTGTTAAAAGAGCATGTGGATGTTTTTGCATGGTCTTATGAGGAATTGAGAACTTATGACACAGGAATCATATAGCATAAAGTCCCTTTAAAACCAAATGTCAAACCTTTTCGTCAGAAATTAAGGAGGATTAATCCAGCCCTGTTTCATGTTATTGAAAAAGAAGTGAAGAAGCTGTTGGATGCCAAGATCATAGTGCCTCTCAGGTATTCATCATGGGTAGCTAATCTAGTTCTTGTTAGGAAAAAGAATGGATAAATTAGGTTGTGTGTTGACTTCAGAAATTTGAACAGATCTTCGTTAAAGGATAATTATCTTTTGCCGAAAATTGAGCAAATATTGCAGAAAGTAGTTGGGGCACAGAGGATCTCGATGGTTGATGGCTTCTCAGGGTACAATAAGATCTCTATGCATCTCGATGATAAGGAGAAGACAGCCTTTACAACTCCCTGGGGAACTTTTATGTATGACAAGATGCCCTTTGGGTTAATGAATGATGGAGCAACCTTCCAGAGGGCTATGGATATTGCTTTTGTCGGAGAAGAGGACAAATTTGTGGTAATCTACTTGGATGATATTATTGTTTTCTCATAGTCAGATGATGAACATTTGAAGCATCTGAAGCATACTTTCCTAAAATGCAGAAAATTTGGCTTGTCTTTAAATCCAAAGAAGTCACACTTTGTTGTACAGGAAGGTAAATTGCTTGGTCATTTAGTGTCTGCTGATGGTATAAGGATTGATCCCGAAAGGGTAAAAGCTATATTGAAGACAAGTTTACCTAGGAGTTAGAAGGATGTCCAATCATTCATTGGTAAAATCAATTTTTTGCATTGGTTTATACCAAACTTTGCTGAAACTATCAAACAGATCACAGTCATGCTGAAAAAGGATCAGGAAGTTAAGTGGACCACTGAGGCAAAGAATGCATTTGAGAAGATCAAAATAGCTCTTACTGAAGCTCCTGTATTAGTAAGCCTAGATTTTACTAGAGAATTTCTTACATTCTCATTTGCATCAGAAGATACAATAGCGGTTGTTCTATTGCAGAAGAATGAGGAAGGGTTGGAGCAGCCTATTGCATTCTTCAGCAAAACTCTCAGAGATTCTGAACTGAAATACAGTATCTTAGAAAAGCAGGCTTATGCTCTGGTAAAGGCTTTAAAAATTTTCAGAATCTATGTCTTGCATTCTAAAGTTATTTCATTTGTGCCTAATGCTGCTGTAAAAGATGTTTTGACACAACCTGATAGTGAAGGGAAAAGAGGCAGGTGGATTGCTAAAATCATGGAGTATGATGTAGATATCAGACCCACCAAACTTGTCAAGGGACAAGGTTTAGCCAAGCTGTTGGCTGAATCAAATTGTCAAGCTCTGGGATTGCATGTCATGGCTGAAGAGTTAGCTCAGGAAGAAGATCAAGCAATCTTAGAAAAAGAGAAGATTCTGGACTATTATTCAGCATCTACATGGTATGCAGACATTGTATATTTTCTGTTGTTTTTGCAATGTCCTGAGCATTTAGATAGGAAAGCTACCAAATCCTTAAAACTTAAAGCTACTAAATATTGTCTAGTAGAAGAGCAGTTGTTCTGGAAAGACCCAGGTGGTATCCTACTCAGGTGCTTGGATAAATCTGAAATTGAAGGAGTGATTTCTGAATCTCATGAGGGTGCTTGTGGAGGCCACAAGTATTGGAAAACAACATCATACAGGATTTTAAGAGCTGGATATTATTGGCCCTCTTTGTTTGCAGATGTTTATCTGTAGGTAAGAGCCTGTATTCCTTGTCAGAAGTTTGCTGGCAAACAAAAATTGTTGTCATTGCCTCTAAAACCTATTGCAGTAAATGCTCCTTTCCAGCAATGGGGTCTGGATTTTATTGGGGAAATAAATCCAGCTTCCTCAGGGAAACATAGGTGGATCTTAACTACAACAGACTTCTTTACCAAATGGGTGGAAGCCATCCCTACTAGGAATGCCACAGACAAAGTCATCATGGAATTTATTGAGGAGAATATCCTAAGTAGGTTTGGATGTCCTCAGAAATTGGTAACAGATAATGCAAAGGATTTCAAGTCCAAGGCAATGGAAGCCTTTTGTGAAAAGAATGGTATCTTGCTAAAACATTCCACTCCTTACTATCCCCAGGGTAATGGTTTGGTTGAATCCTCTAATAAAAACATCATCCAGAGTATCAGAAAGTTGCTCAAACAAAACAAAAGGTCCTGGGATTCAATGCTAAAATATGCATTGTGGGCTGATAGGATAACAGTCAAACAAGCAATTGGAACTTCTCCCTTCCAGTTAATTTATGGTACAGATGCAGTTTTTCTTGTTCAATTGGGAATCCCAGTGATGAAATTTCTTCAGAATTCTCAGGAAGAGCCAAATGATATACAGAGAAGGATTTATGAGATGATAGAGTTACAGCAGAACAGGGAAAAGGTAGAAGAAAGAGCACAGTTGTACAGATTGAAGATCAAAAGCAGATTTGACAGGAACATCAAAGAAAACACTTTCTCAGTTAGTGATATGGTTTTAAGGTGGGATGCAAGGAAAGAACAAAAAGGGAAGCATGGTAAGTTTGACAACCTTTGGTTTGGCCCTTTCCTAGTATCGAAGATTTTGGAGAATAACACCTTTGTCCTGCAGTCTTTGGAAGGTGAGGAATTGTCAAGTCCTATCAATGGACGATTCCTCAAGCATTTTTACAGTCGTTGAGGAGATTTTCACTTTTCATTGTATATACTGGTGTGAGTGAAGCATAATAAGGACTCCATAACCCAATGGAAATTTTGCAGACAAGGAGGTAGTACAAAAGAAGGCACTAGTCTACAGGTTCTTGAAGCCTCACAGGGAGGACTTCATCCCACAGCTAGAGCCAGATGTTAAGTCAGGAACTTGTTTCTTCAAATTTTATGTTTTGATTGTTATTTTTATTCTAAGTTTGCTTATTTGCTTGAGTTTGATCTTTTATTGACTTTGGAAAATTTTTGGTTTTGAGTGAAATTTTCAAGTTTTGCCTTTAGGTTCTTATTATGTTTTATTTCCTTAGGTCCTGAAGGGTTTTTTTTAAGAACATTATATGGATTAATTAGTTCACAAAAAACATCATGATCATAGTTTATCACTTAAATCTCATTCAAAGTGGAAATAATGATTAAAACAGCGCCAAAATTGAATTCTAATTATTCTTATAGCGCAACTGCCAAAAGTTTACACAGTGGCGCTACAAGAATATCGCGCGTGCCGAAATCGCCGGTTTTTAAGCAATTTTCTCCCACGATTTTGGTTTTTGATGACTAATCACATGCTTAAAGGCTTTTGATACGTGTTTCTTCAGTAATGATCATGCCAACAGGTGCGTTTCTCAGCATGGAGGAGATCGTGGAAAATCATTAGTTAGAGTTGGGCAAATTGTGACAAGTAGACAAGCAAGCCTAGATTGAAGTGAAAGGAGTTCTCCATACATGCATTACGGAGCTAAAGACTAAGTGGAGCGAGGAAATTTGCCCAAAATATGGAAGTTGCAGTTACAAAGGGGAGTTAGGGCTTTCACAGTTACAGAGAAAATTTAGGGTTTTCTCGTTTTGCCAGCTAGAAGTAAATTGGACACTTGAAGACACTTGTATAGTCAAATTTGGTAGTTAGACAGCTCAGGGATTGATTTTAAGCGTCTGCAATGAGACAAGAATAAGGTATTCTGCGTTAACCTGAAAGTGGCGGCTAAATTGGGGGTTTCTTCTTTAAAGCTTGTTATGATAAAATTGATTGAGGTAAGCGGTAATTTATGATGTTAACAAACTCCCTACGATCATATATCAATCTAAAAAGGGTTTTGGAATGCTGTGACAAGTTATAAGTTGGAAAATAGCTGTTTCATTGAACAATTACCCTGTCAAGACCTGAAAAAGTGGTAAGGTGAAGCTCTGTTCAATTTGTGGCGACCATGGTTTCACAAATTTAGTTGTTACATGTGAACAATGCAATGAAGGAGCTGAGCATGTGAATTGAATGAAGACCTAGTCTGATTAGGTGTTTGAAACTGACTGGTTTTGGTGCTAAATACAAGTCAGAGCAGAAAGTGAGTAGACATAGGATTGCTCTCATATTTGTTTCATCAACTAAACGAACCAATCACAAGTTCATCTAAGAAGCAGGCATTTGGGAGCACTGATGTAAAATATTTTTGCAAAAGAGATAGCTCATATGTGGCATTAAAAAGAGCCAAGTGTACTATTTGAAGCAGGGCCATAACACACAGATGTTTTCATGCATTCTAGAGATGATCTAGCATCTAAATGAACAGTTTGGATGATA
Source organism: Pseudotsuga menziesii (assembly GCA_001517045.1). Classification (NCBI taxonomy): domain Eukaryota; kingdom Viridiplantae; phylum Streptophyta; class Pinopsida; order Pinales; family Pinaceae; genus Pseudotsuga; species Pseudotsuga menziesii. Next base: position 365,353 of record LPNX011093023.1, on the reverse strand, counting down.
GTTAGTTTTCAGCCGCAGTTTTATTGGAGAGTTGGCACTCTGTTGACCTAATTACTTAATATCAGTGAAAAACTTTTCCTTTATCGAAAATAGAAGCTGACTGTTAAAAAATTAATAAAAAAACAGTCAAGGAGAATTAAACAAAGCTGACTGTTAAAAATTCAGAAGCTTGAGAAGAAAAAAGAACTATTAGGTCATTCAGAGGGCTTTAAACTTACACAGGTTTCAGTCATTGAAAGCAGATGGGAAAAAGTAGCAAAACAAATAGGGCTGAGCCCACTGAGTTGGGATGGATTGATCAATTTCCTAGTTGTGCAGAGCTATTTCAGAATGCTGGTTGGTTGGATTTTTTCAAGAAGATTGATAGCTATAACACTGAGGTTTCTTATAAATTTGCCCAATGCTATAACCAGGACATAGTGGAGTTTGATACTCTAAAGTTTAAGTTGACTGTGGAGCTAGTTGCTGAAGCTACAAGAGTCAGAAATGAAGGTGAAATGTGGTTCAAGAAGCTGCCTTTCACCTTTAATTCCCAAATATACCTTTCACCTAGCATTACTCCAAACTAGAGCAAAGGAATACTAATCCATAATTTCAGAGATGAGTGGGTGGAGCCCATTAAAGTCTTACAAATTTATATCACTTGTGAGGGAAGATATGCCTATGTCTTCAAATATCATTTTAGGTTCTTGCAGCATCTGGTTGGTGAATCCAGAATGAGTATTCCTTTCTTTTTGTTTAAAAGTTTGCAGAAGATGTCAAGTAGAGTTAAGGGGCATCAGGACCACACTACACAGTCTATTTTCCATCATGGTTTGATCAAATTGATTATCAGTACTGCCCTGCAAAGAGAGGGAAAAACCTGGGATTTTTTCCTCTTTTGGTCTGGTTTTCAAATTAAGCAAGAAGAGCAGCAAACCAAAAAACATGTAGACAAAGGGAAAACCCTAGTGAGGAAACTAGGTCAGAAAATCAAGTCTGAAGATAAAAAGGAAGTTAAACTTGAAGAAGTACCAGAGCCCTCAAATGCAGACTATGAACATCAACATTCTTCAGCTGATAATAAAGCTAAAAGTTCACTATTTACAGAAAAGGAAGATCAGCCTGTGCGAGATAGAGCACCAGCAGAAGCTTTTATGAAGGAGGAAACTGTTATCACAAAGGAGATTGCTGTAAAGGAAGAAAACATCCAGGTTCAGCAAAGAAGCCCCATCACTATTCTATCAGAGGATGAAGGATATCTTTTAGAAGAAGATGAATTTACTGTCAAAACTTATTCTAGGGTTAACACATACAGAGAATGCTACAGTCAAGAAGACAAAACAAAGAGGTCAAAGAAAAAGAAGAACAAAGTTGTAGCTATGGAATTTTCCACAGTTAGACATCAAGGAAAAACTTTGAATATGCTGGGAGAGTTTGCCTCAGGTTGGAGGCCTAAAACTAGGCCAAGAAACAAGTTAATATTGAATATGAAAAAACTTTTAAACCCTAGATTAAATGTAAAAGGGGTAATTGTACTTGATGATAATTCTTCAGATGAAAAACCAAAGATTGAGAAAGAAGCAGTTCTAAAAACTCCAGTTTCTCATCATACAAAGGGAAAAAAGCCATCAAAGGCAGCAGAAGAGGTCAGTCTCACCGAGACTAAATTATCAGCAGTCTTTCTAGAGTTAAGAAGTGAAATATTAAAAGAGCAACAGAAAAAGGAGGTTGAAGTCTCTCATTCTGAAGACTAGCACTTGATAGAGGAGACAATACCTACTGAAGCAGCTAATCAGGAAAGCCATATGGTTCATGGTGTGTCTTCAGTCCTATTTCTAGAAGATGAAAACATTTTCAGAAAACTAGATATTCCTTGGCTACCGAGTGAGATGTAGGATACTACAGCAGGGAATATTTTTTATTCAGACAAGCAGAACCTGCAGAGAACCATCAAACAATACAGGCATCAAATGGATTACATGCAGGAAGTGAATGATGGCTTGATCCTATCAAACAGAAGACTCAGGGAGGATTTGTAGGAAGTAAATGACCATTATCAAGAGCTTACTGTAGTATCCAAGGAAGCCCTGAAGAGGAAGAGAGCCACAGATTTGCATTGTGCAGAGTTGAAGCAAACTGGCAAAGGCTTGCAGCAACAGAATGAAGAACTTACAAGAAGGTTAGCAGACATGGAAGCTGAGAAAAAGAGAGCCAAGAAGAAGGCCCAAGCTTTGGATGGAATAGCCTTACTAGCTGAGGCTACAAAAGACCTTTAAGTTTGTTAGTTAGTCATTACTTGTTATGTCTTTTGAGAAATATTTTAGTTAGTCAGTCTTTTGTTAAGTTTTTGGAAGAAATATTTTATTTTGTAAATTGTAATATGACAATTATCCCATCGATGACTTGGCTGAAGACAGTTAGGGTTTCAACCCTAACTGATTTTTTGAGAAGCAGTATTTAGGTAGATGAGAAATAGAGGAAAAGGTTCTACTTTTTGGGCTGGCTAAGGAGGTCTTGGACTTGTTTATGAGTTAAGTACATAACTCTCATGTTTATTTGTTGAACAGTACTATGAAATATATGATCTAAATCACCCTTCAGACTATGTTTTAGCTTCATTTTTTAGCTTGTTTAGCTACTTGACTGATATATTCATTGCTGGTTTATGGTTTCTTTACTTGTAATGCTTGTCAGTTATGAATGAACTTTAGGATTATACTATGATTGGTACTTGGTGATTATATTATGCATCTCTGCTCTTATTTATTTATGATTTAGTTCCTACTTGACTCATGAATGCATTCCCTTCAGCCACCAGACTTCATAACCAAAAAAAAAACCTTTCAAGAAAACCCTAAACCCTACTTTTACCTGAATGAATATTTGAGATTGTGTTGGCTTGTTTCTTTGTGGCCTGGAAACAATTTCTGGCACAAACAGTAAGCTATCAAGTATTTTTGGGTAAAGGACTTTCCCATGGGGAAGGTTGTTGGTGATGACCATTGAAGCTACAATAAATCAATGATGGTTTATACAAATGAGACAGTTATTCCTATGCTCATGAAAATATATCAAACTGGATTACAATAAGAGGAGTCCAAGTGGTCAACTCTGAGAACTGTTGATACAAGGATGAAGGTGGATTTGATCCTGGTATGATTAAATGGGTCTTGGACTGTTGATTATGTTTCTAAGCCCAAAGAAGTGGAATTTTTTATGATAACAAACATCCCATGGGGGTAGGGGGGCCTATATAACTATGAGTTTCTCAAATGGAAAAGTTTGTTATCTCAGTTTACTTTCTTCCATGAATCATAATTGTTGAGCCTCATTTTGTTATCATTTTTGGTAATTAAATAATACATTTAAACACATATTTTATTACCTTTAGTATATTTTATGTTATTCAGATCATTATTTCAACACAAGTTAAGAACAAATTTGATGTTATTTCCACTTTGGTTATTAATATCAATTTTATGATTTTATTAACTTAAATTCACATTATTCGAATCATTTTTATGTATTATCTGATATATATATATATATATATTTGTTTGCATATTTTATAGTTCGTTTGGGCAAATTAACACCTAAATGCATTCAGCCTTCCTTTCGCATAATGCATTTCACTCACAATCCAGTCTTGCGTCCAGCTCACGATCCAGCTTGGCGTTTAGCTTGTCATCCAATCGTTGTGTGAGATTTGCTAATCATTTTCCATGTGTGCCCTAGATTGATGCACTACACATTCAGTTTATAGTTTAGTGTTCCATTTAGCTCGACGTTCAGCTCACTCATAATCTTGCACGTTGTTCATAACTGGTTTTGAGCATTTAAACATAAAATAGTTGTAAATTTCCTTAGTTTGTAATCATGCCAACCATCTCTGTGCTGGACTGATGTATTTAATTCATATTCTCAAAGATTTGCCACCTAGTTGCTCATCATCCACGCATTCAAAGAGATGGATATTTGTTGTTTACTCACAGTCTCCTCTAATTTAATGTTAACCTATCTCAAGTCTATGCATTTAAGGGATAGAATGGTCTGCGTTCCAGAAGATAGATTGTGTCACCACCCTTTCTCTTCATAGCCTGAACGCTCATGCTGATAAGGGACCTGCGTTCCAGAACTTGCTGTTGTGTACGAATCCACATTCAATATGAACCCATTCTCCACGCCAAGGAAGAAAATCACGCCACATCCAACACATTGTAGAAGCCTGTCCATGAAAAAGAAGGAGAAGATTCGCCATGTTATGCCACAATCATGCTGAATGAAGAGCCATACCATGCGTTGGTTGTAAATCAATAATGTGTTTTAAAGATTGCCTAAAATTAGAGAGCAGACGACCTTTAGGGTCGACTTGCTCGTCTCTTATGTAAAACTATATATATCAGTCTCTGACCGAAGAGAAAGTTAGTTAGTTAGTTGGTCAGGATTAGAGCAATTCATAAACACTGTATTTATGTTTCTGAGTTTGAATAAAGAGCTGTATGCATTGCTGTTGAAGATTGTTTTTGAGTAGGAGTTAGCAGACTTCACCCCTGATTGTTGGGAGGGCCCCTCATCAACCAGAGGTTCATTAGCTTAGTTTTAATTAACTTCTTTCTTTTATGTTTTAGTTAAATTAATTTAATTCCTAGTTGTTTTCATTAGATATTATTTTATTTCCTGTAGTGTGTTTAACTTAGTTTCTTTCCAGTAGATAAATAAGTATTATATTTCATGTATTGCATTAGTTTAGCTTCATTTCAGTAATTAAATAAGTAGATGCGTGCATAGTTTTGCTTTTCGTTATTTGCTTCTAGTCTTTTGTTTTCAGTCATTTCCTTTCAGTCTTTTGTTCTTAGGTTAGTTGCCTCTAGTTAGTCATTTCATTCCAGTATTATTTTCAATTTTTAGTATCAGACAAGTAGAATAGTTTATTTCCATTTGAATTTAGTTTTAGTTAGTTATGAATTGGTTTAAGTAGAATAGTTTATTTTCAATGTAGTCTTGTTTATTTATTTCCTGTTATTAGTTTATTAATATAGAATAGTTTGCTTTCATTTTAATTCAGTTTTGTTTATTCATTTCTGTCATGAATTTGTTTAAACTAATTTCTGGTTTACTTAAGTTAAGTTCTAGTTTATTAATTAATTTATAATGCAATGTTTTCTTTTTGTTTAAAGTATTAGTGTGAAGATAATTTGCTAGTTAAATAGGTGTGTTTATTAAATCTATGCATTAGGTTTAGAACTGCATAACTTCAGCTGAAGAATTAGTTCATTTAGGTTAGTTTTTATCATTTTTCCTGTATGGACCACCATTCAGATTGTCTGTCCAGTCTGTCATCTAGTTACCCTTTACAGACCTACTGTTTAGCCTGTTATTTAACCCTTGGTTTTGTTTTTACTATTTTTATGCATTTTTTAGATTTTTCCTAGTTTTGTTTTGTCAATCTTTGGATTACATTTGTAGTTGGTACCTTCATTTTGGTATTTCAATTAAAAGTTTGGTTGTTTTAAGTTATTGATTAAAGTTTTATCATTTTTCCTTAAGTTGTGTTATTCTTTGAATATTAAATATTGATTTTATTTTATTGTGGATTTATGTCATGATTATCTTCGTTTGCATTTAGAGTTTAGGATTAGATGCACTATTTTTAAGAGGAAATGGGTTATTTGAAATCATAGGAATCATTCTTGTTTTTGTGTGTACTGAAAAATAAAGTTTAAATATCTTTATTAAGTTTTCTAGTTGCTTTTGTTTATTATCTTTATTAAGTTTTCTACTTGCTTCTTTTCAGTTTCCTATTCTTATAAGATAAAGTGTTTTGTACCTTAGTCCTCTGTTAAAGAGTAATTAGTTGATTATTTGTCAGTTAGGATTGTTATGATTTTTTTATGTATAAATTAGTGCCTGAATTCATTGTTTATGCCTTCCTTTTCAATAATTGTTCAAAATATGATATTTTAGTCCAGTCCAATTATTTAGATAATTTAGGAGTTTGACTTTGTTTTTGATCTTCCTATCTTTTGTTTATTAAAAGACTTCCACGACACCCTAGGAGCCTTTTTACCTTTGCATATATTTTGTATCAACTCTAAGCTTACCAACCCCGGTTGATAATTAAATATTAGGTGAATTAATCTAGTCGATATAACACCCAACATTTTTGGCACCATTGCCGGGGAGTTGTTTTATAAGGTAAAATAAATAGGGTTCCTTTATGAAGTTTAGATAGCTAGATAGATCACCTTTACTTTACACAGCAAGAGGGAGGGGTTAACAGTAATACGCAAAGATGACTTCGCTACGGAATTTCCTTGGTGTAACAGCCAGACGCATCCACTATGGTGGGGTGCCCCAAAGCCTTGTTGTTCCTTTGCTTTTGTAGGTATTTTATTTTCTACATTTGTCGTGTACTTGTTTTTCTTGTTTTAGAATCGGTGTACTTGTTATAACAGGTACCTCCAAAACCAATAATAATAGTAATAATATAATTTATTTCAATTTAGTTTTCTTTTCATGAATAGACTTAGAGATCCTCAGGGTATATTTATTAAAGTAGGAAAATCTATCGACATTTCTGCTAACTATTCCAGGGGACGTAACACCCCAACTACTAACTCACCGGAAAGGTATCGAAAAACACATGAAGGGAGTAATTATGCTTGGAAACCTAGAAGATATCCTATCGAGAGAACCATATAAGGAGAAGGGACCTTGGCCAAAAGTCCTGACGACCTCATTCCGAAAGAAATTCAGAAGGATCAATCATTAGTAACCCCTAGTTCTCCGCTAGTTACTGAACTAAAAGATACTACCTGTTCACTATTAGGGAGTCCAAACTTTGTTGACCTTGTTGATCCTGAACATGTAAAAGCCCTCTTTGGAAACCCCACAGATACAGTCATCTCATAAATTGGGACTTCCACAGTAGAACCTACTCTCCCTCTTGGGTTTAATAAGAAAACGGTTGGCCATAGGAAGATCTCTCCCGAAACAAAACGTTGGGACGCTTCATTATCACCTCGAAAGGAGCTTCCTAGGTATATTTATATCAAAAACCCAGCCTATATGGAGGGACCGAGAGAGAAGGAAGATTGTAATGAAGTTAGAAACAATGAAGGAGAAGGAGAAAATCAAACTGAGGCTACCTTCGGGTTTCCTATCCTAGACATTGTACTGAATGTAAATATGAAGAACATCCCTCCTTCTTCTTTACCTACTTTTTATGGAAAAAGTAATGAGGACCCGGACACATTTTTTTTCAAGTTTGATATTCTCTGTAGGAGCTATAATTATCTACAAGATGCTCACAAACTAAAACTCTTTCCCGCTACATTAAAATATTATGCCTTGTGATGGTTCATGGGATTAGGTGAATCCACATTCAGGTCTTGGGATGACATGAGAACCTCATTTTTACGAAAGTATCAAGACTACTGCAAACCTAAAGACTCACTACACAATATATTCAAGATACAACAACTTGAAGACGAAAACCTAGAGGATTATCTTGAAAGGTTCATTTATACCCTTCATAAATCGAAATATCATGACCTTCGAGGAGATGCAGTACGTACACCTTTTCTCAAAGGAATCTCTGAGGACTTGCTAGAGAATATTAATCTCATGGCAGCTGGTGATATTTCTCATAAGACCTTTGCACATATCGGTGATATGTGTAAAAATTATTCTAGAAGTAGGAGGGAAGTTGGGAAAAACTTTCGAGAGCCTTATAGTAAAAACATAAGAGGAAATATTCCTAGTTCAAGAGGAGTTACGAGGATGGAATTGGGTAACCTATTGGAGAATTTTAAGACTGACATCTTAGGAGCCATGGTTTCTCAATTAGATGCTTTACAAGCCAAGAAAAGGCAAGATGAAGAACGAGCAGCAATGAGTATTTTTTGTCCAAGGTGTATAACAAAACATCCCCAAAGGTAATGTCCATTAAAGAACATTTATGTATGTCACATCTATATAGAGGAACATCCGACATATAACTGTCCATCCTTTCCTGGATTGCAATCCATCTATAAGAGTGGGGATGTTGGTGAAACATCTAGGAGGCCTCCTTGGCAATCTAGACATCAACTAGTATATCATAATTTTCCACCACAATATCCACCCTATTACTCTCCATACCAACAACCCCAACAATGGAATAATCCTAGTTGGTAGAATTGGCAACCTCAGTATCCTCCTCCTCAATTTCCGTAGCAACAGAATTGGTCACAAGGGTGGAGAGGACAGCCATATCCTCAGTCACAACCTAGCCCTCCACCTAGTCATCCTTATCCTCAGCATCAACCAAATTTCCAGTAGTTGCCTGGATTTGTACCTCCAGTTCCTCTCATTACGCAATAACCTCATCACTTCCAGAATACAAAACCTCCGCGATTGACATTGTTACCTGCACAACTGATGCCTAACCCTAATAATAAGCCAACTCAAGCTCTTAACAATATTGGGTTGCAAACTCTTCCCTCCTACCTTGTGTCGACTGTACATATACATGAGATTCAATTACGGTCTGGAAGAGTTGTTAATGATAAACCCAGAACATCAGTCATCATTCGTGAGGAAAATGACGAAGAAGAAGATTCAAATGAACCCGTGAATGATGCCATTTTGGAGGATGTGAATATTTCAAAATTTCCAGTACCTACCCGCCCTACCCAAGAACTTATTCAGGAACGAAGAATTCCTCCATTTCCGGCAAGACTAGTAATAGAAAAACCTTTAGTTCACTCTTAGTATGATATCTTGAATGAATTAAAGCATATCTATGTCAAAATCCCGTTATTACAAGCTATTAAAGACATACCAACTTATAGTAAGGTGATAAAGGAATTATGCATTAAACGTCCAGGGAAGAAACAAAAAGACCCCCTTACAATTCATGTCATAGGAGAGATGTCTGAATATATGTCAAGTCAGTCCCGGATTGCAAAATATACAAATCCAAGGGCCCAAGTAGTGACTGTAATCATAAATAACACCGCCATAGGTAACACATTAATCAATTTAGGATCAGCCATCAATATGATGGCCACTGCAATTTTAGAAGTTTTATAGTTGGGACAATTTCTTCGACCCACCCCTTCCATCTTGGAACTAGCGAACCGTACTACGGTAAAGCCTGGTGGAGTCCTGGATGACATTATCATATCAATAGCTTCATGGGAATACCCCGTCGACTTCATGGTCATATAATCAAAGGATCCTTCTAAAGGACATCCTATCATCTTGGGAAGACCATGGTTGGTTACTGCCAATGCTTTTATAGGATGTAGGGATGGGGAGATGACCATTTCCAATGGGGTGTCTACCCAAAGACTTATTTTATATCCCCCAGCACAACCAATAACTGAAAATTCATGGTGGTTAAATTGTTCCTTTGGGGATGAATATTTTGATGACCTTTATTTTCCTAGTGATTTCTCCTGGGCATTGTAGGAGCAGAATACTGAGAATGTCTTGAATCGGTTTATTTCCTCTACTACTAGTATAGATTTTCCTCAGTCGTTTTCTACATTTGATAAAATATTTGGAGATGAGTTTTAAGAAAATATGGCTCTCTCAGTGTTTACGGAAGTACCTTGTGTCTTCACCATCGAAGAACATACAGGACCTTTCACCATACCTTGTGAAGTTGGCCCTGAAAAATTTATGCACATAAATGCAGGGTTAAGTGAAGATCAACAAGCTCAACTACTTAAGGTTCTTAAAAAAAAGCCAGAGCATTTGCATGGGAATACACTGATATGAAGGCTATACACCCTAACACGTGTATTCACCACATTGATATGGATCCAAATATACCACCTATAAGACAACCTCAAAGGAGGATGAATCCTTCTTTGAAGGATATAGTAAAAGAAGAATTACAAAAACTCCTTACCGTCGGTTTCATCTATCCTATTTCTGATAGCAAATGGGTGTCTCCTCTAGTAGTAGTTCCAAAGAAAGTTACAGGGAAATGACGTATTTGTATTGATTTTAGGGAACTAAACAAAGCTACTCTTAAAGACTACTTTCCTTTGCCCTTTATCGACCAAGTATTAGATACCTTTTCAGGTAAGCAATATTTTTCCTTTCTTGACGGATATAGTGGATACAATTAGATCTTAATAGCCCCAGAAGATCAGGATAAGACCACTTTTACATGTCCTTGGGGGACATTTGCTTATCAATTTTTTCCATTTGGCTTATGTAATGCACCCGCTACTTTTCAATGAGCAGTCTTAAGCATCTTTTCTGATCTTATACATGACTGTGTTGAGGTATACATGGATGATTTTATAGCCTATGGTAATACTTTTCAAGAAGCTCTTGACAAGAAATTTTTGATTCGATGTCAAGAGAAAAACTTAGATCTCAATCATGAAAAGTGTAAAATGGTACTGACGGACGGTATAGTTCTAGGACGCCATATTTCTTCTCAAGGAATTAAGGTAGACCCTTCTAAGATCGAAGTAATAGTTGGCCTTCCTTCTCCAAAAACCTAGAAGGAGGTTAGAAGCTTTTTGGGTCATGCAGGCTATTATCGTCGTTTTATTAAAAACTTTACAAAGATAACTACACCAATGTTTAAATTGCTCGTAAAAGATGCAGAGTTCCAATGGACAGAATCTTGTCAAAATGCTTTTGAAATTTTAAAAGCTAAATTATCAGTAGCACCAATACTTAAGGGCCTTGACTGGACCCTTCCCTTTCATGTATCTACTGATGCTTCTGATACGGACATAGGAGGAGTCCTAGGCCAAAAAGAAGGACAATAATCTTATGCCATTTATTTTATCAGCAAAAATATTTCTCCTACCGAATTAAACTATACTATTACTGAGAAATAATTTTTGGCAGTCGTTTATGCTATTAATAAATTTCGTCATTATATTACAGGGTACAAAGTTTTTGTGCACACCAATCACTCTGCTATTAGATTCTTAATGAATAAACCAATCACCAATGGTAGAGTTACCCGGTGTCTTCTCCTATTGCAAGAATTTAATATTACTATCATTGATCGACCCAGTAAAGAAAATTTAGTAGTAGAATTTCTTTCTCGTATACAACATGATAGTGATACTAAACCTATCGATGATACTTTTCCTGATGAACATCTATTCACTGTGTCTATTCAAACCCCTTAGTTTGCTGATATTGCAAACTATCTAGGGACTAGAAAAGTACCTCGCCATTTGGCTCCATATGAGAAACGTCACATAATAGTACAAATTTCTAACTATTCTTGGGTTGATAATGATCTCTTTCGCACTGGCCCAGATCTCATTATTAGAAGATTTGTGCGCGAAGATGAAATGATAGACATCCTCCGAGCATGCCATGATGGACCATGTGGAGGACACTTTTCTGATAAACGAACAGCATACAAAGTATTGCACTATGGTTATTAATGGCCAAGCATTTTTAAGGATGCTTCCAAGTATGTTAAAGGATGTGATAGTTGTCAAAGAATGGGTAGACCCACAACATCATATCAGATTCCTTTACAACCTCGGGTCATGATTGAGCCTTTTGATAAATGGGCTCTTGATTTTGTAGGACCTATCTCTCCCATTTCTCATAAAAATAAATATATCTTGGGTTGTACATATTATGTTACCAAATGGGTAGAAGCTAAAGCTTTATTTAGGGATACAAAGAAGTCTGTAGTAGAATTCATATATGAAGAAATATTTAGCCGGTTTGGTGTACCCAGAGAAATTGTCACAGACCAAAGTACCCAATTCACTTCCAAATTAATGCAAGAGCTACCACAAAGTATGGTATTCGACATTGTAAGTCTTCACCTTACCACCCTCAAGCTAATGTCCAGGTAGAATCAACCAATAAAGATGAGTAGAAGCTATTTTAACCAATACCATTTACTTACATCATAAGGATTGGGCAGATAGACTTCCATAGGCTTTATGGGCCTATAGGATAACCTGGAGAAATACTACTGGACATACCCTCTATGAGTTAGTATATGACAAACAAGTCCTTTTACCTATTCAATTTCAAGTTAAAACCTTTCGTATGGCAGCACAGTTAGGTATGGATTTGGATGAGGCACAGAAACAACAAATCCTACAGATTAATGAATTAGATGAGATTATACATGATGCACTCCAAAGAACCATGCTAATACAGAGTCAGCAGAAGCAATGGCATGATAAATTTATCAAGCAAAAGCAATTTAATATTGGAGATTGTGCATTACTATTCGATTCATGGTTTAAAAACTTTAAAGGAAAATTAACTATCCATTGGATGGGCCCTTATGAGGTAGTTACAGCTTTTGACAATGGATAAGTAAAAATTAAACCAATTGATGGCTCAGAAGTTTCCTTTATAGTAAATGGACATAGACTTAGGCTTTACCACCAACCAACATCTAGACAGGATTTTGTACAAAATGTTTTACAGCAAAGAGAAATGGAATTGATTGAGGAAGAAGTTATTCCTCCTCCTCCTGATCTGTGAAATTATTTTGGGTTATCATCACTTGGATATAGGTAGATATGTTTTTACTTCTATGAATAAATAAGAGTCATTTATGATAAAATAAATTACATGCAACTCTTTTGCTTTCTATGTTTTTTGAATCATCTAACAAGTGGTTTTTCAATTTGATCATGGATACGTTATCTCTATAAGCAGCTTATGAATTATTATCTAGAAAAGGTAACTACATTCGGTACCTTAACTTTTCTTAATTTGTAGTTTGTAGTGGCAATTAAAAATAATTCCTTGCATATCATTCTTAACCGCTCCTTTATGATTCAGATAGTTTCTAATATTCTTGATTCATACATGTATATTTCTAATTTATTACTTCAAACAGTGCTTGATAAGACCTATTTTCACTATCATTTATTTTATGCCTATGGATTACTAGTTCATACTATACTTATTATCAAAAATTGTCTCTCACATATCCCCTTGTGATAACTCGAGAGTAGGTAGAATTTTTACCTATGGGGAACATTACTTATCTTTTCTGAAAAAGATGGATTCTAAGGTCAAGAACCTCTTTAAGTTATTCTCTTTTGACGTTATTGATGATTAAGGCCAGTATAAAAATCTATTTGTAAGTTTATTTTGTAAAATGAATTATGTGTTTTAGCAAGCCTTAGAATGCTCTAGTACCAATCAGCTTCCATATATTTACTATCATTATACAAAGCAAACCCGTCGGGGTACTGAACAGGCTCGCTGGCAGCGGGTCAATGCTGCGTAACACCTTAAAATCAGGAAGTTCGATAAATGCAAGTAAACCCGTCGGGGTGCTGAACAGGCTCACTGGAAGCGGGACTATACTTGCATGGTACCAAGATAAACCCACTAGGGTACTGAACAGGCATGCTAGAAACGGGGCAATGTTGGGTAAGGAGGTCTAGTTAATGCACTACTATGTACATGATTCATAAAATAATGCTCATAAAAAATAAAAATAAATAAAAAAGAATTTTTTTTAATATCAAGTCCCATTATGTGTACTGTCACTTGAGAATCGTTGTAAGTTGGGCTTGGCCCTGGCCATCTAATTCAATTCTTACCTAGGATCTTATTATCCTAGAAATGGGACCCATGGTTACGTCTTTCACACACTCCGGGGTAAACTTAGAATATTTGATGATGACAAGAAATCTTTACAATAAGGCATAGATGTCTAGTTTTTCCTATAGCATTCTTTTGATTATATTATTGTTTCATTCTATGGTCTTTCTCAGTACTATTATTTTTCATAAATATACATATCTGAATCACTTTCCTTTCCTAGTCAATTTTTCTTTTCTTTTTAAACATAATAACAGCATCCTTGCACTTTTTCTTTATCTAACATAAACTATTCTTCTCCTTTGCATGAGGACATGCCACATCCTTGGTTTGAGGGAGGATTAGGAAGATTCAGAACAAAATATTTGTCTGTTTTTTATCTTTTTATGACAAAATTGCTTATCTCTGACAAATGTTAAAGTGATTTCAGGTTACAACATGAAGCGTGTTTTTACAACAAGTCACTAAATCAATATGAAGAAATTTGATGGAAGACTTTACGAAGGATTCGAATAATGGTTCAGATGATGGTCTGAATAAGATATTATGGTATTATAGCATGAATAATAATTCAAATTTGTCAACCAATTTTTTGTTTTTTGAATAGAATTTAATTTTTTATGGATGCTTTGATTTTAAAATTTCCTTTGTTGTCATTTTACTGTTAGCATATTTTTATCTAAATACACGCGAAAACTATTTTTGTTAACTAAGAATAATATTTATGCATATGTTGAAGCTGTCCAAAGTTTTACTTTGGACATGGTTGAACTTGCCATAAACTTTATAAATTTATTGATCAAATGCATATGTTTGTTAACCACGTATTTTGAATTCTGCTATAATAGTATAGTTTCCTGAGAAATTTAAATCTTTTATTATTCCATCATCATTTTTCTCCAAGACTGGTAAATAAATATGTTTTTATAAGATTAAAGTTTAAATCGTTTTTGCCAGATAGAAGGTAGTTACTAACACAACTTTGCTTTCTTCCTTAATTATTTTCTTTTTGTTCAGTGGGACCTGGCATTTCTCTGGTTTGGGGGGAATGTTGAGCCTCATTTTGTTATTATTTTTGGCAATTAAATAATACATTTAAACACATATTTTATTACCTTTAGTATATTTTATGTTATGCAGATCATTATTTCAACACAAGATAATAACAAATTTGATGTTATTTCCACGTTATTAATATCATTTTTATGATTTTATTAACTTAAATTCACATTATTCGAAGCATTTTTTATGTATTATCTGATATATATATATATATATATATATATATATTTGTTTCCAGATTTTATAGTTCATTTGGGCAAATTAACACCTAAACGCATTCAACCTTCCTTTCGCATAACGCATTTCGCTCACAATCCAGTCTTGCGTCCAGCTCACGATCCAGCTTGGCGTTTAGCTTGTCATCCAACCATTGTGCGAGATTTGCTAATAATTTGCCATGTGTGCCCTAGATTGACGCACTACACATTCAGTTTACATTTCAGTGTTCCGTTCAGCTCGCTCATCAGCCTGCGCACTGTCCATAATTGGTTTTGAGCATTTAAACATAAAACAGTTGTAAATTTCCTTAGTTTTCCATCACGCCAACCATCTCTATGTTGGACTGATGTATTCAATTCATATTCCGGAATATTCGCCACCTAGCTTCTCATCATCCACGTGTTCAAAGAGATGGATATTTATTGTTTACTCACGGTCTCCTCTAATTTAATGTTAACCTATCTCAAGTCTGTGCGTTTAAGGGATAGAACGTCCTGCATTCCAGAAGATAGATTGTGTCGCCGCCCTTGCTCTTCACAACCTGCATGCTCGCGCTGATAAGTGACCTACATTCCAGAACCTGCTGTTGTGTACGAATCCGCATTCAACACCAACCCATTCTCCACACCAAGGAAGAACTTTCACGCCACATCCAACATGTTGTAGAAGCCTGTCTACAAAAAAGAAGGAGCATATTTGCCATGTTATGCCACGATCATGTTGAATGAAGATCCATACCATGAGTTGGTTGTAAATGAATAGTGTGTTTTAAATATTGCCTAAAATTAGAGAGCAATCGACCTTTAGGGTCGACTTGCTCATCTCTTATGTAAAACTATATATATCAATCTCTGATTAAAGAGAAAGTTAGTCAGTTAGTTGGTCAGGATTAGAGCAATTCATAAACACTGTATTTATGTTTCTGAGTTTGAATAAAGAGTTGTATGCATTGCTGTTGAAGATTGTTTTTGAGTAGGAGTTAGCAGACTTCACCCCTGATTAGTTAGTCAGTTAGTTGGTCAGGATTAGAGCAATTCATAAACACTGTATTTCTATTTCTGAGTTTGAATAAAGAGTTGTATGCATTGCTGTTGAAGATTGTTTTTGAGTAGGAGTTAGCAGACTTCACCCCTGATTGTTGGGAGGGCCCCTCATCAACCAAAGGTTCATTAGCTTAGTTTTAATTCAGTTCTTTATTTTGTGTTTTAGTTAATTTAATTTAATTCCTAGTTGTTTTCATTAGATGCTATTTTATTTATTGCAGTGTATTTAACTTAGTTTCTTTCCAGTGGATAAATAAGTATTTTATTTCCTGTATTGCATTAGTTTAGCTTCATTTCAGTAATTAAATAAGTAGATGCGCGCATAGTTTTGCTTTCCGTTATTTGCTTCTAGTCTTTTGTTTTCAGTCATTTCCTCTTAGTCTTTTGTTCTTAGATTAGTTGCCTCTAGTTAGTCATTTCATTCCAGTATTATTTTCAGTTTTTAGTATCAGACAAGTAGAATAGGTTATTTCCATTTGAATTTAGTTTTAGTTAGTTATGAATTGGTTTAAGTAGAATAGCTTATTTTCAATGTAGTATTGTTTATTTATTTCCTATTATTAGTTTATTAATATAGAATAGTTTGCTTTCATTTTACTTCAATTTTGTTTATTCATTTTGTCATGAATTTGTTTAAAGTAATTTTTGGTTTACTTAAGTTAAGTTCTAGTTTATTAATTAATTTATAATGCAATGTTTTCTTTTTGTTTAAAGTATTAGTGTGAAGATAATTTGTTGGTTAAATAGGTGTGTTTATTAAATCTATGCATTAGGTTTAGAACTGCATAACTTCAGCTGAAGAATTAGTTCATTTCTAGGTTAGTTTTTATCATTTTTCCTGTACGGACCGCCATTCAGACTGTTTGTCCAATCTGTCATCCAGTTACCCTTTACAGACCTACTGTTCAGCCTGTTATTTAACCCTTGGTTTTGTTTTTACTGTTTTTATGCATTTTTTAGATTGTTCCTAGTTTTGTTTTGTCAATCTTTGGATTACATTTGTAGTTGGTACCTTCATTTTGGTATTTCAATTAAAATTTTGGTTGTTTTAAGTTATTGATTAAAGTTTTATCATTTTTCCTTAAGTTGTGTTATTCTTTGAATATTAAATATTGATTTTATTTTATTGCGGATTTGTGTCATGATTATCTTCATTTGCAATTAGAGTTTAGGATTAGATGCACTATTTTTAAGAGGACGTTAAGTTATTTGAAATCATAGGAATCATTCTTGTTTTTATGTGTGTATTGAAAAATTAAGTTTAAATATCTTTATTAAGTTTTCTAGATGCTTTTGTTTATTATCTTTATTAAGTTTTCTACTTGCTTCTTTTCAGTTTCCTATTCTTTATAAGATAAACTGTTTTGTACCTTAGTCCTCTGTTAAAGAGTAATTAGTTGATTATTTGTCAGTTCTGTTGTTATGATTTCTTTATGTATAAATTAGTGCCTGAAGTCATTGTTTATGCCTTCCTTTTCAATAGTTGTTCAGAATTTGATATTTCAGTCTAGTCCAATTATTTAGATAATTTAGGAGTTTAACTTGGTTTTTGATCTTTCGATCTTTTGTTTATTAAAAGACTTCCACGACACCCTAGGAGCCTTTTTACCTTTTCAGATATTTTGTATCAACTCTAAGCTTACCAACCCCGGTTGATAATTAAATATTAGGTGAATTAATGTAGTCGATATAACACCCAACAATAATTGTAAACATTTCTACCATTGGAACATATGAATCATGTGATAGATTTTTTGGCATTGAGTATTGACGAGACCATTTAGTTAAGGATCACTAATGAATCTCTCTACTTAGTTCAAGGTGATCCCTTATTTTGATGATATGAGAGCCCAAGGTACAATCATAATTACTTGATATCTCAAAATGAGATGAAAGCTAAATCAAGAGTTTAGACGAGGTTCATATCACAAGAAGCAAGATCATTTTCGTAACCAACTGGGCTACTGACAGAACTAACACAAAAGTGGTTGATAATCATGTGGTTCATGACTTCCCTTGATCAATGTAAATTGGGTGAGTGGTTGATGAAAACATGCTTCATGTGGTGAAACAGGGTGTAATGGAGGGATACAAATTGTAAATGAAGGTTTTATCATAGTCATAATACAAATGGGGTAAGGTAGTTGGATGGAAAAATTAAAAGTGTCGGGTTATGTGGACTCAAGTACATTGATCAAGGGTGACCAATGGGACTTTCCAAAAGAATAATATGTATGGGGTTCCCATAGTTTTGAGTGATTTGGGGAACCATTTGTACAAAAAGAATAATATGAACGGGTCTCCCATGGTTTTGAGTGTGTCGAGGATGCAATTTATACAAAAATGGTGATATGGTTGTTTGGTACAGACAAGAATATCGGTGCCTAATGATTAATGCTTGCATTCAAAAAAAACATGTGGGAATGATTGGATGATATTGGTTTATTCATAGGGTGGGGCCCTAGTGTGTTATTCTCAGGGTTTAATGATACAAAGAGGAAATCAAATGGTATACTTATCATGAAGTGGATGAGAGGTTATATGTGAATTGTAATCGTAACATGTGTCAAGGAATATAAGGGGTGTGGTTGGTAGAATGAGAAGTGATAATATGTGTTTTCCTCTTGGAAAAATTTGTGAATTGTCATACTCCTCGGACTTGGTGGTTCGACGTCATGGGTTCCAAAGTGTGAATGAGGTCGTAATAGTGTGCATACCAAGGGGGGCATGTGATCTTCTGATAATGATGTTAATTATGAGTCTTTATCGAGGAATTAGGCCTTATGGATATTATCATGATTATTGGATAGGTGCAATGCAAACAAAGGGGAGACACTGCTTATTTGCAAGGTTGATATGATAAACCTGTGATTGGGGCCCACACATTGTTTTGAATGGTGGAGGAATTACTTCTTGGTGATAATCCTACATACATGGTGCAAATACCCAAGCATAATAAAGATAAAGATGAGAATGTTTACAATGCAAAAAGAATTGACAAGAAATGTAGTGTACATGTGTTGATGTTATGGTAAGAATTTCTTCATGTATAATCAATTGACAGGGCTGGTGCAGGGTTGTTTAGCAGGACTCCCTCTGGATCACTTAACACATATGCTCATTTAGGTAAGCACTGCTTGATGATGTAGGGCCCTTTCCACATGGGGACAAACTTACCAAGGCCCAACTTCTTATCATTTTTGGCATAAAAAACAAGGACAATATATCCTTCATTAAAAGTATGAGGGTGAAACTAAAGATCATAATGGGATTTAGTGTGAAGCTTCAATGCTTCATTTTGTTGTAATGAATCACGACGTTCTTCATCAAGGTGTTCCAAAGTGAAAATTTGTTGTTATATTTCTAGTTTTTTTGGTAATAGTTGTACAACTAACTAAAGGGTAGGGATTTGGTATTCGGTGGTAAAACTACTTCTACTCTGTGAACAAGGTGAAAGGGAGTAAATCATGTTGCGAAGTTTAATGAATGTTCTGTACTCCATGATGTTGGGAATAACATGTGATTCCATATAGTTTTATTTGTGCTAATTTTCCATTGGAGCATCATATTGAAGACTTTGTTGATTGCCTCAACCTACCCATTTCCTTGTAGATAGTAGCAAGTAGAACACTAATGTTTGAATTCTAATAAGTGTGATAATTATTCGTAAGTCTCATCCCGGAAATGAGTTTCATTGTCAAACACCAACTATTATGGTACTTTGAATCGAGATATGACATGGATGAAGAATAATCAGTTTGGAATGGTACCAATTCATTTGAAAGTAGGCATTACTTGTTCATCCCACATAAATGGGATGTATTTCCGAAGAAGGTGTAAGAACCCATGATCTTGTGTAGCATAATTTGGGTCGAAATGATAAAAGAATTTGGCTTTGTATTGGATGCTTTGTAATTTATTTTGTATTCTTTATGGGGGGAGTTGAAGGATGGCTTGTACTTTTAAGGGATCGACGGTGATCTCAGTTTGTGAGATGATGAACCTTAACAATCATCCCATGATGACACATAACACACATTTTAGGGGGTTTAATCATATGTTGTATTTGCGGCATCTCAGGAAGATGGTATGTAAATTGACCATGTGGTCAATGAGCCTTTTTTACTTTTTTGTAAAATCATCGATCTATGCCAAGATGATGTAAGCATGAAGATGTAGAAAAATTTTCTGCTGAAATGTGCCTCCAACGTTCTTTAGCTTGAATGGAGTTGCATGGTAGGAAAAGGTTCCCCATGGTGTTGTGAAAGACATTTTCTACTTATCCTAGTGACAATTTGATATTTGGTTATCGCTAGAAAACCATCCATGAAAGATAAAATTTCAAGTTTGGCGCATGTGTCGACTATTTCGTCGATAAATGGTGTCAGGTAGTTTTCCTTGGGACAGACCTAGTTGACATCCCTGAAATCAATGAAAACATGAATGGTTCCCTATTTATTGTTCACATGGATGGGTTTTGATACCCAAGATGTGTAGGTGATGGGGTAAATGAATCCCGCCCAATGGAGTATGTTTATTTATGCTTTGATAGTAAGGGATTTAGAGGGATGGGAAGGTCATTGTTTTTTGTATTAGTGGTGTGTAAGGACATGTGTCTACTTGGTGTTTGATAATAACAGGATCGAGACCTAACATTTCTATGTATGACCAAGAGAAAATAATTTTGAATTCCTTGAATAATGCTTTGTAAGTGGTTACTTCTTGTGGGGAACAAGAGGCAAGTCCAATATAGATGTTTTATATTACACCAAGGTTGATGGAAATATCCACCTTGATAGTGGGGTAAATGTTGGCCACATTTCCTTGTTTGAATGTGTACAAGGCTAAGATCGAATTTTGAACCAATCCACATGGTTGGGGGGAATGAAATTTTTAGATTCAATGGTATATTGTTGGGTTACATCAACATTGGGGCTCATGTTACAAGGTAGAAAGGAAGACCTGTGATGAAGGTCATGCCAAAGTACTCTATAAAGGTTCATTCCTTCTAAGATCGCCTCATCTAAATGAAATAGGTAGTCATAGAAACTTCTTATAGTATCTAGTTCAAGGTTGATTTAGAATAGGTTGAATGGGAGGACAATCTAGGTTGTAGACGAGGGTTCATTCACATGAGGTGGGTCCATATATTCTACCACAATAGGAGTGGACATCATTGATGGACTGAGCATTTCCTTTGATGGTAGTGATGAATCGTTGTTATCGGTAGACAGGACTAATGATGATGATATGTAAAGGATATAAAATGGTCAGTTGAATCGTACATGAGGGGTAATATCTCTTCTTGAGGAAAAGGTAGTGGGTTTGTCTTTGGGGAGAAGGTTTTTCCTGTAACCGCATATGTTCCAATTGCTCGACGTATTTATCATGCAAAAGTTGGAATTGAAATGAGTAGTGATTTGTTAACCCACGCGATCGACATGGAAAATTAGTACATGTCGAATTAGGGTATGGGTTGCTTGGTGGACGAGAATTTCATTTAGGTGAAACTGACATTAAGTTGGTTAGGATCATATGAGTATGATGCTCACATGATGAACTCTCATTTTTTTCCTCCTCTTTCACATCTAATGTAGTGATGAAGTTGATAGAGATTGTCTCATGCGAGACCGGTTGAGGTTTCTCAATGAGGCGGTGTGTGAGACTAATTATGGCCAATGTATATTAAAATCGAGGGGTTTTGAGACAATGATGTGTTTAATGTCCAAATTGGGAAAAAAATTATGCATGCATGATTAGTGCACAATATTTTTTCATTTGGTTTGTAGGTGGCCACTGAATGGATGTCTAAAATCCCCCTTCATGAAGAACTATCTATGTGGGTAGCACCACGTAGCACTTATAGGAGTGTTAAGAAAATTGTTAAGCACCCACAATGTTGGAAATGGTTTGTTTCATTTCCTATTATACCACACAAAGAAAAAGGTTGGTTTACTCTAGGGGCAAGGGAGTTGATTGGAGCTACTGGGGATTTCAACTTTGGTTGCTTGATTCCCCCAACATTTGGTTTGGTTGTAACTAATTATGGTGTTATAATTGGTGGGAATGGTCTTGTAATTAATATTGTTGGTTCTCTTGTAGGTGAAACTGAGATGAAATTAAAATTGGAGTATGTCTTTGGTACTATTTCCAGGTATAGTGGTGTTAAATACCAAATCGGTATTCCCATAGTGAGCCCGGGCAATGTGATTTGAGCCATAACTGGGGTTCCTTGCACCCCTAATCGGGTGAACAAGAAGGGGATTATAACCACATAAGGCACTAAATGGGGTAAATGATTGACTACCTCTTCAGTATGGTGATTTTTCTTGGGTAGGGATATCGGTGTAGAAGTGGCGTGTGTCTCGTCTTCATAGGTGAATACCGTCCACATGAGAGTGTCTGTGGAAAATGGGATAACTAGTGCAAGGCTATAGTCTACCCCTAAAAAGGTGGCATGTTCATAAATTCCAGGACTAATCAATGTATATGCTGAGGAAGTGGTTGATCCTATTATGGGTAGGATATTATCAGGGTTTGATTTGGGATGAGGCTCATAGTAATTGAGATGTGAAATGGTGATAATTTTCCTATTCTTGGTAAACATAATGATGTATGAAATTGATGAGGCTATGGCCTTCATGGTGTGCATGTAGCCACATACCAAAAGAATGTTGTAGCTGAGTTGAGCATCGACCACTTCAATATCCAGGAGTACCATTTTTCCCCCAATCTCAATGAAGACATTTTGGTACAATCCATGTGGTTTTGATTGTATCTCATCATAAGCACCAAGGGAGATATATGAGGGGAACAAGTCTAGTGAGCCAACACGCTTACAAACATAGGTTGACATCACACAATTGGATGCTTCTCCATTGATGATGCATTGATGAATGATTATGTTCCCAATAAAGACTGGGATTTGAAGAGAAACTAACAAGAGTAGTTGTGATTTTCCATTGTCGAGGTTGAAGGTCATTAAGCATGAATTAGATGGGTCGATGGAACCAAAGCACATAGAAGATCCTTCTCCTAAGAAGGGAAATATGTAGGACTTCTAATGTAGACATGGTGACGGGGGATTGGGCCAAATCATGCACAATGTTGTAATTGTGAGCAACTTTCATATGGGTGTTATGGGAAATTCATCGGAGTGGTGACTTTGGGATCTAGGGGGATCTGCTTATTACTAGGATGTGTTATCTACAAAGGCCTCCTAGAGGTAGTGGGTACATATTCCCCCTGCATGGGCGCATGCATTCCATAACCTTTGCTACGTGTTTGAATGTTGACTTTGGTTGTATTCATGTAGATCTTTTGGAAGGTTCTATCACTTGGCAGGTGAGGTTCTTGTTGTTAAGATATACCTCCTTGAATGGACAAAGGTTGTTGTAACATAATATGTTGAGGTTGTGGGGCCTTTTGAGATTGAGGAGGATTGGAAGTATCTTTTTTCCTGGCATTGATGAACTTTTGAAACTTGGGTATCGATGGGAATCGGTGAGTGTAATGACCATACTTGTCGCACATAGCGCAAGGAAAGTTGGTCCCCATATTGGTGTTTTTTCCTTTCTTGGGGGGATTATTAGTCTCGTCATTTGGATTTGCCATGTTTTGGTTATGCAAAAGAGGGGATTCCCCCCCTTCTCTTGTTTGTAGTTAAATATGTTCTTTCATTTAGTCTTCCCCTGATTCTATGGATTAGAGGGGTTTTCTCCATTCACTTAGTCAAACTGGTGAGAAGGATATGTAGGAGAAGGTTGTACTAGATTAGACCTAACATGTGTAATGGGGTGACAACTAGGTGGACCAAGATATGAGAAATATGAATTTTAGATGGGAGTGGGGAGATATTTTTTAGGAAATCCATATGAAGTGGATGTAGTGGCTTGTGGTGCTATTGGAGGTGTTGTGGAAAGTTGTCTTGAATTCCATTTGGGAATGTGGAATTATATGTTCCTTACGTGATATGTCCAAATATAGGATCCATGATGGTTTGAGGGGACACTGATGCTGGAGGTTCTGGTGGGTACTGTTGCACCACATTGTATGGAAGAGTGGTCTATGGTTGGGGATCATTTCCTTGGTGGGAAACAACTCCAATAATAATGTCAACAGAGTGTGAGGTGTTTGGAGGAGCTTGGTTTAGAGAGAAATGTTGTGGGGAGTCACGGATGATTTATACAAATACCCGTACTAAGCATATATTAAATCAAACTGTTGGGCCTTGAGAATGGCATCTTCTTCAATTTTAGGCATGATTATCACCACATCCTTAGTGATCATAGGGAGGAGTGATTTGAGGAACCAATCCAACAATAACTAGGGTTAGATGTCTATTTTTCATAATGTTTTGTGCCTACACCATTCATGGATGTGATCCATGATGTGGGTAGAGGTATTTTGCCAAAATTATGTGATAATTTCTAGGTCGAGATCATGGTGTATGGGTGATTATAAATAAATGAGAAAGGTGGTGGAAATAGACTCAAATGTGGAATAAGTCATAGATGGTAAATTTACATACCATTTGGTTGTCATACCTATAAGGGTTCTATTAAAGAGTTGAAGGTGAATCATTTCCTTAACGATAATATTGGATAAGCATCAAAGGTGAAATGACATCACATGGTTTATTAGATCCTCACCTTGTTTTTCCTCAAATTTCAAAATATCTGAGGGGAGATTGGGGAGCATGCTTAGCCAAGTTGCGTCATGTAAAATAGGGTCACTTATTATCTTGGGTAATCTAGGATATTTAGACATGCCATAAATGGAAGTGATGGTTTCCATTTTGTGTTATGTATGACCTCTTTCATGTGGTGGTGGTGGTGGTGGTGGTGATGGGGTGGTGTTGGTGGGGTTGTTGTGGGTGTAGGTGATCTTGGAGGGGTGTTAAGCAAAGTGTGTCCAAGAAACACCGATCCTATCATGGTTTCCCAAGTTTTCCCCTGCCTGATGGTCTCTCTTGTGGTCTATGGGGAGGTAGAGTCAGAAATTCTCCTTGAATAGGAGGGAGTCCTTGCAGCCTAAGAGACTGTGTAAGGGATATTTGTTTGGTAATGGTGATGGTTGTGTGATCCAATGAGATTGAGGATGAAGGGAATTTGAAACAAAATTGAATAAATGCAAACATATGATAACCACGAATTGCAATATAGTGTAGGTGTAGGGGTTAGTGTCAATTTTGTGCAAATGATCTCATAAGTTGATTATTTTTAATAACGTTTAGGTGATCTGGTGTAATAAAAAGAAAGAAAAGAAAATGTATATTCCCTTATTTAACTTATCATCTTTCCTCTCAAATAGTCAATGGGACTTCATCTATATCTCTTGTTGGTGCTTATGAACCCACCAAAAATGGCTAGTGAAGGTAGAATGAATTAGTTATAACAAGGGGTATTAGGACTATGTTCCAAAAGGACTGGCAACAATTCCAATAGCCATCAAAATGTCTTAGGTGCAAATGCATCCCACAAATGCCACCTAGTGATATTTGAATTTTTTGCCACTAAGATACTTGCGTCAAGTGTGGATAAAGGGTTCAGCCTCGAGTGGTAAAGTTTTTCCTCCACAAAGAGATGGGTGGCTCAATGATCCGGAGGATTATTCATCTTTAATTTACACTAATCCAATATGGTACAATAGTTATTAATCTATGGTTAAAAGAGCATAACACATGTATGTTCCACACATATGCTAAACATAGTGGTGACATATCGTACTTGCTGCGACATACGTCGCACCTGTTGCGACAGACATATCACACTGTTGTGATAGACTTAGTTGCGACAGACTTATCACTTGCTGTGACAGACTTATCACTTGTTGTGACAGACTTTGCTGTGACAGACTTAGCTGCGATAGACTTATCACTTGCTGTGACAGACTTATCACTTACTGTGACAAACTTAGCTGCGACAGACTTATCACTTGATGTGACAGACTTAGCTGCGACATACTTATCGCACTTGTTGCGACATCGTGAAGTTAGTGGTGACATCAAACGGTTACGTTACGTGTGATGCTATGGTATGGTGCAACATATGTTTGTAACGGTCATCGCAACGTGTTGTGAGTCAACATATGTGCGTGGAGTTGGTTGCAATGTTTCAGGAATATGGAACATCATGGTACCATAACGCTTGGGCAGCGATTTGGCCGAATTGCATGGTTCAATTTTAGCATATGATTGTAACGTTGATAAATAAGAGAACAGCTGTGGTCCGTTATGGCTCCTCTCGCTAAGTGCTTAAATAGAGGATGTTGGCCACCGTTGGAAGGGGGGAGGATTCAGCTCGTTTAGAAGGCAGCACATCATTTCTCTATTATGAGAAGCTTGGAGAATTTTCCGTAAAGTGTTGAAATGTTGTGGAAGTCGACTTTCTCTGTTATATTTTAGCTTTCTTTGCCTTTCGAAGGATAAATGTAATTTCTAGAAAAGAGGTCTTACATATTTTGTACAGCATTCTGTTTAAGAGATTAATTGGATCGGTACCCATTGGAGAGGGACCCGGAGACATAGCCCAGTGGAGGGGGTGAACTCCGTTATCAACTTCTGTTTTGTGACTCTCCGATTCTGTGTTTCTTTTATATCTGTTTATCAGTTTGTTTTCCATCTGTTTTCAGTATTTAATTTCTGTTAATGTTGTTCCATTAATTCACCTGCTGAACGCGTTATTTTTAACACAAACATTTAATGCACACAAGTTGAGGTCCGATGGATCACTCAATGTGGCGAACATAAACATATATACCTCGAATTGTGCATCTTTCGGCATTGTGCTTCCTTATATGTTTTTTATCACACTTTATAATAACAAGATTTGATAAGTCTCTTAAGAGTCGATCACCACTATATCTCAAAAATCCAAAAGATTGGTGGGAATTATTTGGATGCCCAGTCCAATCAATCCTAAACTAACTAAAATACTANATATATATATATATATATATATATATTCACATACACAGGTATATGGTCATAGACACAGTGATACAGTAAACTTGTATTATATTAAATGAATGAAATGAAACAAATTGTAAAACAAAAGCAGCTAGAATGGTGGTAGTAGTATCTCTGAGAAGACATGTTGCGGCTACGCTCACTCGTGAAAATATGAATACAAAAGGAGTCCAAAGGGCCTTTTATCATAAATCCTTGGAGAGGCAGAAATCCTAAACCTAACCCTATGAGATGAATCATCATAAATTTTGCAGCCCCAAGGTGGTTAGTTGAACAATCAAATTATTGGGGTTATAACTTTTGCATATGATCTCTGTTTGGGGCGCTCGATAGCTCGTTGGAAAGGTCTATTTGAGATTCAAAAATTTTGAATGGGGCAAAATGCATGCTTAAAGCATCCATTTATCCCATTGAATCACCAAAAAACTCCATTTAGGGCCTCAAATCGGACCCGAGAGTTTGGGACCCAAAAAAACATAGAAAATTACAAGAAAATTGTCAAAATGGAAAATTGTTTTAATCCAATGGAATAGGCGGGTGGAAACCTATACCCATCTCAATCAATCCTCCCTCATTAGGAAGCAAATATATCCATTGTGTTGAGTGCCCCTATTAAATGGGGAAACTTCTGTTGAACATGACTCCTGGTGAGCCACATACCTTGGTGGAGGAGTTTCCCTACTTTGACAACTCGATATAGTTGGATCTTATGTTGGAAGGTTCCCTTAACATGTGTGTCTATGATATAATAAATGGTTTCTTGTTCCATGCATTTAGGATTAATCTATGTATGTGTAAATTATTCTTCCACCTCCAAGGTGTCCAACATAAGTGAAAAATATGGTCGAAGGAGCTCCACATTAAATACTATGTGTGGGCCAAGGAATGGAGGAATTATTAATTCGAAGGCATTGTCACCAACTGCCTAGGTGATGGTGTATGGCCCATATCAAAGTGGAGGAATCTTGAGATAGGGTCCTTTGAGCCTCTCTTTCTGAAAATGCAACCAAACCTTATCCCCCACCTGGAACTTGTGTGGAACTCAAATGTTGGTCATGTTGTTTCTTGTACTTAGTACTGGCCGCATTTTCCAAAATGGCATGGACCTGTTGGCAGATGTATTGGATTCGTTCAATAAATATGGTGGCCTTATCAGCCTCAGGCTGATCATGGGAAGATTCCTCCTGTGTGTATGCAAGGGGAAAAGCTACATCAATTAGGGCCAATGGTTGGAAACCCAAGCACACCTAAAAAGGGTTTTGATCGGTAGAGCTACCAAGAGCTTTGTTATAGATATGTTGAACATAAGGAAGTATTTCATCCCATGTGCGGGGATGTTTAGAATTGTACATTCTCATAATATGCACAATCATCCAATTAACTACCTCTGTTTTTCCATTGGTCAGGGGATGGAATCTTGTCGATTTGGTGAGCTTGGTATCCATCAATGACCATAGACCAAACCAGAAAGTGCTCAGGAACGTGTTTTCCTAATCTAAAATGATAGTTTGATGCAACCTAAAATGAACCCAAACATGCTTGAAGAAGAGATTAGCAGTGGCTTCAATAGGGATGCTCTTCTTTAAAGCTATCTGAATGACCATCTTAGATAAGTGACCCATGAACACAAACACAATAATTACCTTCTTAGTTGAAGGTAGTCCTGACATGCAATCAATTGATGGATTCCCATGGCCCATTCGAAGTGGGAAGGGGGATGTACAATCCATACTTTTTTAGGGTTGGTTTCATGATGGTGCAGGCAGTGCAGGATATGATATATTGGTTGATGTCTTATCGAAGTTTGGGCCAATAAAATTGCTTCTGAAAGACATCCACTATCTTCTCAATTCTGAAGTTCCCTGCCACCCGATTGTAATGCGCTTCCCAAATCATCTTCGCACACTCGCTTAAAGGAACACATAGATGGCCCATGTAGCATAGCAATCCTTCCTAAATATGAAATTCTATCAAGGGTGTATGTGCACATAAGGTTTGATATATGGGAGCAAACTTAGGATTACTCTGATAAAGTTGAGGCCACCCAGACGTATCATGGTTGCAAGACTTGAGCATCGTGGTTAATGCTGCTACTAGAGGTCAACTGAGGAAATTAGGGACTCACTTGGTGTTGGCCTTCTTATATTTAATTTTCAGGTGTAACTACTGCAAGTAATTGGACCACTTCTAGTGGCAGTCATTTTGAAACTTTCATTTGGTTTGCATGAAATGTGAGGGCTTGTGATCAATGTGGACAACTATTTCTTTTCCAATGATGTAATGCTTCCATAGGTGACAGGCTTGGACAATGGATTACATTTCCTTGTAATAGGTGAGGTACTTGCAGACTGTATCTGAAAGTGTATCATTATGGTATTTTAATGGATTTCCATGCTAAGTGAGGATAGCACCAACGACATACCCTGAAGCATATGTCTCGATCTCAAAGGGTTATTGTAGATATGGTAAGGTAAGGACATGCGCCAAACATAAATGTTTCTTAAACTCCTCAAATGTGTGTTGTTGTGGATTGGACCATATGAACTTGTCCTTAGATCCACCTTTGGTCACCTGGCTAAGCGACCAAGACATATTAGAGAATCCCAACACATATCTGTGATAGAAGTTTGCAACGCCTAGGAAACTACGAAGTTCTGTGAGAGTCATTAGGGTCGGTGAATCACGAATGGTTTGGCTCTTGGCCGGATCTACATGAACACTATGTTTTTCCATGATGTATCCCAGATATTGAAGCATTTCCATGCCAAATGATAACTTCTCTATATTGGCATATAACTTGTGTTGTTGCAGGGTGTTGAGGACCTGGTGGATATGATGCAAATGTTATGCCCATGTTCTACTATAGATGAGGATATTATCTCGATATACGACCACAAAGGAATTGGTAAATGCTCCTAGAATTTCATTTGTAATCTTCATGAATATTGTTGGAGCATTAGTCAATCTAAAAGGCATGACCAACCACTCAAAAATGCCTTCCCAAGAATTGAAGGCAATCTTTCAGACATCGATCTACTCAATTGGAACTTAATGGTAGCCAGACTTCAAGTTAATCTTGCTGAAATACTTGGCCCCCTTGAGCTGGTCGAGGAGTTTGTCAATCCGGGGAATGGGATATTGATTCTGAATTGTGATATTTTTTAGATCTTGGTAGTCAATATAGAGTCGACATGTCCCATCTTTCTTTTGTACCAACATAATTGGACTCCCACAAGGTGAGGAGCTAGGTCGAATGTTCCCCTTATGGATTAACTATTGAATATGGCATTTGATTCTTCATTCTCCATGAGGGAATGCCTGTATATTGGTCCATTAGGTAAAGGTGCACCTTGACCTGGCAATGTACTAAAACCCTGGCAGGTGTGGCGAAGATGTCTTTGTATGTTTCCACGATCTTGTACACTTGTTTCTGCTGCATAGAGAAGTTCTATGTGGAGGTGGTGGATGTTGTTATGATCTTTCATTCACCATTAGAACAAACCATGAAGCATACATGATTCCCTTGTCTAGGAGATTACCTTCCTGCACTGATTCGTTGTGATAAGAGACACTGTAGTAGCAGGAAGTGTCTTTGGTATCCTATAGAGTTTCTTTCCCAAAGTAATAATGACACTGCGAGGTATAAACTCATACATATCATGATGTTTCCACATATATGGTTGTCCTATAATAACATCACAAACTTCAAGCGGGGATACATCACACACTACCTCATCTTTGAAGGGCTTGATGCCACAGGAGAGGTGGCACTGTTGATTTACATGGATGTCTTGTCCCTGGCTCAACCAACCAATATTGTAGGGTTGTGGATGTAGAACCGTTGAAAGCTTCAATATTTTGACGACCTCGACTAATATGAGGCTCTTCTAACTACCATTGTCAACAATGAAATGTAGTGGAGTCCCCTACACCCATAGTTGCAAATGGAAGAGGTGCTCCCCTTACTATGGCTCCTCTGACTCTTCTGGTTGGATCTTTGTGGTTGCGATGGTGGCACTAAGTTCTACGTCAATGATCTGTTTTCCCCTTTCTTTCTCTGCATTAGTGTCTGAGTCAGAGTATGTATTTGGGGATTTTGTCTCAGCCAACAATGATTATTTTGAGCAGCATTTATCAGTGTTGTTCCAAGGAATTTTGTGGTACTCGCAGCACTTTCTGGTGTCCTTTTTGGATTTCTCATTACCCTTCTTTGTCTACGACTTGGACTAGTTTTTCAGTACTTTGGTCATCCTTGCGTTGTCCTTTAGGTTTTGAATTAGGGCCATTTTTTCTCGACTTCTGTTGTTGATTTGTAGACCCAAAATCCCTCTTATTCTTTTTCTTAAACTTTTGCTCGATCTTGACAACATAATGGTAACTTGCTCCTAGTGAGGATATGTCTAGGAAATCCATCTTCAGTTGAATGTACATGTGCAAGACACTATGGTACATTAGAACCAAGTTCTATTCAGAGTCTCTAATACCCATATTTGAGCACAGGGTATAGAATATATTGATATACTCGGGAACCATTCAGTCTCTTTCCTGGCGCAATGTCGTCCACCAGGTGTATTGGTTATCATACTTTTTGACAAGGTAGAATTCCTCTTTGACAACATTGACAAAATATTCCCAAGTGGGTTCTGTATTGAATATTTCATATTCATCCTTTGCATCCCTCTTGCAGTACCTATCCCACCAGTCTTTGATAAGGGGGATGGACTTAAGGAGAGTGAAGGTGATCTTTTCACTGTCGAAAAAATTTTGAACAGAGAAGTAACCCTCTAACAGACTCAACCATTTTTCCAAAACATATTCATCTATATTTCCATCAAATAAAGGGATGGAAAAGTTAACTTGTAAATTAAATGGAGTCGCACCCCCGAAATGACTACTCACTGAAGGTGCATCTATCATCGCTGGCATTTTTCAAAGGATCTAGGAAAAGTTATCCATCATCTCATTCCTTTGTCGTGCAAGGGCTTCCTCGAGCAATAGTTTAATAGAATATCCTGCTCTATCATCTCTCTTGTCTTATCCCTCCATGTGAGGTTGTTTGGGACAATGAGAGGTATTTTTTTCGAGCTCAACTAGTTCGAGACCCAACTCTTGATATCCAGATCTCGACGGGGACATGCATTAAGAAACCACACGAGCAGAAGGCTATGATACCACTGATCCGGATTTATGTTAGAACGGAATGCAACAGCATATATATATTCACATACACATATATATATATATATATGGCAATAGAAATAGTGATATAGTAAAAACTTAGATTCTATTAAATGAATGAAATAGAACAAACTATAAAACAAAAGAAGCTAGAATGGTGGTAGCAGTATCTCTGAGAAGAGATGTGGCGACTACACTCACTCATGATAAAATGAATACAAAAGGAGGTTGAAGGGCCTTTTATCTTAAAGACTTGGAGAGGTAGAAACCATAAACCTAACCCTAGTACATGAATCGTCATAAAGTGTGTGGCCCTAAGGTGGTTAGTTGAATAGTCAACTTCTTAGGGTCATAATGTTTGCATACAATCTTCATTTGGGGTGCTCAATACCCCGTTGGAAAGGTCTATTCGAGCTTTAAAAATTTTGACGACAACTAAATGCATGATAAGGGACTCCATTTGTCCCTCTTAATTGCAAAAAAGTTTCGTTTAGGGTCTCAAAATGACCTTGAAATTTTGGGACCCAAAAAACCATAGAAAACTACAAGAAAATTGCCAAAAGGGAAAATTGTTTTGAGATAGTGGAATAAGTGCGTGTGCACCTATACACATATCTATTATCCTTGATGGAGGATTTTAGTCAATATCAAATTTGCAATGTGATGTTGAATTTATGATGGTTTGAATTTGAATTAGGGTGCGACAAGAGAGGTATTTCAAACTTCCTTATCTTTCTGATACATCCATATCACTCATGAGTTCAAGAAGAAGTGCATACTCGATTAGAAAGATTTTTTACGTCTCATGGTGTGTGATTCATGTGGGAATTTCACACATGTGTTTTCAAAGAAAAGTAGAAGTGAAATTTTCATCTAACTAAAGAGCATAATAAAGAAAAGGCATGTGAACATTGATGGTTCTCTACTCCTCTTAATTAAACTTGAATCGGTTTTTTTGAAAATGGCAACTAATCTAAGCTTTTGTGAAGTAAATGTGCAAAGGGAAGTATTTCAAAGATGCTCACCCCTTTCTAATTTTCCAATATCACTAAGAGTGCAAGGCAAAGAGCATACTTGGAGCAAGAGGATCTTTAGTTCCCCTGTTTGTGTGAATGACTAAGCTAAAGTAACTTGCTTGTAATCAAAGAAGAAGGAAAGAAGAAAATAAGATGTAAACTAGTGCTAGTTTAATCAAATTACCTAGACTAACAATCTCTATGAAATATAAGGAATCATGATATAGTTCAACTCTTAGTGAGAACTAAGAGGTCCCTTGAAAACCTCAAATCCTTTAGCCTAAATAGCATGTAAAAGTTGACTTTTTACTCCCTATTTTGAGCTAAGTGGTTTAATTACTAAAGAATAAAATTAAGTCTTGTGAGTTGTTTAATTTTCTTGTTCTTTGAGAATCCCTTCTGACTACATTTAGTGATGAAAACTCAGCTAAAACAAAAATTTGGTTGCAACAGCGTGGGTCTTGGACCCATAGTTTCCCAGTAGCGTGGGTACACTATTACATATGCCTCATGTATAATTACCATGTGCATATAAAATTGAAGGGTCACACAAGAATGTGACCATCAAAGGAAAAACCGCTAAGAACAACACGCCAGAAATGTTGGGAACTACTCTACTAATATTTTGTGGAATTGGGCTACGATTCTCCAAATACTAAATGTTGAGGGAATGATCAGCAAGCTCCTAGACCTTCAATACACCCCAAATAAGTTATCCTACAAATGACAACCTATTTATAATGAAATGAACAATAATAAGAGTGGAGTCACCAAAATAACTCTTATGGGAAAATAGTCACAAAACATGAGTGTTCTTCCCCCTTTGGAATCCATGTAGGTTGCAGCAAGGAAAAAATATGTGGATGTGATTCAGTATTCCATACATCCATTTTTCAATAAAACTAAAAGCAATAAATAAAACAAAATGGATGAGTGCTAAGAAAGGTCAAAGAGAAAGAGTGTGCTAAACCAAATGATGATTTCCCAATGGTAAATCTTGTGGCATTAGTGTCACCTAGGAGGTGAAGGATTCAAAGGGAATCTAGCAATATCTGTTAGGGAGGGTCCCTTTGTCCACACAAATGCAAGATAAATAACTTACAACAATGGAGAAAACTCTTGATTCTTAGAGGAAGGAAGAAAGAGAGCTTGGCATGCCAACTAATAGTAAGAAATGGATAGAAATTTGAGCTCTCATTACAATTCTTGCAAGATAAATTTGCTATTAATTATGTCTATAGAATGCATACCCATGGATTCCTTTTATAGGCCAAGTGGAGGAAAAGAAACACTTATATCCCAATGTGAACACCCTTACTTGTGAATTGGTTCTCCATGTACATGAAGGATGTTATTGAATGCTCCCAAGCATATGAGAAGTCCAATTCAAATTTTTTAAGATTCAATGTGCTAAGATAGATAACATTAGTATTCAATTCAATTTCACAACAATAGCATATGCAGGATCACTGAAAGAAACACAATCACAAGATAGACATGGATTTATCCTGGGAAACCCTCTAGGGGAAGAAAACCCAGGAAAAATTCCTCAATATAGATGATCAAAAGTACAAAGANTCTCTCTCTCTCTCTCTCTCTCTCTCTCTCTCTCTCTCTCTCTCTCTCTCTCTCTCTCTCTCTCATATGTGAATTACACAAGTGAGTGTGTGTGTCCAAATTAGGAGCACATCACTCCTATTTATACTTTATCTTCCACTTGAATTTTTCACTAACTAGGTCGGACCTAACAAACTTAACTGGGCTGACTTACCTAGGAAAAAACAAAACAATATAATATTACTTTCTGGAGGGTTCTATCAACCCGAATTACAAAGGAGGATTTACCTCATGACTCTATGATGACTAAATACAATAATAACATCCCGACGGAGGAATAAAACATCTTCGAATAAATTATAATAATAAAATACAATAAAATATTCTTCGAAGTTACAATATTTCAACACTCCCCCTTAATTAGAAGGGTATTCTAATAACAATTTCAAAATCAACTGTAGGAGCAAGGAGAGAGAGCATCACCAACAACATCAAGGTGATACATCTATAAATCATCAGAAGTTTTCTTCAACGACATCAACAACTAAAATAGTTACTGGAACATATTCAATATCTCCCGTACTAGAGCATCATCTTCTACAGCACTGAGTATTCATCTTTGATCTTCATCTTATGCAGCACTCGATCGTCTACAACAACACTTGATATTTCAATCAGCAACAACATCATCTGCAGCAACATAACCTACAACACACATTATCCAATTACAGAATTATCAATCCCTCTCACTTTAGGACATAAGTCCAAGGATGATGCAATACTAACCACATCACAGAGATAAAAGTCTAAGGATCACTTTAGGACTAATTTCCAAGGATGATACAATCCCAACCACATCACGGAGACAAAATTCTGTGAATCACTTTAGGACTAATGTCCAAGGATGAGACAATCCCAACCACATCACAGAGACATAATTCTGTGGATCACTTTAGGACTAATGTCCAGGGATGATACAATCCCAACCAAATCACGCAGACAAAATTTTGTGGATCACTTTAGGACTAATATCCAGGGACGATACAATCTCAACCACATCATGGATACAAAATTCTATGGATCACTTTAGGACTAATGTCCAGGGATGATACAATCCCAACCACATCACGGAGACAAGCGTTTGCGGATCACTTTAGGACTAATGTCAAGGGATGATACAATACCATTGCAACATCATCATCATTGATCCCCCTTTCGAGGAAGGTCCTTTCGAACCACACCAAGCTTGTCATAGAAGTATTCAAACTTCACTCAAGACAAATCCTTAGTCCACACATCAACAACTTGCTCATCATTGCTCACATACTAGAAATTTATATCGCCCTTCTGTACCATATATCGTATGTAAAAACATTGTATTTCTATGTGCTTTGACTTGTCATGGAACACTTGGTTCTCTGTCATCTTTATACAACTCTAGTTGTCACATTGAATCACCGTGGTATCCAACTCCAAGTCAAATAGACCTGACATCAATTTTCGAAGCCATATGGCTTCACAACTAGCAGAACAAGTTGTTGTATACTCTGCTTTAGTTGTGCTGAGAGAAAAACTGGACTACTTCCTGCTAAACCATGAGATCATGGCGGATCCCAAACAATAACATCCACCTGAGGTGCTCTTCCTATCTGAGACACTTCTAGCCCAATCTGCATCTGTATAACCATACAATTTGTAGTCATGATCTCCAACATAGTATAGATCAAATTCTATCATACCTTTCAGGTACCTCATCACATGATTTGTAGCTACCAGGTGAACACATCTGGGATCAACTAGATAGTGATTCAGGGTGTTCACATCAAAGCATATATTTGGCCTGGTATTCACCAGATACATCAACAAACCAATAATATGTCTGTACTGAGTCACATCCACTAAATCTCACGATTCATCAACTAACAACTTTAGGTTGGTATCCATGGGTGTGTTCAGGAATTTACATTCCAACATATCAAATATTTTTAGGATTTCCGTAGCATACTTTCCCTGTTTGATCAATATTCCTTCTGGGTTCTACCATACTTCCAGGCCTAGAAAATAGTGCATCAATTCAAGGTCTTTCATCTCAAATTCTTCAACGAGATTTTTCTTGCACTCTACAATATGTTTCTCATTTTCTGTCAGAAATAAATCATCCACGTACATCAATAATATGACATGTTCATCATCCATAACCTTAAAGTGAAGTTTAGGGTCAGTTTTACTTTTGGTAAATCCCAAGCTTGTCAAAAATCTATCTATCCTTCCATACCAAGCTCTAGGAGCTTGCTTCAATCCATCCAGATCCTTCTTCAACTTACATACGTGCATTTGTCTATCTTTAACTTCAAATCCATGTGATTTTTCTATGTACATTTCTTCCTCAATAACACCATTCAAGAAAGTTGTCTTCACATCCATCTGGTGTAAACTCCACTTCATCATGGATGCAAGTGCCATGATGGTTCTAATGGACATACACCTTGCTACTGGCACAAATCTCTCTTCATAATCAAAACCCTCTTTCTGAGAGAATCCTCTAGCCACAAACCTTGCCTTGTATTTCTCAATACTTCCATCAATTGCATTCTTTATCTTGTAGATCCACTTGGAAGATACCACACTTTTTCCTTCTGGTTTGGGAACTATATCCCAAACATCATTCTTCATTATTGATTGGTAGTCTTCCATCATTACTTCTACCCATTCATTATTATGTATAGCTTCTTCATAACTGGTAAGTTCTTGATCTACAAGATCACACATCAAAGCCACATAACTGGAAAATGGCTTTGGATTCTTGCGTACTCTTGTGGAGAATTCTGGAGCTCCATACTTCTATGCTTCTTGTATAATTTCTCTTGCCCAAGCAAGCTTTCTCTTTCGTGACATATTCATAGTGGGAGATTCTTGAGGTTCTAGCATATCACAATCTTCTGGTGTTTCATCTTCGGGGGAGGGTGCAACTTCTACATTTCTGGGAGGTACATATTCTTCATGTACTTCTTCATGCTTGTAGTTTCTGGATCTCTTGAGAGCTACTTCTTCGTTAAATGTTACATCTCTACTAATCCCCATGTGATTGAATCCTGGAATGTATATTCTGAAGGCTTTGGAAACTTCACAGTATCCAACAAATATTCCCTTCTTTTCGGAAGGTTCCAACTTGGTTCTCTTTTATTTTGGTATGTGAACATATACTAGGAAACCAAATATCTTGAGGTGGCTCACTTCAGGATTCTTTCTTGTGAACATTTCTTCTGGAGTCTTGAATCCAAGGGCACTATGGGATAATCTATTATGTACATAAATTGTTGTCCTTGCTGCTTCAACCCATATATACGTGGGAATATCTTGATTATGTATCATTGTCTTCACTGCTTCCATAATGCTCCTATTTTTCTTTCCACAACACCATTCTGTTGAGGATTGTAGGGACTAGTTAGTTCCCTCTTGATTCCATCTTATTTACAAAAGGATTCAAAATATTTTGAAGTATATTCTCCACTGTTGTCTGTTCTGAGTACCTTAATTCTTCTTTCTGAATGATTCTCTATCAAGGCTTTGAATTCCTTGAATTTTCCAAATACTTCATCCTTTGATTTCAAGAAATTATTCCATGTCTTTAGTGAATAGTCATCAATAAATGTAACATAATATTCATAACCACTCAAATATGTGGAGGGCATTGAACCACATACATATAAATGTATTAATTCTAGCGTACCTTTAGGCTTTGTCTCACTCTTCAGAAATGGATTCTTGATATTATTTCCTTTTGCACATCCTTTGAAAATGCCTTCATGATCGATCTTCAAATCTAGTAATATCGTCACTACTTTGCTCACATGGGGTAGTGCTTTTTAGTTGATGTGAGAAAGTCTCCTATGCCATAATTCACTTGGGCTAGTGGTCTCATGAACAAGAGTTGTTTCTGAATGTCCCTTGAGTTTATATAATCCTCCTTCTTCTTCACCAATGACAACTGCATCTTCAATTGATTTTCCTTTGGGCCACATAAGTACTTTTCCATCTATGAATGCAACCCTATATCCTTTATTATATAATGCTAAGACATAAAGTAACTTCTTCTTCATACCTGGTACATATAAGACTTCCTTCATCTTCATGGGGGTTCCAGAATCAAGCTTGTAGATTGCTTCACCAATTCCTTTGATGGGATATTGATACTCATCTCCTAATGATACCTTCTGAGGAGAGTTATTCTCTTCAAGATTTGATAGAGTTTTCTTTTGTCTCGTCATGTTCTTTGAAGCAACACTATCAATAAGCAATGTATCTTCTCCAGGTATCACAAACTTAGAGAGTGCAGAGAATAATACATACTCGTATGTATCTTCTTCTTTTGCTTGTTTTATTCGAGGTTCTTCTTCCTATTCCTCTTCATATTCATCTTCAGCTACGTGTGCATGATGTCTTTTGTTGTTGGTCCTCTTCTTTCTTCAATTGACAATTTCTGGCAATGTGTCCTAGCTTGTCACAATTGAAACATTGAAAGTTGGAGTAGTTTCTTCTTGGATTGTTTCCTCTTTTCCTTTGAAACTTCTTGGAAGGTTGAGACTCCTTGTGGCTTTCCTTCTTGAAGTTAGATTGAATTATTCCTCTCTTGGTATGGGTGGCTAGGGCTTGACCATTTTCTTTAAGTATAGCTTCTCTATTGGCTACTCTAGCCTCCTCCTGGATGCAATCTTCCCATACAATGTTGAATTTCATGCTTTCCTTTCTGGCACACATAGTTTGTATGAATGAATCCCAAGGTCAAGTGAGACCATTTAGAATAGTCATAACTAGCTCATCTTCATCAAGGGAGTCTCCAATGGATTCTAGTTGCTCCTTGAACTGGGAGACCCTTGTGAAGTAGTGTTGGATGGATTCTCCTTGGCACATCTTGGTGCTCTTCAATTGAGTTCTCAAATTCATCTTTATATTGATGTTCCTTCCTTCATACATTCTGGCTAGGGCATCATACATCTCCTTTGGGGTCTTCTTGGATGACATCTGAGGTATCAAGTGGTCTTTGATAGAATCAGCAATGATCCTCATTTCCCTAATCAAGTCCTTCTTGTGCCTCTCCTTAGCTTAATCCTCTTCAGGTTATGCAACTTATTCCTTGATGTATTTGGCAAGATCATTCTCTTCAAGAATGAGGAAAATCCTATATTTCCATGCTCGAAGATTCTCTATGCCTTTAGATTCACCTCAAGCTTAGTGCTTGGGGCCATCTTATATAGGGGGTCACCAAAAAATGAAATTTCTCAAAATGAAAAATTGACCTTACCAGGAGATGCGCTTGGCTGAGTCGAATTGACGGGCACACTTAGTTTCTAGAGATTCCAAACTTTTACCTCTCAAAATTGACTTACAAAATTCTGATCTACAGTTTCTACAGTTTTCTGGTTTTCTGGTTTTTTGTCATTTTCTCGTCCAAAGTCAAGCTAGGGTTTGACTTTCTCGGAGATCTACCCACTCAAAAATTTCAATCTAGGACTCAATATATGCGCCCTAGGGAGGCGCAATTTTCTATTTAATCTGATTTCCAAAATTCCAACTTTTACAGAAACCCTAATTTCTTGTCGAAGGGAGAAGAGAGAGAGTTTCACCTTGTGAAAGTTGTCCTATTCAAGATAACTCTGATACCATGGTAAGATTCAATATGCTAAGATAGATAACATTAGTATTCAATTCAATTTCACAACAATAGCATATACACGATCGCTAAAAGAAACACATCACAAGATAGACACGGATTTAACCTGGGAAACCCTGTAGGGGAACAAAACCCAGCAAAACTTCCTCAATATAGATGATCAAAAGTACAATGACAAAACCCCAAACAAGTGCTCCTTCTCCTTGCATATCTCTCTCTCTCTCTCTCTCTCTCTCTCTCTCTCTCTCTCTCTCTCTCTCTCTCTCTCTCTCATGTGAATTACACAAGTGAGTGTGTGTGTCCAAATGAGGAGCACATCACTCCTATTTATACTTTATCTTCCACTTTACTTTTTCACTAACTAGGTTGGCCCCAACAAACTTAACTGCGCCAACTTACCTAGGAAGACACAAAACAATATAATATTACTTTCTGGAGGGTTCTATCGACCCAACTTACAAAGGAGGTTTTACCTAATGACTCTATGATGACTAAATACAATAATAACATCCAAACAAAGGAATAAAACATCTCTGAATAAATTTCAATAATAAAATACAATAGAATATTCTTCGAAGTTACAATATTTCAACAAAATTTTGGAGTCAAGGGAGGTTTTATGAGCCTTGAATATTCCATGGAAAGTAGTTGGTCATGTCGTTTGCATAGTCGTGCAAATTTCAAAGGAAAATTTGTGTAGATATGCGAGAGTTGCTAAAAACAAGTCACTCTATCAACACGGTTTCCTAATGCAAAGGTCGTGTGGTTGTCCATAATGAATGACTTTATCATTCCAAGGCTCCATTTATATTGTGGAACTGATGAGGATGTATTCGATAAGATACATGGTGTATGTTGATCATGTCCTTCTGCAATATTAGCTAAAATGTTGTATGTGTGTGAAATTTAATCATTGACAATGATCAAGTAAGATAATTTTTTCAAATATGTATATAATTTTTTCGGACCAAGGAAGGAAATGTTATTATGACTATGAGACCAATGATGAAGTATAATCATATTGTGAAAAAATTGGAACCCCAAACTACTTCCTAAGATGGATATTGATGTTACACTTAATGGAAACACATATTACATTTCGCCATCTTCTACTCATGGGTTGGGACACTTTTGCATGGATTGTGTAAACATTCCATGAAATTACAAAGTTGGAATGGTGGAGTATGCTATAACATTGTATAAATATGGAGACTAGTTAATTTGGACCAAGTTTTTGAAGGGTATGTGATATATCTAATTTCTGCAAATTACAATTAAATAAAAGAAAATGATCAAAACGAAGGAAAATATTTATATATTTATGAAGAGAATGAATCTTTAAAAATATTATGGGGCTTATAAATAGTCCATGCTCATGTGCAATATCAATGATACCTCGAGGGACAAAGTTATTGATATAATATAATTTAAATTTGACATTACTTTGGCTTGAGTTAGTTACATGGATAGAGTTTAGATCAATGCACATACGCATTAACTCCAAGGGACATCTTGATTGGTTTGACTTTTACCATTAATACATAATGCCTAAAGAAGTCACAAATCCCAATCCCATATAGTACTACAAGGTTACTAACCACTATTGTGGCTAGTGGTTAATACTTCTCTCTATTTGGAAACTCGTGGAAGAACGAGGAAACCTGTGGAATGACATAGTCAAGGTACCAACTTTCAAATTCCTCGCTCAAGTGTGGGAGGATGTGGGGAATTATTTCCTTAAAAAAAAAAGAATAAAGCTATACATTTAACATAAAGTAAGGTAATTTTGTTTCTCATTTTTAATTTGTTTTTTTTTTACGTTTTCCATTTTTTTGAAACATTGTTCAAGTATATTCCATTTCTAATACATGCATCTCCATTTCTAATACATGCATCTCAAAATAATTTATATTTATTAAAATTGCATTTAAATTTTGCAATTATTTTATCTTATGCTTTATCTCTTATAGCTAACATTTTTTAAATATATTTGGAGGTTGACTAGGTAAAAACAAGTGCAAAAACGATGTAGTATGTCAAAGGGGAAACAATGCACTACAACGTGCATGATCCTCCACCATATGCATTAAGGATGGTAGATCATTCACATTAGACATACATCCATATCCTTTTAAAGAATAATCAATATTGTTTGATATAATTACTAAATAAATTTACATGTTTTTTTTTGTTATTGAGGTGAGATCCCTCCATGGGACATGAAAATATTCTTTATCATCTTGAGCATTTTCACATAGAGCTTGAGATAAAGAGGCTTGCTGCATTTGGAAATTGAATATCTTGAATTCATCTTGTAACGGGTTGCATTTCTTCCCCTAAATAGAGCTTTATAATGTGTGTTGTTAAAATTGATAGAAATGAAACGTCTCAAGAAAATGAAAATTCATTAATTGCAATGTGTTCTCAAAAAATGATGACAACGTTCTCTTTTTAGAAATTTTTTTAATGGAACCACTTATGTTGGTGCTCTTACCATCCAATCAATAATTTATCAACTAACCACCATACCATATCTTGGACTACCATTACAACAAAGTATGCATAGGCAATATTCATAAAATCATGACACGACACATCACTCCCCTCCATATGATGACACTCTACACCATTCCTTTCATCATGAAACTCTCGATCCCAACTCATGGTAAGGATCACCTCCCATGCATTGTTCAAGATTATTTATAGCCCAAACAAAATGCTCATTAAGATACATCTAATTAGTGATGAAGTTTGATTGAAGGAAAGGAATCTTCATAGTAAGTAACTAATTAATAATTTTATTGTTATATATTCAATATTATACTAAATTATGTTACAAGGAATAATAAAATTTATGTTGACTTGAAAGAGAAATAATATAGCCTTATTAAGCCAACTATTGTCGAAATATTGCTACTAGCTAAAATATAGGGGGCTTATTGCTCATCCAGTGGTGAAATGCTCAGTTCCTACGTTAACTATTCAACGAGAGTAATGATCCTACAACCTTCTCAACCTCCTTACTACCATCGTGTTCACCACACTACCACCTCCACTGCAACCACCTTCATCACACTACCGCCTTCATTGCCACCACCATTGCCACTGCCTTCACCACACTTCCAATGTCACATGCCCCAATTTTGCAAAAAACAATTTTATATTATTTGAGGACAATATGTTAAATTTTATGCTTAGTTGTAATTAATGACTCAGCAGAGTCAAGGATATTTAATGTAAATTCTGAATATTTTATATATAAATAAATAAAGGAGGAGACAACAGCTTAGGAGAGCTGTTAAAAGAGTGTTTACTGGTCAAATTGGTGGAGGAGACTTGGTGGAGAGCAAGCTGACATGTGGCAGCATCCTCAAACCACTTCCAAATGTTGCAGGTGGCAACCTCACTACATTTGGGGTCATGATTCCCCAAGAAAGTGGAATCAGAGCAGGTGGCTCAATTAATGAAAACTGACCCAAAAGACCTAGGCAATCTTTATAAAAAATCCCATTGAAGAGAGTT
The DNA here is from genome assembly GCA_001517045.1 of Pseudotsuga menziesii. NCBI lineage: Eukaryota > Viridiplantae > Streptophyta > Pinopsida > Pinales > Pinaceae > Pseudotsuga > Pseudotsuga menziesii. The sequence continues at coordinate 321,568 of LPNX011093023.1, read as the reverse complement.
GAGGCTGCTCATTCTAGAGAAGTGATCATTCAGGTTGAATGAATATACTTCAGAGAAATTCAATGGAAGGGAAATTTGGAAAGTGTTTGAGGGGATAACTGCTGATTTGATCTAGTGTAGCTTTTGAGCTGAAGATCATACTGCTTAGAGCAGAGTATTTACCGAGGCATTGAACTAGTCAGTTGACATAGGGTTCTACTGTTTGCATTCTCCACCAGTTCTTAGCCAATAAGACCAGGAACAGGCTCGGGGGTCCTGAGGTAGCGTTGTTTAAGCGCTCTCCAGGAGATTGGTAGGGAGGAACGACCTCCTGAAGTTGTTGTCGTCTATCCTCAACATGTTCTAAGTTATTTCATTTTACTGTGTTAGTTAAATAAATCTTAATTAACTGCTAGGTGAATGTTAATAGTTCAGTTTGTGAAATGTTTGAGTTAGTATTTTTATGAAATTATTTTAGAAATGAAATGGATTTAGAAAATAATGTGTTAGAATGTAAATAAATTTCTAAACTATGTTTTTCCACACCTGGAAACCAGGCCGCACTCTAGCACAGATCGAATGCTTAAAGTAGATAAGAGAATGAAAATGGTAGATAGGATTGTGTAACTGTAGATAGCAGAGTAATTTTATTTCAATGTTTTAAATACTATGGAGGAAAAACAGTGTTATGATTTATTTTGTGTTCACTATTTTCACTTGGTTAATTGAATGAAGTGCAACAGTAAAACTACATTAGAGTTACAGTGATTGCATACAGTTAAGTATATAAACAAGCTACTAACCACACAGTTTATCTTCTAATAATATCAACTAAATCTAAGACTAATATTTAATATAAACTAGATAGGGTATCAACTAAATCTAAGACTAATATTTAATATAAACTAGATGGGTTATGTTAAAAGTCCTCAATTTATAAAGAGTAAACAAAGTTACAGAGTTTACTTTCTATCCTTTAGAGAACTCTGAATAATTCTATGTGACAGATTAGTAAATAAAAACAATGTAAACATAAACAATAACTAATATAAAATTAAATATTTACATATTTAGAAACTATTTTACATTTACCAGACAGGTCTAAGTTGTAATCCATTTACATTGATAATTATATAAATAAACGTTACAAGAATATTATAGCGTATACTATAGATTGTTTACAGTCTTTTCTTAAACAAATATCTTTTTTAAACAAGCAAGATAAGTTTACAGTTAACAAGTTAAAAAACCACCACACATCTGTAATAGCCAAACCGAAGTAACAAGAAGCAGAACCTAAGTATTAATAAATTGAAGAACATATTTAGACAAGGGTTTCATTTCCAGAAAACCCTAGCTTGTATATTCTGGACAAGTAAGTTTAATATTATAAATTTCACACTAGAACTGATCCATAGTCCTCATATTAACAATCAGTACTTACAAAAGGATAACTTAAACAGTAATTATCATCACTGACAGTTGAAGAAGGAAAGACTCTATTTATGCAGAATCTTAGTTTACAAGAGTACAAAAACCATTGTAAAAAAACGAGACAGAGCTCGAAGATAAAAACCTTCTTAAAAAAAACAAATGTATTACATTGACAGGCCGTAAGGCTAAAGACTTAACCAAAGTACATCACACAGCTTAAGGTCGGTTTACCCAGCCTTGTAGCAAGGGTTTATAACAATAAACTGGAAAACAACTTATTAAAACCCCATATTAAGCAAAGAGACCGAACATGCTTCCAAGCACTGAGTTCTCCTTCAACAACCCTCAATACAAGTAGGGCGAAACCCATTTGAACTCAGGGCTTACCAGTTAGAGCCATGAGCCACTGAAGACGGTCGTTATTTATCTTTCACCGAAGCTTGGAACTATCACGGGTTCATGTACAAGCATTTAACCAAGCATTAGCTCAGGGCTCAGTTCAATAACATTAAAAACCCTAACGGTGTTCATAATTTGACAGAGTCTACACAGTAAAAACTGAGATATTTTTTACCTGTAAATAAAAGAGTATCGAGCAGCAAAGAGACTATCACCAGCTGTGTAATGCACACACAATAATCCCCAAACCTTATGACGACTGTGGAGCACAAATAGTGACAAAGAGGCTTTAGCTTTACAAATTAGTGATAGGCCACGAGGAGAACAGGACTGAGCTATGGACAGGCCGAGAACCAAACTCAAAAACCAGTAAACACTCACATGGTAAATTTCACAACTAAGAAGGTTTGCAATCAAATACCAAGTTCTGGAAACCACGGCAACGTCAAACAAAGCCTTGGATCAAGCAAGCAGGGGATAACCTTTTCATGGCAGCCATGGAAACTATACAGTGTAGCCCGAAGGCCAGCGAGAACTTCGGAGGCAAATGACAAAGCAAATAAGGTTTGCAAGACTTTTATATCGCTAATGCATGGACATGAGGTGACCACATGCCCTCCAATTCTTTTGACCATGCAAGGGTCAAGTCCATAGTCCATCTACGGTTCAATCATCCAATTATTAATACAATGATTTAAACAAACCATGCACAAAACTATGGAATACGCTTGTATATATTTTCACCAATGATAACACATAAACTATATCATAATGTATGATAGCTTCGAGATTTGCGTATTTGATTAACGATGATTTCTTAACGTTGACCCTAGTGAAAGGTTGTAACAACTTTGTCATATGGATAATCCCAATGTCGATCATGCTTTAGGACCTTTCCATTTATCATTTGATTTATATACTTGAAAAACGACGATAAAATATGCACATATTATATTTCAAACTTTATTATTTATAACCGATGGTTTAGAGTAGATATAATATATGAAGTTTGACTATAAGAGTAAAAAGTATTCAAACCATGACATTTAAACTATCACAAGGCTCGACCTTGGTATAAGCTCTCACAAATAATAGTTTGCATACTCGACTTGTCAATAATAATAAACCCTATCATTATTTGGCAAGGATAGTTTGTGATTGTTTATGTTAACATGTTCTTAGCATAGTGTAAGATTCTTGGTCATATTAATGTCACATAGGGTAAACTTCCGATTAGAAGTTCTAGGTAGAAAAATCTACTATAATAGTTATTATAAACATTAACTTGTTATAAGCTAGGCAACATGATAATAGTAAATTTATAATGGGATAAACCATGCTCAAAGTCTATAATCATTGGAATGACACTGATAATATAATTACCTATGACTTAGACTTATGAAGTAATGGTAGATAGTATTCCATCATGGATTGATGCATTTAATTACAATGATCAAGCTTATAATGTCAAGGAGATTTCCAGGCAGTAAGATTACTATAGAATGCAAGTAACAATCAGATTGGTACATTATAAAATAAGATGATAATGTATGTTGTTACAATAGTGCATGCAGCAAGGCGATAATGTAAGAACATAAGTTTATAACTTGTTAGTGAGCATTTATTTTTACATACAAGTAACAGGTTGATAATTTCCATAACTAGTAAGTTAGAGACAAAATAGAAATATGTACTCTATTGGAAATCTTTACTATCCAGATTGATAGAAGTACTTTTTTGAAATAAAAGACAGTTACTTTACCTCATCAGAGTTTGCTTTTAAATAGTCAGATATTTACTAGCATTTAACATGCAACAGATATACTTCTTTCTACTTTATGAAATAAACCCCTACTTGATTGATCGTTACCTGTTAAACCTGTAAGAANAGTAAGCCCAAGTTTTCAAAGATAGATTTCACCTACTTGCCAAAAAGTAAACTTATTAGTAAAACTGAAAGAAAGTTGTGTGCAGGTCAATCTCATATACATTGCGAAAATGAAAGTTGTATTAGTTAACGTAATATGAAAATGATTAAAACTAAGTGTTAGACTATTTCATTTTCTGCTAACCGCTAACAGTTAGTAAACTGCGTATTCAAACATTTTATGTCATCTTAAAAATTTTAAATTTTTATGAAATTTTGGGGTTTCAACATCCAACTTCACTACCACCGCCAGGATAGAGAGCATCAATCGTGCAGCCTCTTTCACTGCCTTCACTGCCACCTCCTTCACCACTAGGATTCCCATAGTTGCTACCTTCAACTGGTTAAGAGCATCACTGCTACCGCCACATGTTCCTCTTTTTCACCTTAAGCTCTCTGCAACTTGGAAAAATTTTGATTGCATAAAACCCTTTGCTTCGTTGTTTTCTTTTGATACATATATGCATAAGTGAACATGATGCTTAATCTTGATATGGATCTGCCCTTATAGTATATGCTCCTATTGTTGGTTCTATTGTTATCTCTTCTATTTATATTGGTGGTACTACTATCTCTCCTAGACCTGGAATAACTCTCGAGTATGTAACTACTACTGGGTAAGGAAATTTTATTACTGGGTCGTAAGTAACTACTAGTAGTGGGCCATGAACTACCACTTGTGTGGCTACTAGTATGAACAACTTAATGGATAAATGGGTTTTTCAACAGGTGCTCTCAATTATTTAACTGGCTCTTATGTTGTTGGTGGATCGACTCCTGGCCTTCTAGTTGGTATATTTGATACTAGTCCCGTGGATGCTATTGGTGCTTTCATTTGGTCAAATACAACAACGGGTATTGGTGTTGGTGGCTATGGATTTTGGTAGATGGAGTTATCATTCATCATCTACACTGTATATGGAGATGAGCAAACAAACCAATGAATTCTAGGCACCACACAATGGTGTCGATCCACTTTCATGAATGGTGTATGATTCGCCTGAGGTGGAAAAATAAAAATTTGTGCATGCTTGAGATACGGGGCTATATTTTCCTTGTCCCAGTATGGTTCTGCTTGTTACTACGATTGCACAAATATGAATATCCAACTGTGGACAATCTTGGTAGATTCAGTAGTGATAATATATAGAGAATATTGGTATGAAACCACCTATTGATTCACCAATAAATCATGTGCTGAAACCTAGCATAAAATTGAGACTAACAGGGAAGAATCCCATGAGTCAAATTTGATGTTTGTGGACATGAATTCTAACCTCCTAATTGAGTTATGTTTCTAGATTATGAATGATAGAAAATGGGTGATGCGTGTTTCTTCCCTAATAATATAAAAATGATAAATAAATTTTGTTGTTGTCTAACTATATTTATCATGTTGAAGGCCGAGCAAATTTTTCTTCTGGTTGTTTCCTAAACAGCCTACTACGCTCCTTGCATTGGTTAGAGCACTAGACATGAGACCGGTGAGGAATAAAGATTCATGCCACCTACTTTGAATTGATTTTGATTTTTTATTTTGCCAGTTCAAAAAATGTTTACTTAAATTTATAGTGCACATCAATCTACCTAACCTAGTATACATGTTGTCCTTTACATTTCAGCCTTATTTTTCTTCTAACAATAATCTTTCTTGTTCTAAAATTTATTATTGTGTTCATTACATGCAATCAAATTGCACCTTAACAAATTGCACATAAAATAAAGTACAACCCACATTAGAATTATATTACTAATTGTCCTCTAATGTAGTATACCCTCTAATTATATGAGAGAGTTAACTTGTGCACGTGAAGAAGAATTCAATTTATAAAATCCCCTTAAACCATTAAATTCTCATTTATGAATTTTAACAGTTAAGCGCTTTTCATTCATCATCCGCTATAGGGAAGTTGGTTTCCATATGTTAGGGTTACATGTAGTTTCATTCGGTTGATGTCGGTTTTCCTAAATGCTCTTTAAATTGTTCACATTTTAGCCCTCAATTGGTAACACAGAGAATTACAGTGTATGTTTGGAATAACATTTGACAATGTTCCAAGGTAAGAATGTGCTTAATGGCATATTGTGTTACATGCACTGCTCTCTATTTCACTCCATGCATGAAGGGGTGGTCAGGTCATTGTGAGTTATTCCTTTATCATGTACCTTATTTTCCTAAACAAACCTTGCTAAATTTTGTTCTTAGATATTTGTGTTCGACCCTAATTCTAATGGTAGAAGCATGGCTCTAAATAAACAACGCATACATAGCCCTCATGTGAGCTCCAATTTCAATATTCAAAGGAGGAAGGGTGTCAAGAATTACTTGGGAAAGCACTTGTATGGTTAGCATGCATTCTAAAACAAGAATAATACCTTTACAATTGTAATACATGCATGTGGCCATAGGTCTATCTAAATCGTTGCACATATATTCAATTTGATTTCTTTAATGCCACTTCTTATGATTTGGACATAGCGCATTTTTATATGAGTTCAATGGTCAACTACATCAAAGGTTAAGTTTCCCATATTATGGACACACATAGGACATCTAGCTTAATCAATTTTGAACTTAAAGGCATTGGGATTGTCAATACTAGTTTTAATTAATAAGGGATTGGTCTAGGTAAAAGAGAAACAACATGAAAGTAAATAGAAATGCAATAAAGACAAAATAAATTGCATTGGTCAATCTAAATAATATTTTCTCAAATGTAGCTCAACTCGTGATTGACTTGAAAAAGAGATAATATGTGGTAATAGAGGTCACAAGTTCAAATCACTCCAACTTACATGTGCCCCATGCTTGGGAGTTGTGTGGTTGCACCTAGGGGTATAGTGGTAGCAGACGGGATTGGACCTTTGGACCCCATGTCACACGACTACTATCCTTATCACAGTTTTCGATTCTCTTAGTGCAAAAAAATTCTCAAATGTATATCTAATTTTTCTATCTCCATGTTTGTTTTCTTGTTCTTGCAACATATATGAAAAATGAAACATCCTACTATGTAACTCAAACAAACAATGATGGGAAGAAAAATATACCTTTAATATATGAAATCTCAATAGTCCATAACAACTTTCATATGGCCAGCATTCCATGTAAAACATTCGACCTACAAGAAACCTACGTGCTAGAAAACCATGTCTCAATCTCATGACCTAATTTTCTAATCACCTCATATACATCGTCTTATTTTTCTCTTAAATCCATATATAATCTCAATCAAGTAAGCATAATGGAAATGGTTTATATGTAGGATGGATAACCTTCTTATTTTATTAGATACTCCATATAAATAATGATATAGTTGGAGTTCCATTATGTCATGGTATCTACCAAAGAGATCGTACACTCATTATTGTCGATTTTAGAGCCCATAGTAAATGGGTTTTTTTTTTTTCAGAAGGAAAAAAGCCTGTCCTTGATATTCATAATATGAATCAAAGGGCATATAATGTGCCATCTCTGGGAGAGGGTTACAAACATATAAGATCATGGAGAGAGTATCTGAAAACAGTGTACCTTAAGTAAGACTCAACACAACAATATGCCCAGGGGGAGAAGCAGGAACATACCCAAACAATGGCACTACCAAACATCATCCAGTCAACATCAATAATAAGTAACCTTTCCCTCAAAACCCATCTCTATCATGATCATATAAGAAGCAGATTTGCTGTCAGAAAGAGCCCGCTCCCAAATCACAAAATATGTGCAAAGAAAATGGAGTACAAGCTCCAGCACCAAGCTCGAAAGAGCATAATATTGTCATGAGTGACCAAAAGGTCATAAAAAATTTCAGTAAAGTTACAAATACCGGGAGCCAAAGTCAGGGCAGTCTTTGATAGACTGTCTGCTTTCTTATTATGTCCACGATAGATATGACAGAAAGACAGGTTAAGGAAACCAGAGCATAGTTTTCTGATATCTCTATACCAGTGGCTGAGATTGGGTGGAGAAAGGGCAGCAGTACCCTTAACCCAGTTAATAATGACCAAAGAGTCCCCAAAAATGTTAAGTCTGGGGATACCCATCTCCTTAGCTATATGCAAGAGTGCCCAAAGACCTATCAGCTCAGCTTTTGTATTGGTACATGTTCCTACCCCCAGAGCAAACGCGAAGGAGTGAGTCTTATTCAAGCATATACAGATGCCTACACCTCCATTATTTTTTACTGATGTTCCATCAAAATAACCATAGGGATATACAATATTTGGGCCAGAGTCTATGACTCAAATCCTTTTTGCCTTTCTACAAGGAGGCTGATACAGTTGTGATAAATTTTCAATCTAGAATATAATGTTTAGGACGGTAAGCTTTTTTCCTTCAAAAATGTATGCATTCCTTGCATTCAATATAGTCCACATAGCAAAGAACAGGAGATAACAACAGACTGAATACTTGGAGAACCTGTCAGTCCAATTCTTCATATAGTTAAGGAGACTTCCATTCGACTGTGGGGGAGTGAAACGATATTTTCCACTGAGATGACTGATAACTTCATTCCATATAGCACAACATGAGAAAATATGTTGAGCACAGTCTTCATCTGCATAACAGAGAGCACACATGCCGGGCCCAATCCAGCCTTTTCTCTGGAGGTTATCCCATGTTAAAATCTTACTTTCCATTACCATCCATATAAAACAACTTATTTTGGTGGGGGTTCCAGACCATATGAGAGCTTGTAAACTGCTACCCATTGGTGGATGAGAGGATTGAACAATATATTCATATGCAAGATTTGCTGAGGCTGTACCGATATTCCTGTTATATTCCCATACAAGAGAATCAGGCAAGGAATTGAGCCTAATCCTTCCCATCTCTAATCCTCTCGTATAATTATCCCATGCATGCTTCCAGTCTCCCTCAATGTTTAAGTCTTCAGCCATATACCGGTAATGGTTGGATCCTAGCAAGATATTACGTGCCTGAGCAAGAGAAGAGATATCCAAGTCCTCTAAAAATGCCCTGAGCCCCATAGGAAGCATAAAAGGAGTATGTAATCCAACGATAGGGTCAATACCTAACAGGACATTCTGTCCATTCCCAACATGCCATGAAAAGCATCTTCCCAGCCATGGGAGAATTTGCATGAAGCCTTTCCAAAAAATAGAACTTCCTCTATAATTAAAGTTTTTACCTCTGAGTCATGACGCAACTGTGTGATTCTTTAAATACTTTGCCATAAGAACATTGTTCCACAGTCCATCACTATGAAGCACCATCCAAAAAAAAAATGATCTCAGAGCAATATTAAACCAATTTAAATTTTGTATGCCCCATCCACCATACTTCTTTGGCCATGATAGTTGCTGCCAATGTGTTAAATGATACTTGTGTTTATTCCCAAAAGAACCCCATAAGAAGGCAAAAGTGATACTTCTGAGCCTATTAAGGATAGAAACAGGAATGGGAGCCAGACCAAACCAATATATAGGAAGGCTAGACAGTACAGCACGAATAAGAATCAGTCGGCCTCCTAATGAGAGAAGCTTATGCGACCATTTTTGTATTCTGTTTTCATACCTTTGCACCAACCAATACCAGTCTCTGACTCTATAACCCAATAGTTTAAGATAATATCCAAGGTATTTGAATCTTGTGCCAATTGGTTCCATTTTATATGGAAGAACCTTACCGATATCGCCCAATATACCCAAATCCACATTATTATAGAGGAAGCATGATTTATCAACACTAATGCTCATCCCAGAGGCCTTACAAAATGTACTAAGAATAACATCAAAAGCAATCCATTTAGGTAGGGTTCCAGAGCCAAGTAATATCATGTCATCGACAAAAATAAGGTGAGTGATGGCTAGGGTAGAGGAAATTTTAATTCCTCTAATGAGACCATTCTCCCTAGCATCTGAGATCAAGAGACTAAGACCTTCGATAACGAGTATAAAGAGCAGAGGTGATTGCTATCCAAAAAAAGGCTTAAGTCTGATAGCAATCACCTTAGCAATTAACTTGTACAGTAAATTGCACAAGGAGATGGGTCTATAGTCGGCGAAGGTAGAGGGTTTGTCCTTTTTTGGAATCAGGGTAATGAATGTGGAAGTCAGAGAGGGGGTAATGTACCCAGAAGTTCTAGCACATTCAATAGCATGCAATAAATCATTTCCCAGCAACTCAAAGAAGTGTAAGTAAAATTCAACAGGTCATCCATCAGGGCCTGGGTTCCATCCTTCTTGAATGATTTTAAAGCACTTTCAATCTCAGACAGTGTGACAGGAGCAATGAGGCTGGGTGCAGTAACATGTGAGACCATAGATGGGTAAAGTGAGACCACCTGGAGCTGGGTTAGCAGGCAGGTTTGTTTGTCATCATTGAATATCTGAGCGAAATATCTTTTACCCATCTCCTTAAGAGCATGTTCATCCTGAATACAGTGGCCCTCCTCATCGTCTAAAGACTAGACAGTGTTTTGATTCCTTCTGCCAGATGTGATAGCATGGAAGAATTTGGTATTGGAGTCACCATACATGGCCCAATTGGTCTGGCTCTTGAGTTGCCAGGTAAGCAATAGATTCCCCTGCAACTTCTGCTTTTGAGGGCGTGCTGATCCTCTTGCGTGAGAATGCCCGAATGCAAAAATCAAAGGCTTCAGATGCTTCTATGGTTTATATTGTTACATCATACAATCATATTGACAGACAACTCGTTTTGCACAAAAGGGTCAACTTGTTACTAATGGTAAAATACAAGTTGGAGTCAGTGCAACTCACACACCAGGGTAAGAGAAATAAAATATCAAAAGGTCTTGCTGCAATTGAAAGACAACAAAATATATTTTTAATGAACATAGGAAATATCTTCGTCCATAATGTCTATAGCCATAAACACTACAAAAGGCAATGTAGAGGCCTCGACATTTTCATTTGTTACAGTTTAGGTATTCACAAGGAGTCCCAATAAACATGGTTCAAGAAACATGGAACAGTTCATGTGGAATATCTATTTCATAAGCAAATAAATTTTGAAGAACAACATAAGTTTGTTTGAGTTTTTTTAAATGTAAAAATTCAAACATTTTTTTATAGAGTAATGTTTCGCATCTCTCTCCATTAAATAAATTTGAAATTAAAAATAATGAGATTATTGTTGTATATATTTGTATTTAATATTTTAATGAAAAATTACAATACAAGTACCGCCTCAACCAAGAAAAAAAAGGAAGAAGCACTACCTTGAGCTCAATTGATTTAATACAAACGCCCTCTCCACTAAAGACTACAAATATCAATGAGAGACCTCAACATAAAATCATGACTAAAGTCCAATCGACGTGTTCATAGAACAACCAGCAACTCAATTGACAATTTATTCGATATTGCATCAAGTAGAGTAGTAGAAGAACCAAGTAGGGCCCAACTAGGAAATAACTAACCAAGCACAACAATAGACTCATAATACCCCAATGGGAGAACAGGTCAACCAAGTCCCAATCGAGGATCCACAACAACAACAACAAAAGAACAAGAAGTTGGAGAAATAGAAAAAGAACAACTGGGTTTAGAGTTAGAAAAAGACAAACATCCATAACATAAGGGAAAATTGAATAAAGAAGTCAAAACATAAAAATAAAAAAAAACTCATAGATAACCAACATACAGAAGCACAATTGACATGATCAATAGACATACTATTTGTCTCCCTGGAAGATCTATTTTAGTAGTAACAACTTAATTTATCGGGAGGAGAAACAACCACAAGAACAACAAAAGATAGTACTAACAGGAAATACGACTTAGATTCTAGGAAGAAGTACACTCATTGGGGAAGAACATATCAAAAAAGGAAGGAAACAAAATATTACTGAGAATGTCACGTCCCCACCCCTCATCTCGACGATGGAGAGGACGCAACCAACACTGTTGTTGTTATCAAATGGGCGATCTAGCCCCATGAACATGATAATAAAAATGCATTGAAATAAAAACATACATAGATGCATTATACATGAAATAAACAACAGAATAAAAACACATTCATTCAAGCATTTAGCATGTTCATAGTAATTCATAAAGCAAATACAGTTGCGGAAATTAAATACACAAAGAATACTTATCTTGAGAAGAAGCTTCCCTGCAACTAGCTATGTCGCTGCAACGTTCCACCCAACCATAGGCCAGTGTGCTCATCAATCTCTCAGCAGCACTGTCACCCCCAAGATGGGCATGATTCCACAAGGAACTAGGTAACAACAATAGGCTCACACATAGCCAAAACCGTACATCCATAGTCAAGCCAACACACCGTTGGGTTTCTGACTGTCCAGCCAAGCCAATAAAGAATTGGGATTCACAGGATGTTACAGTAACAACCAATAACATGGGGTCCTTAGACTTACTCACCCAAGCCAACAATCACATCCAACACAGCCATCCATCTAACATATCGGTTCCTCGGACTTACTCAGCCAAGCCAACATAAGGATGCACTTCACAGCAAAATACCATTGCTGGGTATGGACAAAAACGTCCTGGGAAGCCAAAACGAAAATGGAAACAAGGGAAAACAACCCTCTGATAGCAAACTCGATTTCAAAGATGTCTATGGCTTCACGTGGGCAAAAATGACTGATTTAAACCCCAAAATCATGGTTCTCTTCTGCCCATTCACTAAACAATAACAAAAACAGATTTTTGGGCATGAAGGAATGAGGAGACAACATAAAAACGTGGGGGAAACGCACCACATGCTCCAGTTGCATGAGGGAGGCAAAACCACCTCTCAAAGTCCCAAATCGGGCATCACTGCTGCACATTCACTCAGCCATACCAAAAACTAAATCCCCAACCATGGAGGAATGAAGAAAACAACCGAAATCATGAGGGACAATGCCCCAGCTATCTACAGCTGCGTGAGAGAGACCAACCTCTATGAGAATGGGTGAGGAATGAAAGATATGGGTCAATAATGGCTTGGGCATGCATTTCCAAACATTTACTTGCCCAAGAGGTCAAAACCACATTTTCCAAAAATGGGTGGCTTCCCAAATTCGAATTTGACCTCCATACCTTTCCCATCCCAAGGAAATAACTTCTTCAACCACTTCTAGATGACTGGGCACAAAAGGACAAAATGGGTAGATGACAGCTTTATGGGTTTTCCCTTTAACATTTGGACTTTCCCCATTAGCTCAAGGGTTTGAATATCCCCCTCACTATTCCTTGTGAAATCATGCCCCCATCTCTTTAACATTGCGAAGCATAGCTAGTTGTGGTATTTTTATTAATTGCATAGTTACATGATGTCTCAAAACATATTGTGCCTAGCTAGCACATAAACCAGCGGCATCGATTTTAATTGTCGAAACATAAAATACTAAATCTATGGTGGGGCCTTTTCCTTGAGCTCCACACCATGATTTATTAATTAACGTTATTTACAGCATATGCAATTCAATACCATGGGGTCAAAACCGGGGTGTTACAGAGAAAACTAAGGAAAAGAATAAGAAAACACTTACAAGTTTTAAAATGCAAGGAGAACAACATGACCAACTAGAACTATAATTTTATCCTTAGAATTCCTTTGATAACAAAATTCAAGATTTGCACAAATCAGTGAATAAGCAATGCAACAGACAATGGGGAAATTCCCTTAAACAATTAAAGGAAAGAACAAATAAGGAACGGAAAACATGGAAAAGTTAAGCACAACAAGCTCTTGAGTTCTCAATCGACAGACCACCTTCTAACCCAATCAACTGTATGAAAATTTCACTAGTATATGTGATACATAATCAAAGGAGGTTACTAGAATAAAATAGAAAGCTAAAGTCTGAATATACTATTTTCGTACTAAAGTCAAAGCATGAAAATTTTCAGGAAAACAAAAATAAATTGGAAGAAATAAGAGGGGAGGCTCCATTAGAGAAAATTTCAACTCAAAATGGGCCTCCTAAGGAAAATAATAAAATATTATTTATTCATTTTGGAGGAAGAAAAGAAAAGAAAACTATTTTTTTGTTTGTATTTTCGACATATCTCCCTGTGTTTTTACTCAAATTTTGATCAAGAGAGCTCGTTGGATGCAGAATCAAATTCAGCATCCAACAAGTACCCACTTTGCATACTTTTGACGGACCCCTCTACCCCAAAAACAAGAAATACCTAAAAAAAACGTGATGATGACTTCTCCCGATCGAAATTTGAGTAAAAACACAGGGAGATATGTCGAAAATACGAACAAAAAAAGTAGTTTTTTTTATGATACATATCCCCAAATTTATATTAAAATTTTGTTTAAGACCTATACGATAGTTCAAATTTAAAGCAATTTCATTGGCTAACACATGATGACATGGAATTTGAATTAGGGTTGAAAGGTCCATTTTGAGTTGAAATTTCCTCTAATGTAAATTTTGGTGACACTTTGAATAATTGGACGAACTAATTTGCAAATGTATGTGGTCAACTTAAGGTAAATGAAGTCTTTTTAAAATAATTGAGCAACCAACAAAAGACTATAGATGACAAAAAAAGTTGGGATGCGTTGGGCACACAAATAAAAGAAGAGAAGAAGAAACAAAGAGGATTGCAAGGGAAAGAGGACCAGTGGTTCTAAGAAGGCAAGAATACCCAACATGAGTCCAAAAGAGAATCCAAGCAAATATGGGAGGAACTCTGACAGGTTATACAAATGCAGACAAAGATGAGAAACACTATCATTTCCATGGAATAAACAGCAGAAGAATGGATAGACTTCAAGGGTTGATTAGAACAAATTGCTCTGCTCATGTATAAAAAATGTATAGAATAAATGAAGCAAGAATTACCATTGACTGATCATCCTCCAACTTCTCTGTCAACACCACATTTCCACTTTTTAAGTCTTGGTGCATCCACATTCCAACAACAATTTAAGCAACAGTATGAAGAACCCACCAATATTCAACTTGAGACAACGTAAAAGTAGAGATTTATAGCCAATAAATTATTTTTGTACTATGTAAAAAATTTCATCTTCCCTCTTCTTTGGAATGAAGAAGGAATTGAGGGTGGGGGATATTTTGTAGGATCCTAATCAACCTAGCCGACTAGAAAATAAAGTCAACTAGTTCGTAGAGTCGGTCGACCATATGGGTGGGTCAACTGACCGAGGTAGTTAAGGAACCTACCCTAGAAATTGTAAGTACATATAAAGGCATGAATTTGTAATGGATGTAATGGCTCATTTATCATAGTATAATAGCCTTTTTGTGATAGGTTCACTACTACTTTCTCTTCTTATATGTATGTGTGCTTGTATATTGTTTTGTTGTATAATATGTTTGATTATGCATACTATTGGTAACTCTTTTAGTGCAATACCATATATTACAACAGGTGTGATTGTATTTTTGTTATTGGTTGGTTATGGTTTGGCCTTTTGCTATATCTTCCTATTCTTGGTTTTTTTGGGGGGATGGAAGGGGAGTTGGAATTTTGCAATGGTATCATAATCCTCATGTTTTTTTTGGGTTTGGGATTTCACTATAATGGATAAGAATTTTACTTATTGGAATTTTAGTTATTTGGTGGTTTGTTGTGTGGGTAATGAGAATTACTATTACTATGTTGGAGTTGGTTGCTACCAAATTAATAATTATTATTTTTGTATTAATGTAGATTTTGCATTATGTAGATTATATTAATCCTTTTATTTTTATATCCATGTAGATTTTACATTATATTAATCCTTTAGTTTTCTAAACTCAATTTTTAGAACTGATATTCTTTTTTATCCAATTGTAGTGATAATTGAAAATAACAATAAAGTGATGTGTTTGTTGTTTCAAAGTTTACTTTTCACACTCATTCAAGAAGTCGCACGGGTTTTAAGGTATGTTAATGGAAACTTGGGAAACTTTTTGTTAAAACACAAATTTTATTTTC
Source organism: Pseudotsuga menziesii (assembly GCA_001517045.1). Taxonomy (NCBI): domain Eukaryota; kingdom Viridiplantae; phylum Streptophyta; class Pinopsida; order Pinales; family Pinaceae; genus Pseudotsuga; species Pseudotsuga menziesii. The sequence continues at coordinate 305,928 of LPNX011093023.1, read as the reverse complement.
CAAGAATAATATTTGTAATTTTTTTTCTAAGAAAGTTATTGGCATTTGTTGTTTGCGTTTTTATAATCCTTCTTCTCTATGTTGATGATATTGTTTTTCTGACAAGGGGTCCATCTGATTTTGATAAGCAACTAAGACTTCTTAAGGATTTTTGCTTTACAATGGGTATCAACATTAATGCTGACAAAACAAAAGTTATGATTATCAAATCCAAGAATGGTACTTATGCTAATTTTGTGTATGACAATAGCAACTTGGAGGAAGTGTCTTCTTACAAATACCTAGGAATTGATATTCCTCGCAAGCTCAACTTGAACTATAGCATTGAGAAAAGGATTAATGGAGGGTGGAAAGCTTATTTTGGTCTTGAAAATAGTTGTAAAGCAACAAACCTTGTGATGTGGGATAAAAAGAAGCTCCTCTTTGAAACTTTAGTCACTCTTGTTATCTTGTATGGGTGTGAGGTTTGAGGTTGCAGCATCTCTAGATAATCTTGGAGAAAAATTGCGCAAATCCAGAAACGCTTTATAACCTATAACCTCAAAATTAAAAGCAAGACACCCTACCCCATTCTCCTTATAGAAGTGGGTCTTTCCCCTATCAAGAACCTAGCTATGACTAGGCTCCTGTTATACAAGCACAAAATCAATAACATGGGAGACCATAGACTTCCTAAGGTAGCTTTAAATTCCAGCCAAAACCACCTAAGGCTCAAGCGAGGTTGGTATAAAGATATCAGGGCTTGGTTAGACCATTGGGAGATCGACGGAAATGTTGTATTGCAAAATATTAATAACATTAAAAATATTGTTACTTCTAAGTTTAAAGAGAAAATGTGGTGTGAGAAATATTTAGAGGCTAGAAGAAAATTAAGATATTATAAGGAGGTCATCAACCCTACTCTAGAAGATCAAAAGTATCTCTTTGTTTTAACTAGTTCAAAGAAAAAAATTAGTATAGCCAAGATAAGAACGAACTCTCGTGAACTTCATAGTGAAACAGGTCGTTGGGCAGTTCCTAAAACACCATGGGTGGAAAGGATTTGCCATCTCTGTGAGAATATGAACATTGAGGATGAAAATCACTTCCTCTTAAAGTGCCATGCGTACACCCACATTAGACCTCAGTTTCATAATCTTTGTTGCAATACTGGCATTCCTAGACTTTTAACATGTCAAAATTATAATGAGTTGGGGACGCTTCTCTCCAAGCTCTTTGAGCATAGGAATACAATTTTAAAACAAACTAAATAATTTGTTTCTTTAAATTCGATAGACCAAAGTTTAGTCTCATAAAAAGCTAATCATCATCATCAAATATGTATGTATTTTTTTAATCTAATTTGATAAGTGTTATTAGTCCTTGCATGTACTATTGTAATCAATTCGTCATTGCCTTGAATTAGTTATCCTTTGAGGGTTATTGTGTCGACTTGGAATATGGAGGGTCCTTCACGTGCATGGTCCAAATGACACAGCAAGATGATAAAGGCTCAAGAAGGTAAGCTCAGTTACGTTCTGGGCCGCGATGTTTACATGGATAGGGTCAGCACCCTGTGTCGACAGGCTTTAATTGGCAAGCTTGAGTATTGCAGCCTGGAAAAAAGGAATGGATTGAATGGGCATCAGTTCACTGGAAACCACTTCTAACCTATCTTCCGACCATCAGTCTTCTGGCAAAAGGATGGCTAGTCTTCGTTTTTCTTGAAGACTCCCATGTGTCTTTAATTCTAGAAATTATGTCATGGAAGATTGGTTCTGGTTCCTTAGTCCTTAATCGTTGGCACTCGGCCTTCGACCCTCATCAGGAGAGGGTGGTTAAACAGCACCTTTGGGTCCTTCTCCCAGCCTTACCTTTCCCTCTTTGGAGCCGTAACCTGCTGGTGGGGGTGGTGAACACTATCGGACGCTTTGTGGCCATTGATGAGGACTTTCAGTTAATATTTGACAAGAGGATGGCGCGTGTCCTAGTTGAAATGGACCTTTCTCGGGGTTTTCCTGTAGAGATCGAGCTACGGTATGATGATATTACTTTCTGTCAACAATTGGACTACCTCCATGTCCCATTTCGTTGTAACAAATGCCATGAAGTGGGTCATCTCAGATGCTAATGTCCTCTCCTTCTTCATGGCACAGGCTCATTATCTCTTTCGAAAGCTTCGAGGCCTCCCAGCTGAGAAAATGGATCTCCTGAAGGGCCATCTATACCTCCATCTGGTGGTCAATCTTCTCCTCCTCAACTGGGTATGTATGACTCTCTCTCCCCCTCTATATTTGATGATATATCAAAGGGTCAGTTACTTTTTATTCAAAACGCTGAGGCTAGTGCTTCTTTATCAAATGTTGGTGGGAAATCCTCCTTTGTATCTTTGCAGCCGTCGACCCATTCAAGTTCTCCCTGTCACGTCCCGGTCTTGACCCCGTTACATTAGATGTATGTGATGTATATATATATATATATATATATATATATATATTGTAATGATCATGGTGTGGAGTTAAAGGCCAAGACCCCGCCATTGATCAGTAATGCTATGTTTTGGGATTTAAAATTGTCACCGATGGTATATCGGGGCATGCAGCATATATGATGATTGTCATTATGTAAATATGCATCTAAAATTAATTAAATGAGCACAACCAGCTACGGTCGCGGCAACCAAATCGAATGGGGCATGATTTTTCCAAGGATAAGGATGTGGGGTTGGGAATTTGTCAATCCTTAGCCAATGGGGAGAAGCCAAATGTCTGTGAGAAAACCCATCAAACTGTCAACTGCCTTTCTTGTCTTTTTCCCCGATCATTTATTTCTACCAGAATGTGGTTGAGTTAGTTATTGCATGGAATGGAAAGAGTATGGGCAACCAAATTCGAATTGGGCAGAGACCCATTTTTGAAAAACGTGTTCTGACTTCCTTGGCAAGAAAATTGCCCAAAAACGTATGCCATTCTGCTATGCATTCACGTTTTTCAGTTTTCTCACGTTTTGGGAGCAGCTGGAGTTTTTCCTGTGTGTTTGGATCCCACGTTTTGGCTGTTGGCTTCATTTTTTCCCATGGATTGGAGGTCGTTTTTGTAATGCCAGGGCCTGGGTTGTCTTCCTCACGTTTTTGGAGCTGCTGGTGCATTTTCCATTCACGTTTTTGTGACTTCATGTGTTTTTT
>LPNX011093023.1:96462-295337 GCA_001517045.1 Pseudotsuga menziesii | reverse complement strand
TGTTAAATGAATGGCATTTAGGCATGTTATACTGCAACGCATTCTCTCTTTCAGCATTTTGTTTTATGAAATTTTTAAGCCTGTACATGTTCATGGGCTCTTAGCCAGGCCTGAATCAAGCTCTTAGTCGCGTCCTCTCTGCCGGTCGGAGGCATGGGGACGTGACACTCCCATTCTTGCATCTGTACTACCTGCGGAACCATGGGATGGTTCACACGGTCTGGTTGATTTCCATTTGCCTTTACCTTCACTGATCTCAGACCCTCCATTTCCATGCTTTGCGGCACCCTCCTCTCCCAGCTCTCCACCTCGGATTAGTACACCTCTTTCGGATGCGGCCCCTCTTTTTACTCCGGAAGATTTCCCACCCTTGGCCGTCAATGGTCTAGCTGTGAATCAGTTTATCCCTCCTATAAGCTCGTGCTCATCGCCTGCCTTCTCTGACCCGGCCCTCATGAAGACGCTCTCAATATTCTCAGCGAAGCCACCTATCTCACCCTCTACTCTCCCCCTTGACTCTATACGCTTTGAGAATGTCACGATTCGAAAATCAAAAAAGAAGCCACAGCCAAACTCCAGCTTGGTTGTTGATGCACTATCCTACACTCCTCTGTCAGTTAGGATTAAAAATGCGGCCAGAAGCCGGACAGACACATCCCCAAGGGTTCTCAAAGCAACAACACCCTCAAGCAGTGGTGTTTGATGAATATTGTTTCCCTTAACATACGTGGCTTCGAAGGGTTAGCCAAGCAAAAGGCCCTTCGTTCTCTCTTTCTCTCGCTTGCTCTGGATATGATTTTGATACAGGAAACTATGTGCAGTCATTTCCTTGTGCTCCTTGCCTTCTCTAAGCTCCTATCCAGTTGGGAGTTCTGTGCTACTGATGCTTTGGGACTTTCTGGGGGACTCTTAACTGGTTGGAACCCCCATTCTGTGCGTTGTAAGGCTTTTGAGACAGTAGGTGGGATTCTGGTTCAAGCTAAGTTTAGGGGCTCTTTGGATACCTTCTCCATTCTTAACTGCTACGGGCCCTATTCTGGTCGTGAATTATTCTGGAACCAAGTCATGGCAGTAGGCCTTCTTTCTCTTCCAAATTTAATTCTTGCGGGAAATCTTAACTTTACTCTGAATGCTGGGGAGATTTGGGGTAAATGTGCTCGTCTGGATCATCTTGCACCCTTCTTCAAAAACTTCCTATCTGTCAATAACCTGATAGACCTGGCCCCTCCATGTGCTGGCCCAACGTGGAAAAAAGGTAGGGCAGGGGATGAGGGGATCAACAAAAGGCTTGACCGATTCTTACTCACGACCTCTCTTGTGCCCCTCTTACAGCGATCCAGAGTTTGGTCATCTATTGTTGATATATCTGATCATTACCCCATTTGTATGGAATGGAACATGTTAGTTACTGGTCCCTACCCCTTTAAATTTAAAAGGCTTGGCTCATGGAAGAGGGGTTCAATGAGTGGGTTGGGGAGGTCTGGTCCTCGTTACCCTCATCATCATCTCTTGATAGTATGCAACCTTGGTTCACAAGCTCTGGGTACTAAAAGGGAAGGCCAAAGTCTACAGTGATGCATACTCAGGAATCCTTGGAGGTGCATTCTTGTATTAAAGTTCTTCTGGAAGCTCAAGCATTCTGTCTAAGGAAAATCTGAACATTCTGCGGTCTCTTCGGGACCGAAAGAAGTCCCTCCTTGCCCACGAGCTTCTTACTTGGCAATTGAAGAGCAGGGTTCAGTGGGATACCATGGGGGACACAAATACTAAATTCTTCCACTCTGTTCCTCTGCCCGCAGAAACCACAACTCCATATGGGCCCTTCAAAATGCAGACTTGTCTTGGATTGAAAGTGATGAACTGTTAAAAGACCTCGGGGTTAAACATTTCTCTGGTATTAATAAAGATGACAATCAGACTAATATTGTTGACCAATTAAAAGTAGTTCAACTCTTCCCTGCTTATTTATCTAATGAAGAGGCTGATTGTTTTGATTCCGAAACCACTCTAGGAGAGATTGAAGGTGCTTTGAAAACCTTTAAGAAGGATAAAAGCCCCAGCCCGGATGGTTGGCCGATGGAGTTCTATTTAAGTTTTTTTGATCTAGTAAAGGATGACCTCTTGGTTGCCGTTGAACACTCTAGGGTTTCTAGAATGGTTGAGCCCTCTATGAATGCTACTTTCCTCACTTTAATACCCAAGTTAGAAAAACCCTCTTCCTTTGCGGACTTCAGACCCATCTCCTTATGTAATTTAGCTTATAAACGTATCTCAAAAGTCATTGCTCTCAGGTTAAAACATTCCCTTGATAAGCACATTTCACCTAAACAGTTTGGTTTCCTTATGAATAGGCAAATTATGGAGCCTATGGGGATTACTCAAGAAGCCCTACATTCTATTAAGACCAAAAAGAGATGTGCCATTGTTCTCAAGCTGGATCTGGTCAAAGCTTTTGACCGGGTCAACTGGACATATTTGAGACTCATTCTTTTGCAGATTGGTATCCCTTTAAAAGGGGTGAACTGGATCATGGGCTGCATCACATCTGCAAACTTTGTTGTACTCATCAATGGATCTCCCTCGAGGTTTTTCACTCCTTCGAGAGGCATTCGTCAAGGAAGTCCCCTTTTACCCCTGCTCTTTATCCTGGTAATTGAGGGACTCAGATTACTCATCAATGATGCCAAAAGGGGTGGCAGGATAAAGGGAATCAAAATTTCTGCCTCTCTCACCCTCGCCAACTTACTTTTCATGGATGATGTTGTGTTGTTTGGTCTTGGCACCTTTGAAGAGTGGGTGGATTTCGATGTTATTTTGGAGACCTTTTGTCGTGCTTCTGGCATGTGTATCAGCATCGACAAGTATGGGTTTTTATTTAATGAGATGGATATGGGGGTGCTGAATAACATCCGACTCTTTCTTCCCTATTGTGTGAAGCCTCTGCATGAGGGCTTCAATTATCTGGGATACTTCATTAAGCCACTGGGATATGAAGTGAAGCACTAGTTTTGGCTCTTGAAAAGGTTCGAAAAAAGAATTGATAACTGATCACATAAGTTCCTGTCACTAGGAGGCAACTTGGTCCTTGTTCGTGTGGTTCTCACTAGCCTACATGTCTATTGACTTGCACTTGCCCCGATTCCTGTATCTATCCTTAATAAGATGAGGCAAATGATCTTTTTATTCCTATGGGGATCCAGCAAAAACAAATTTTGTTTTCATCTTGTGGACTGGCAGACCCTGGCAAGGCCTATGGACTATGGGGGATGGGGCATTAAAAATATCCACTGGTTCAGCATCTCTTTAAGACTGAGAAGTTTTTGGTGGGTCCTGAAGGGTACAGGTATATGGCATCAGGTCATCTAGGAAAAATACTTAAAACACCATACCCTGGCGACTTGGCTGAGAAACAAAAAATTTGGCTCTAGAGACACCTCCATTATATGGAATAGTTTTTTAAAAACCATATCTTGGCTGGGCAGATGTTTGTGTTGGAAGGTTGGTGATGGATGGGATGTACTCATTGGTTCAAATCCTATAGATGGCATTAGTGACTTCCACTATTTCCCAATGAATTTAAGAGCTTACCTTTGTGACTATGGGATTACTACTCTTCAACATGCCAAAAATCCACTGATCAATTCGTAGGCTTATTGGCTGTCAGTTGATGACCTCGAACTGGGGGGTGATTGGAAAACTAAATGGAACTCATATATTTCTAGCCTTCAGCAGGGGGGCATCCATTTGTCTGATAACATTGACTCCCTTCTCTGGTCCTTTAATTAAAAAAATGGAAATGTTACAGCATCCTTGGTTTATGACCAGATCGTTGCACAGCATTTTACCACTCCGCGGGATCAATATTTTTATGATATTTGGAACCTTGACATCCCTCTGAAGATCAAATGCTTTTCCTGGATTTTATTGAAAAACAGAATCTTAACCTGGGACAATATGATAAACAAAGGCTGGTCGGGTCCGAGCTGTTGCTGGTTATGTCATGCAGAGGAAGAAACTGTCCAGCACATGTTTGTGGAGTGCAGCTTTATTATTATCATTTTTAATGTATTAAAAGATATCTCACTTTACTCTACCAACCTCCTCTGGATCTTTGGTCGAGTACCTAGAATTCTGGCTGAAACACAATCCCTCTACCTACTACATTCCTTATTTTGTGTACTAGTGTGTCTGGATTGCTCGAAACAAAGGCATTTTTTAAGGCACTAAAATTTCCTTGGCCTCACTCACCAGCAAGATCGGTTCATTCTTTCAGCGCTTCATAATCTCCAAAAAAAGGAAGAAAATCCGAATCATTGGTCCTACCCCTTCACTGGTCTACCCTGTGGGTTTTTTTGATGGAGCTGTTGCTGAAGGCATTGGTGGGGCTGGGATTTACCTTGCAATCAGTAGTAATCACTACTTCCACATCAAGCTGGGCTGTGGTGGGAGTACAAACGCTAAGGCAGAATTATTAGCTATGTGGGCTCTCTTGCACTGGGCTTCGTCTTTGGGACTCCCGTCATTACAAATCTTTGGTGATTCTTCTGTCATCATCAATTGGGCATTAGGAAAGGCATCCCTATCGTGCCTTTCTTTAGACTACTGGTGTGTGGCCATAAGGCATATGATGCCACTCTTCCTCAGATTAGACATTTACAGAGAGCACAACCAGTGTGTAGATGGCCTCTCTAAGGAGGCCCCGATTTTGGCCCCTAGCCTCTGTTATATTTCTGAGTTTTTCGATGACTTTGTCATCGAGTTTGGCAAATTTCAGCTCTGTTAAGTCAGTGCCGGAGCTGGGCTCCCTCTATTTTTTTGGGCACTGTTGTTTTTTCTAATCTGCTTATAGATGATATGTATCTTGGACCTCTTTGGAGGTGCCCTCTGTTCACCCTCTGTGCTCTCTAGCAATATGTAAGGATGCCATAGAGTACCTTCTTGGTTTCTCTCTTCCGTGTTGAGTACTGACCATAGGTCACTATCTCTTAGTGCTCTTGTTGGGATCGGTAGCACTTGTATTGCTGATGCATGTTTTTGGCCACACACCGGTATGTAAAATGCCCTTTGATTCTTCATAAATATCAAGGACAAGATTTTTTCTTCAAAGATATAAAAAAAAAACAAAAACAAAAACTTTTTTAGTTTTAGACAATCTTTTTACAAAATAGCCCTTATTTTTGTAATTAAATAATAACATTAATTTATTTATTTCAACTGTTATTGGCCATGGACTTTGAAGCATTATTGCTTGGCTACCGGCGGAGGTATGAGAACAAAGAATTTTTTGGATATTTTAAGTCGTGGAATGACACAGATTTCGGGACTTAGTATTATAGAATTACATGGAGTTCATGACCTGGTATTATAGCATTGATAGCACATTAATACACTTGACATGACTGAGAGCTGCACCGCCTTACTTGTTGCACGTTCATGCACCCGAGTAAGGTAAAAAATGTGAATGGAGTTATATATACAAAGCAAGCACATACATTGTATATATCGATATGATAGGAATTCTACTAAAAATATTTACAGGAATACTGTCAGTTGAATGCACGATTGCAACATTTCCCACGACCTCTTCAAAGCCAGTGGTGTAGGCACAGGCACCTCCACCACCTTCCTCTTATCAGTTGAGCACAGGATCAAAGAATTCCATAATTCGTCAGGTAAGATATGTGATAGCTTTCTTTACTTTTTTATTATTCAATCTTTTACTCTCTCTATGTTGTTCTTATTTCTTACTTTTCACATAAACTATTAATTTGCGAAACAATCGAGGAAAAACAAAGTTAAAAAAATAAAGTATTTTACCTGTTTATCAGATGATTATCACAATTCTTACAGCTTGACCTTTAAATCTCTGTCCTGTAACAGGTTGCATCGACAATGTGCTATGTTGCAGTTCATCCAAATTTGAAGAGCATCTCGAGAAAATACTTTGCAGATTGCAATGACGCATCAGCTTCTAGCATTGAAAATGATCCAAATAAATCCATGGAATTGTGGGAAGACAGTGAAACTCTGGTAGCATCATATGTGTAACTAAGATAAAGTAAATAAATGAAAAAAGAAACTTGTATATAAAAATTGAGGTCGAGTACACCATGGCTCTGGTTTCATATTTTTATCGTTTTTCTTGTATAATTTATCTGCAGAGTTCTCACCCCCACCCTCCATCTCTTAAGATTGAATTCATGTGTGGGATTAATATGTTTTTCTGTAGATGTGCTTACCCTATTAAATATATTAAATATTTGGAATGGCGTTAGCTTTCCACCCGACCATTTGCATCGATCGGACGATCAACAATGCGTGATGTGAAAGTTCACACCAGCCAAGTCGTCCGATCGATACAAATGGTCGGATGGAAAGGTAACTCCATTTAGAATAACTGCTCTAGTCCGCCATGACAATTGTTCCAAAACTTGGCAGTTTCTCACTGATATCCCAAATCTCCACACATATCCCATGAACCAAAAATCATCTCACATATCTTTGAGCCAAAGACAATTTATACGATTATTATTAGTCAAATCATATGGGATGTGCTCAGAAAATATAATGTGACATTCAACTACATGTCAGGCTAGCCATTGAAATCTATTTGGATATTAAAATTAAAACCTTTCTTATTTTGCTTATTGACTGACATTTGGCAGCTGTTGATGGCGTTGATACAATAATTTTGGAAAGTTGTGCGGTGGAAATCCTTCGAGGATATTGCTTGGTTGGAAAAATAACTCATACTCTTTGTGCTTGCTTCGTGAAGCTTTAGAATTGGTAAAACTGCAAAAACCTCCTCATTTTCATATCCCTATATGTCAAGTAAATTTATAATTCACTAATTTGGTACATCCTATGTTATTACCATGTTTACTAACGGTAGGGAAATCGTCACCTACAGTGGCACTTGTGGTTATATGTCATTGAAATGTGTATATAGATGATGTCTTAGTGGAGATTATAAAAGATTATCATTTACACAAAAGAAATTGTTTTCTCTTAGTTAAATAATTTAGTAATTTTTTGTATTTCAATGTGTTATTGTATTTGTAACTTCGGAAGATATTTGGATGTATAATATCATTGTATGTTGTTGTACTTTCATTAGAGATGTGTTTCCCTCCTTTTGGATTGTCATTATTGTATATGGTCCTTGAGTTACAACCTTTGTTTTAAGTCGAGGCAGTAGTCTCGAAGATTAATATAATAAAGTGTATTGTTAAGTCTCCCTAGATGAAGTCGGTCCTGTTAGGGCAAGAGGTCGGCCCATTCTTGTTTTAGGTCAAGTCACTTGAGGGATATAAATAGGGAGGTGCCCTCTTCATTGTGACACACACTCATACTCTCTCATGTGCACTTTAGGAGAGAGAGGATGAGGAGGAAGAGAGAGAGTTGTTGGAGACATGTTGTTCTTGGGTTTTTCCATCTTGTGAAATTGTCTAGGTGACGGAACTCTTTTGAGGAAGTTTGCAGGGTTTTCTCTTTTATGGTTTCCCCAATGAAAATCTATGTGTCTTGTGTATCTTGTGTATCTTATGCATCTTGGCTATCTTGTTATGCTTGTTATTTTTTCAGATAAAGATCCTAACTGAATTAATGTATAAAAACTAACATGGTATCAGGGCCACTCTGAAAAAAGGCATTGTGCAACCAAAATACTACTACAATGGCAGCTACTGGAAATTAGGGTTTCATGCTTGAAAACCCTAGAAGACAAAATCTAGTCATCTTGGGACTTTCGAAATAACTTGAGATTGGAGAAGGATCATGAGTTAAAACTTGGACATGCCACATATGAATCTTTTTGTGCCTTGTGCGTGCGTTTCAGTTTCATATTCACTATACTTTAGGAGATATGATTCCTCCAAATCAGGGTTTCATCCTCCACCAAAATTCAGTCTCAAACAAGAGACCTAGGGAGAATTGCTATATCTCAGGATAGGAAAGTCCAAATCAAATTTTGAAAGATTTTACAGATTGAGAACGGACTGCAGTTTATGTGGTCCTCCTCATTCATACCCCGAAGTTGAAACAATGACATGTGGAAGTCCATACAATTTCGTTATGGTGAACTAGTCCTAAAAATGTCACCTTGGGAAACTTGGCATAAGTCTGACATGGTAAATTTGATTATGCTCTAACATGTGGGGTTGGAAAGAAGATGGAACATGCTACCTCAGGACAAATTTTTAGACCTTCAACAGAAGAAATTGTGAAGAAACAATAGAATCAATATCAAATAATTTTGCATAAGAAAATGGAGAAGCTAGGGCTTCCTAGTTCAAGGTCTTCTCTCCACAAATCATTAATAAAAGAGGGATAGGCCAAATTTCAATAGGAGGGCACATATTTTGGTGGAAGCAAAATTAAATTTGTGGAAGTTTCAATTTTTTATTGTGGGACACTGCAGGAAAAAACTAAGACATCAAGTTTTGGAGGCTTCCCACCATAGTTTTCAGAAAATGAGTACATTGGACAACTCCACTTGAAAATGCGCATCTTTTTGTCTAATCAGAAGTTTGAAATTCCAATTTGGAAAATTAGTGTTTCTCTAACAAACCCTAGATCAGTCTCTCTGAAACCAGGTCAGACACCTCAAATCGGTAAGATCTAAATCTCTGCAATTTCCATTTGAGGTTCTCATTTCAAAATGACGCATCACACCCATCTTGATGATAAGCTTGGGGGAGATGACAACTTTCAAGCATGGAAGTATAGTATCTCCTTAATTCTTGAATAAAATGACTTGGATCAGTATATCAGTAAAGAAGTCCCAAAGCCAGAGAAAGATGAGTCTAATGCTACTCATAAGAAGAAGTTGGTTAAGGCCAAGAGAATCATTACACATTCTATTAAGGATCATCTCATCCCACATGTTTCATCCTTGAAGACACCAAAGGAAGTGTTCGTTTCTTTGAAGTTGTTCGAAGGAAAGAACATCAATCAGAAGATGACATTGAGGAACCAGTTGAAGAATGTGAAGATACAGAACTCAGAGGCCATGCAGTACTACTTCACAAGGGCTACGCAAATTAAGGAACAACTTGAACCAGTCGAAGAGAATGAGGAAGAATGAGAGATTATTATGAACACCTTGAATGGTCTCCCAAGATCGTGGGATTCATTCATTCAAGGAATATGTGCAAGAAGGAAGTTGATATCCTTCAACAAACTATGGGAAGAATGCACACAAGAAGAAGCTCACCTCATAACAAGAGAGGAGAAGATGGGAGCAAATAAAGATCAAGATCTCACAATTCACACCAGAAGATTCATAAAAAGAAGGAGGGCCATTATCACAAAAGACAAAAGGAATTCATAAGAGATCCTTCCAATATTAGTTACTAAACTTGTGATGAGAAGGGACACTACTCCAAAGATTGTCCCAAAAACATAGGCTCCTTCAACAAGAAGTCAAACAAGAAAATACATCATTCTTACACCACTGAAGATGATGAACCAACTAATAGAAAATTCAGATAAGAAAAGGAATATTCCTCAAGTGATGAGGAATATGTACCTTGATCCAGAGACTTCCAAAGAAAGCAAGAGGCCTCGAACACACTCCAGTTATGTGGTATCGTTGAGTGACATCATTGATACAGATCCTTCCAAGCTATGAAGAAGCAATCAAGAAGAAATGGAAGGATAATGTGATCAAATAGTACTAGTTGATCATGGAGAATGATGTCTAAGATGGGTTTTCGAGACTTGAAGGGAAGTCCATAGTGTCTTCCATGTGGATATAAAGGACCAAGCATGCAATAGATGGAAGCATCGAGGGATACAAAGCAAGATTCACAGTTTCTCTCGGAAAGAGGGAGTAGAATATGGCATGACATACTCCATTGGCCAGACACACTTCTCCAGTGAAGTTGAAGTGTATATTGAGTAGAGAACCACATGTGCATAGAAGGATTTGTACGAGTAAAGAAGGCACCCATGGATAAGCACATACAGTTACATGAGGATATTGAAGATAACCTAAAGTGATGGAGATCTCGACCTTTGCTACAAGGTTAAAGATGGAATCCTATAGAGGATGACAAGCTCACGGATGGGTGCAAGAGGAACTTTCATCAAAGTTCAAGATAGAGGATCTTTGTATCTAGTAGAGATGATATAGATGGATACATAGAAGATTAGTAGCAGAGGAAGCTATATGTCACTCCAATACAGAATGTTCCGATACATAGAGTACACAATACAAAGGAAGGATGATGCTCCGCTTCAGAGGAAGTGACTACATAAGATCCCGGAATTCGAAAATCTTGACATGGTACAGCAGGATGGACAGCTTCCTAATGGAAATAGGTTTTACCAAGAGTAAAGCAGGTTCTAACCTTTACTTTAAGGTTGAAGGTGGAAGACTAGTATTTGTCGATGACCTGACAAGAGAGGACGAACTCATTGTATATGCAAAGAGGAGACTTGCCATTGATTTTGAGATGAAAGGATTAGGATGATGCACTACTTCTTAGCAATGGAGGTGTGGCAGACTATAGATGGGATTTTCCTTGGTTAAGGAAAGTATGCAGTATGTCATGGAGATTCTGAACGATGGACTGCAAGGTAATGGCCACAATTATGGCATCGAACTTAAATTTATTGTGTGATGCTTCATTAGAGTCAGTTGATGCCACGATGTATCATCATATTATTGATGTACTTGATGAATACGAGACTGTACATATGCTTTCATGTGAACACACTAAGTTGGTTTCTGATGGATCTGAGACATGTTCACCTAGTTGCTGTAAAGCATGTATTGAGGTACCTGAAGGTTACAGTTGAGTATGAGCTCAAATATGACATGAATCGGAATATTAACCTGCACAATTATGTTAATTTGGATTGTGTAGGCATCACCACTGATAGAAAGAGCACTTCGAGTTGTTTCTTTAGTTTGAGATTCGTTATGATCTCCTAGTTTAGCAGGAAGTAGTCCTGCGTGACGTTGAGTACAACCAAGGCAGAATATGTTGCAAGTTGCTCAGTTAGTTGTGAGGTAGTATGGATTTGAAATCTACTATCTAATTTCTTTTGTATGATACATAGAGGAGCAGTGAAGCTCCAGTACGTGGCAACGTACGAGCAAATAGTTGATGTATTAACCAAGCCTTTAGCTAGAGTTAATTTTGAGTACTTCAAAGAAATACTTGGTGTGATCCAAATAGAGACCCCTCGAAAGAGGGAGTAACGAGTTCTAGCATAGTCAACGCTGCAAGTTGTTTAGCAACGTGAAATATCTCCACGTGCTCCTATGCTAGAGATGACGAGAGACCAAAAGACGTAGATGCATGAGACCTCACGTGGGAAAAGAGACAAGTTTTATGAGCGAAAAAGATCCTGGAGTAGGGCGTAGGTTGCTCAGATGTAATCAGTCATGTAGGTTGTCCTCAGATGTAATTAGTCCTTGCGAAGTTTGCACATTATCCTTGGACGTAATCAGTCCTGGTACAGGTTATCTGAAGTGTAAAATATCATGGCGTAGGACGCAGGTTGTTCGGACGTAATGAGTCATGTGGGTTGTCCTAGAGAGAAAAAGATCCTGGCGCGGTATGCAGGTTGCTCGAACGTAATAAGTCTTGGAAGGTTGTCTGAACAGAAAAGATTTTGAACTCAGGTTGTTTGGATGTAATAAGTCCTTGAGGTTGACCTAGAACAAAAAATATCTTGGTGTGGTACATAGGTTGTTCAGTCGTAATCAGTCCTTGTATATGTGTGTTGCCATGTTGTAGATGATGAGGTCACAAGGAACTTGGTGTGCACCTGGGCAGCTCTCACATAGTGGTAGATTCAGGTTGTCTTAGTGACGTGAAAGATCCTGACATGCTCCTATGTTGGTAGAACATAGGTTGACAGTAGAGAGAGGTAATGCACTTGGTTTGCTCCTATGTGATTATCACATAGTGGAAGATGTAGGTTTTCTTGGTGATGTGAAAGATCTTGGCATTCTCCAATGTTGGTAGAACGTAGGTGGTCTGCATCTGGGATTTGCTCTGTGTGCTATGTTTGTTCTGTGTGTTTTGTGCAGGATAATGAGATGATCTGTATATGGAGAGATGAAGGTAGGAGACGCAGGTGATTGCATTGGCAATGTAATGAATGGTCCAGGGTTGTACCTATGGATGTCTTACTCATGGATATGATGAAGACCTGGATGAGGACTAGGCCTACACCCAACATGAAATAAGGTTGACTATGCATAAACTTCCTATGATGGATAGATTGGACAGATGTCAATATTCAATGATCGACAAGATGATGAAAATGGCAGCAACTATTATGATGACTCAGTGATGATGACGTGACAATATGCGTTGATGACTGTGGTGAGAGAATACCTTCCTAGTTAAGAGGGAGTGTTGTTGTATTTGTAACTTCGGAAGATATTTTGATGTATATTATCATTGTATGTTGTTGTACTCCCATTGGAGATGTGTTTCCCTCCTTTCAGGATATCATTATTGTATATGGTCCTTGAGGTATAACCTCTGTTGTAAGTCAGGGCAGTAGTCCCCAAGATGAATATAATAAAGTGTATTGTTGAGTCTCCCTAGGTGAAGTCGGCCCTGTTAGGGCAAGAGGTCAACCCAATCATGTTCTAGGTCAAGCCACTTGAGGGATATAAATATGGAGGCGCCCTCCTCATTATGACACACACTCATACTGTCTCATGTGCGCTTTAGGAGAGAGAGGATGGGAAGGAAGAGAGAGATTTGTTGGAGACATCTGGTTCTTGGGTTTTCCATCTTATGATATTGTCTTGGTGACGGAACTATTCTGAGGAAGTTTGTGGGGTTTTCTCCTTTATGGTTTCCCCGATGAAAATCTATGTGCCTTGTGTATCCTTGTGTATCTTATGCATCTTGGATATATTGATGTGCTTGTTATTCTTTCAAATAAAGATCCTAACTGAATTAATGTATACAAACTAACACAATGTTATTGAAAAACATTAAATTTTTCTTAAAAAATTTAGTTTCATTTTAAAAACAATTAACACAAAATTCTAGGCATGAGTTGGAAAGCTCCAGTTTTCTTTCGAGTTGTCTAAACAGGGGACTTTTTTACCTTTGATTCCGGCTTGTTTTTATCCGTTTTTTGTCATGAATCTTCACGGAATTTTCAAAACGCCCTAAAAACACTGCTAGATCTTACAAGGCATGGGTGTTGGGGGTTTTTCTGTCACCTGATTTCATTTCTGAACTTAAAATCGCCCAACAAACAACATAAATTACAGATTTTGTGGATTAAATTCACGGGATTCCTGCAAAAGAACAGTCTAAAAGTCAAAAAGTCCCCTAGTTAGACAGCTCTGTTTTCTTTTAAAAAGAATTGACACAAAATTCTGGGAATGAGTTGCAAAGCTCTGGTTTTCTTTTAAAAACAATTGACACGAAATTCTATACATGAGTTGCAAAGCTCCAATTTTAGATTATGTTGTTGAGAACTTTTTATCTATTATAGGATTTTGAACTACCAATAACAGAATGACAGGATTTAGATCCAAGGTTGTGATTCAACGACATCGGATGGTGGCTAAGGCCTTAGAAGTATTAGGATCCAAACTCAGAAATGCATATGGACCACCTTTGATTCCAAAAAGTTGGAATAACAATATCAACATAAATTTAAAAATAAATAACATAACATAATACATTATGTGAAATTGCATAATAAAGACAAGCTATCTTATTATCCATAGTATTATTTGATTCACAAGTCAAATGTTCATTTCCATAGTTTTCATTGAGACATGGTGGAGAATGAATTTCTTATTATATTCCTATATATTCTTAATACTAGTTTGGATTATATAAGATAATAGAGGTTTTTAATACTCATACTAGTTTGGATTATAAAAGATAATAAAGATATTTTGTACTTAGTTTGGATTATAAAAGATAATAAAAATATTTTGTACCTTGGTTCATGAGTGTTATTAAAATGTTTTTAAGAAATATTTGCATTGGTGTCGTTTAGTGGAGACTATGGCTAATAGTCGCCACTATGACTAACAATAAAGTGGAAGATATAATAACGATTAATAAAGAAGTTCAAAATAAACAAATAATTAATAATAATAAAATTATGAAACACATGGTGGAATAGCAACTATTATGACCAAATAGAGTCCAAAATATAATAACAGTAAAAAAAAAAAATCCAAAATAGATCAACTATTAATTAAAAAACCTATGAAACACATGTTGGATTGTTGTGTATGTATTGACATTCAACCAAAGGTAGGTGGTTAATCGATTATTGGAAACATAGATGGGAGGCACATGACATATGTAGATTCATTTTAACCACCCTCAGTATCACTAAAAGATAGTGGATGATTTAAAAGTCAATGTTAGTGAGTGCAATCTAAAAGTATCAGGAAAATGTTTAATAAATCATAGATATACTTGGAAGATTATATTATAATTGGGTATTTTAGATGAGTAATATTTTTAACTTGTGGGAAAATTTTATAGATATTTTTCCATATTTATAAATATGACATAATAAAATTTGTTGATATAGAGTTATACAAATAAAATGTTATAAGTGGGAATCAACATTCTTAATTAGGGATTTAATGCATTTTTATTCATTGGAAAAATTGTAGATGGTTTTGGATTTGACATTTAGTTAGGCATTTTCTTTTTATCCTTTAATTTTTTTGATATTGTCTTTCTTCTTTCCAAACCTTTTTTGCTTTTGTGTCCTCCTCTCTACCCTTCCTTCCTTGTTTCTAGCAACACTCTTTTTAAGATTGTTGCTTTGGAAGGCCAGCCATCAAGATGATTATTTTCATCTTTTCGTGGCTTTGTTTTTTGGGCATTGATTTAAACTTTGCAAATTTGAATTTTATTACAAGTCAATGGGGTTTGGCCTAGGTAGTTGAGAGAATGTGTGTTATCCTCCCACTTAGGATCAATTCCCACAAGTGGCATGTTGAGTTTTTCATGAGAATATTGTTTGATAGGAATTAGGCCTTGAAGAATCCGATTTACCCATCCTTGAAATAAGGGAAAGTGAATGGTGGATTTCCTAGGATATGTATTTCATGGATGAAAATTAAAAAATTAAAATTAATAAATAAATCAAACAAAAAATTACAAATTATATAAGATGAGAGACTATTTAGATCCATTTTTTATCACCCCTCCCCATCCAAAGGATTTTGGTTGTAATACCCCGGTTTCAACCCCTATTGCATTAAATTATAATGATGTAAATAGCGTTAGTAAATCATGATGTGGAGCTCAAGGCAAAGGCCCCGCCATGGATTTAGTGTTCTGCGTTTCGACAATTAAAATTGATGTTGATGGTTATCGTGCTAGCCGATGGCACAATATAATTTTCTACATCATGTAAAAATGCAATTAATAAAATACCCACAACTAGCTATGTCAATGCAACATTAAAGAGATGGGGGCATGATTTCACAAGGAATGGGGGGGTATTCAAACCCTTGAGCCAATGGGTAAAATCCAAATGTCAAAGGGAAAACCCATCAAGATGTCAACTACCCATTTTGTCTTCTTGTGCCAATCATTTATTTCTGCCATAAGTGGTTGAGTTAGTTATTTAATGGGAATGGGCAAGGTATGGAGGGCAATTTCAAATTGGGTAGAGCACCCATTTTAGAAAAACATGTTTTGACTTAATGGGCAAGTAAGGGCCTAAAAATTCACTACTCGCCCATTATGCATTTGCATTCTCTCTTCCTCGTGCGTGGGCTGGAGCTTTGGGCATTTTTCCTTGTGTTTACAGTAGTTTCCTATGTTTTCCCCATGGCTGGGAAGTTGTTTTGTTAATGTTCAGTGGTTGGGATCGCTCCTGGGCGTTTTTTTGTTGTTCCCTCCTTCACACGGTTGGGAAATTTCGTTTTTGGGTGTTTCCCAGTCAATGGAAGAGTAGATCCATGAATTAGGGGATTGAAGGGGCCACTTTTGCCCACGTGAAGCCCATAGAACGTTCTTGAAACGGATTTCTCATCCTGGGTCATTTTTCCCCATTTTACATGTCCATTTGGGTTGCAAACCCATCCATTTTGGTTATGTTCTGTGGCTAGGAAGGTAGACCCACGATTTGGGTGTGAACAGAAGTCGTTTTTGCCTTTGGAAGGCCATCAAACGTTTTTTGAAATGATTTGGTCACTTGGGTTGTTTTCTCCATTTGTCATTTTTTATTTTGGTTCCTGGGACATTTTTGTCCATACCTAGAACTTGTATTTTGTTGTGTAGTGCTTCCTTGCGTTGGCTTGGATGAGTAATTCCAAGAACCCATCTATTAGTGGGCTGACTATGTTTGGATGTGGTTATTGGCTTGACTGTGGGTGTATGGTCTTGCTGTGTGAGAGTGTATGTTCCCTAGTTCCTTGTGGGAATCATGCCCAGCTTGGGGGTGGCAGTGGTGCTGAGAGATTGAGGAGCACACTGGCCTATGGTTGGGTGGAACGTTGCAGCGACATAGCTAGTTACAGGGAAGCTTCTTCTCAAGATAAATATTCTTCTATTTAACTCTGCAACTGTATTTTCTTTGTAAATTATCATGAACATGATGAATGTTGCTTGTTTTATGAGTATGAACAACATGAATGTGTTGAATGAATGATGTTGCTTCCGTTGTGTATTAACATGTATTATGCGTCTGTGTATGTATTTTATGTTTCAAATCATTTTATGCTATGATCACGGGGCTAGATTGTCCGATTAAATGATAGCAGTTCCATCGTTTAGTTGCGTCCTCTTGGAGGGGAGGGGACGTGACATTGGTCCCCAAAAGTTTCATCTCAATTCTCTTTCTTATTCTTCTCTATAGTTGTGTGCTTTCGTCCTCTACTAACACATACCATAGTTGTTTGTAGGTTGTTATGGAGTCTTAAAGAACCTCACTGAGTCACCTCTTTGCATCAATCTTTAACAAATTTCCAATATGAGCTGCTTCCACTACAAGATGGAAGATAAGAGCTAAATAAGGGTGCCCTTTGGAATAAGCTTGCTATCACTTCATTGGTAGATATGAAATCTCTTGTTACCATAGGTTCTTAGACATTGGCTACTCCCTCTCCCCCCCCTCTACTCGCCTTTCATAATCTAATTGTTTCATTTGGTGTTTTGGTTCTTGGGATGAAGTTATTGATGAAGCATCCAACACCTGGATTCATAATTGTCCACTCAACATCTAGTCCTATGAAAATTTCCTGCTACTGCATAGGTTGTTTGGCATCCTCTTTTTTCCAGAGTGCCAACAAATATTAGCCTTCTGACCTTTCTTATTACAATAGAAATAAACTAAGGATGCCCTGACGTACTTCTACAACTTATTCTTATATTGCTTGTGCTTGTCGTCTTTTTTGCTTGGTCCACCAAGTTTGGGTGCAAATTTGGATAGTGAAAACATCCCTTTCTTGCATGCATTGAATCTTCTAAAAACATAATGGAATGGTGTGCTCTCCACTCTATTTTTTAGTTTCATTTTCTCTAATAAAAATGGCTTCTTTGGTGGTTCTTTCCTTGACAAAGGTTATCTTAGTGGTTCTAACCTCAAGTTGAGCCATAACCTAGGCCATCGTGTTGGGCCTTTGTTAAGTTACTATAGGGGTATACAATCCCTTGGCTTCTCTTGCCTGGCACTTCGAGGAATTATGAAATTTGGGAATTTAGAAGATTTGGGGTTTGTGAATTCTACTCTTATGAGAGTGATGAGGAAACATGATGGAGTATCTGCAAGAAGTTAGGATCTATAGAGAAGAGAAGCTGCTTAAAGGAGGAATTTTTTTTTTTATCTTTTTGTTTTAATTCTTGATATTGTAGCTAAGAAGGGGTGTTGGAGTGTAACGCTTCAATAATAGTTATAATCTAATGTAAAATTCACTTTGATATAAGAGACTAATAAATTGAGAATTATATATTATTAAACAAAGTAGTTGCATTATAAAGGAGGCACTGGTGAGGCAAGAAGGGGGGATTTTCAACAAGAAGATAGGGTTTTTTGGTAGGCACAATGTGCTCATACGGATGGGTGTCTACACCCTCTATGCAAAAGAACCAGAGAAGATCAAGTAGTGAGCAATAAAGAGCTAGACAGAGGATTGTGGGAGGAACAAAGTTGAGGATATTGGCAACCAAGATCGAGGCAGGACAGGATGCAAGCAAGGAGGATGTATACCTAGATCTATGGAGATCCCCTCCTTATAGATATGATCTAACAATGTACGAGAACGAGTAGAGTCATTGAAGGAAAAATCCCTAATTGGGAATTTTATTAGGATTTAGTCGAAGGAGAATGATCTTTTGAGATGGATCAAAGTGACATGGAACCCCAAATGCCACTATGACCTTCATCTAGGATCGAAGTGTTTTTTCACGATCATTTTCTTCAATCGGGAGGATAGGGATCAGATTATGAATGGGGAGTTGTACATATTTTTTTCAACAGAGATCTATCTATGACCAAGGAAGGAAAGGTTCATCCCGGACATGGAAAACACGAGTATGGCACCATTATGGGTCTGATTGTATTCGTTGTCATGCAAATACTGGGAACCAGTAATACTACAAGATATAGGTAACACCTTGGATGAATTTGTAAAAATATCAAGGCAGACTAAACAACGAATATATACATCTTTTTCCTGGATCTGTGTTTACATGAACTTATCGAGGGAGATACCGAAATCCATAAATCTCACTTAGGACGATGAGGATTGGGTTCAACTAGTGGACTACGAAAATATCCCCTTTTGATGCAGGCAGTGTCATGAACATGGGCATTTTAGCAGGAATTATCCACAAAATGCTTCAGGCCCGCCTCCTAAACTGCCTCAAGGGAAGAGGACCGATGTTGAGGGATTCACCTAGGTCGGGAATAGACAGTGGCAAGGCAGGAGGAATTTCAACCAAAAGTAGAATCATCTAGCCACCAAAACAAGGACAACTACAACAAATAAATTCAAAACCCTAGCACCTATGGAGGAAGATCTAGAGAATCGTGAAAGGGTTAACCCAAAGGGGGCCACTGTTGATGGGAAATTTCTCTTGGAAGCACCCTAAGTGAAGCTAGAAGATCGGGAGGATAAATTTGAGGCTATAGAGGATGACCAACTATATTTGTCAGAAGATACGGACTTGGGGGAGATAGATCTAGATAAACTAAAGAATGAATGCAGCAAAAAAGGGAAGAGTTTTATCTCAAGAAAGCAGATAGGGCTCATGAAAGAGGCCATTCTAAAAACTAATGCCACACCCCCGCTAGGAGTGGACAAGGAACCACAGAAAGGAAGTAAAAAAAAGCATCCTAAGGAAGGGGAACGTAGAGGAAGAAATACAAGCAAACAATGAATAACAGAGGTAGGAACGAAGCTAGTGGAATTATGCCAATTCTTGATGATTACGGCGGCCTACTCTGAAGTCAATAAATTTTCTCAATAAAGGTGATTACCTAGAATATCCGAGGGGGTGGGTCACCCTTGGAAAATCAAGATACTAAGGAATAAGATCAAAATGGAAAATCTAGTAATGTTTTTTTTGCTTCTTTCTATTGATTTCCATATCTGTAATACACATGTCAAAGGAACCCTCACCAATGTTTATGGCTTGAGTATTTACCCTCAAACCCCCACTTTTCTAGGCTCTTTCATGGGAATCTCGATGGGTGGGAGACATGAATTAAATCCTGGGATGAGGCTTTAACTTGATTACCTCTCTGGAAGAGAAGAAAGGAGGGTGGCGAACTCTTGAAAATGCCACTGAAGCATTCAAAGACTTCATTGAGGAAAACAATTTGGTTCAAGTGGAAATAGGAAATGTGTGGTTCATTTGGAACAATAAAATGGGAGGTGAGTATCATGGGGCCTCCAGATTGGACAGATTTCTAACAACAGAGGAGATAATATGGGGAGGTGGTGATTTAACATCCATGGTCTTACCTGCAACTGGGTTAGATGACTGTCATGTCTGCTTCAAATGGTAAGGATGGGGCCCCCCAATCAAGAATCATTTTTCCTTTTAAAAAATTTTGGATGGAACACAAGGACTTCAAATCATTAGTTACTCAATGGTGGAAGGAAATTGTCCCTCCGGAGGGAATTGGGATGAACAATTCCAGTGAAAACTCAAAACTTTGAAGACCAAGATCTATACTTGGAATAGAGAAGAGTTTAGAAAAATATTCTAGGATGAAAAGAGGCTAACTAATCAGCTAGAGGAAATCCAACGAATGAGAAGGGCTAGGATGAAGAGTTAAAACAAAAGGAGCAGACCAACCATGACCAATTATGGGCACATGAATGCCAGGAGGAAATCTATTGGCAACAAAAGTCAAGAAATTAGTGGTTGTAGAAAGGTGAGTGCAACACTAAGTTTCTTCATCGGTCGGTCATTCAGAACAGGAAAAGACTAAAATTTGTAGATTAAAGATCGAGGATGGCCCTTATGTTGAAACTAGGGAGGAAATGGAAGTGGAATGAGTTAATTATTTTGGGGCTATAATGTAAGAAGATAGGGAAAACCAGATGGATGATATTGCTTGTGTCACACAACATATCTCCTCTTTGGTTTCCCCTAATCAGAATGTGCTCCAAAAGAAAATGGTCGAGTTGATAGAGGTCGAGGAGGCGATTGATCAAATAGTGGAAGGAAAAGCGCAATTTCCTGATGGTTTCACCACTAATATATTCTACCACTTCTGGGACCTCATCAAGGAGGAAGAATGGAGGATAGTGGAGGACTCGAGGCAGGCTAGAGGGGTGCTTAAGGCATTCAATGCTACCTTTTCTACCCTTATCCACAAGAATGAAGGGGCAGATTCTCTAAGTAAATTCATACCCATAGCTTTATGCAATGTGATCTATAAAATCATCACAAAGGTTATGGCCAATAGATTGAAACTCATTCTATCATATATTGTCTCGCTAGAGCAATCTAGTTTTGTGGATGGAAGACATATCTTGGATGGGGTGATCCTGGTCCATGAGGTGATTCAATCATTAAAAGTTACAAAGAAGCCAAGGATTCTCCTGAAGTTCAATATCTTCAAAGCTTATGAAAAGTTAAGTTGGAAATTCATGAGATAAATGCTTAAATCATTTGGGTTTTGTCGTGAATGGATTAAGTGGATCATGACTATGGCATCGACAATGTTTTCTCCATCTTGTTGAATGGGCACCCACTAAAACTTTCAGCCTGTCTAGAGGTATTCGACAAGGGGATGTCTTATTTCCCTTCCTATTTATAATTATGGATAAAGGCCTAAGAAGAATGATTAACACTATGACTAAGAGAGTGAAGCTTAAGGGGTTAAGGCTTCACCATGGGTCTGACATGCAAACTCACCAACAGTTTGTAGATAACACAATGTTGATGGATCACCCATCGATTCAAGAGGCTCAGGATTTTAAGAAGTGCTTCACGACCTTCATTGGGACCTATGGCCTTGAGGTTAATAGAGAAAAATCACAGGTGTTCTTCTTCAATACCTCCTGGATCACCCAGAGGAATATTACCTAAATTCTGGGCTTCCAGGGGAGCTCCCTTCCATCCAAATATCTTGGTGCGCCTCTTGCCGAGGGGGTCATCCGAAAAGTATCTTGGGAATATTTATTGGATCACATGAGAAAGAGATTCTGTTATTGGACTCTAAGACCACTCAATTTGGTTAGCAGAGTCACATTAATCAAATGTGTTACAGGTGATGCTTATTTACCTTTTTCAATGATGGCGGCTCCAAAGGAGGTTCTTAAAGAGATAAGAAATATACAAAGGAAATTTTCATGGGGAGGTAATGTCTATAAGCAAAAATTGGCATTGTTCAGCTAGAACAAGATATGCAAACCCAAATCACAAGGAGGTCTGGGGATTAGAAATCCGGAGAAGAACAATGAAGTCTCAGGGGGGGTTTTGGTGGGGATGGGTGACACATACCTCAGAGCCATGGGAAA
The DNA here is from genome assembly GCA_001517045.1 of Pseudotsuga menziesii. NCBI lineage: Eukaryota > Viridiplantae > Streptophyta > Pinopsida > Pinales > Pinaceae > Pseudotsuga > Pseudotsuga menziesii. The sequence continues at coordinate 273,385 of LPNX011093023.1, read as the reverse complement.
AGATATGGCATGTAAAATATGTGAAAAATAGAAGGAAGGAAGATTTGGTTAGGTTTAATGAGGAGAATACGGGCTCTCACACATATGACAGATGGTGTCACATGCCCCAATTTTGCAAAATAATATTATCTTATTTTGATTTTATTCCAAGAGATTATGTTAAATTTAATGCTAAGTTGTAAATGATGACTCAGCAGAGTCAAGGATATTGAATGTAATTCTGAATATTTTAATTTTAAAATAAATAAAAGTGGAGACAACAGCTTGGGAGAGCTGTTAAAAAGAGTGTTACTAGTCAAGTTGGTAGAGGAGACTAGGTGGAGAGCAAATAGACAAGTGGCAGCATCCTCAAACACTTCCAATGTTGCAGGTGGCAACCTCCCTACATTTGGGGTCATGATCCCCCAAGAAAGTGGGATCAGAGCAGGTGGCTCAATTAATGACGACTAACCCAAAAAGACCTAGGCAATCTAAATAAAAAAATCCCATTGAAGAGAGCTGAGGCTGCTCATTCCAGGAGAAGAATCATTCATGTGAATGTACTTCAAGGAATTCATTGGGAAGGGAATTTGTGGAAGGTGTTTGAGGGGTAAACTGGAGGAAGTGATGTAGTACAGATTTTTAGCTAAAAGATCTTACTGCAGTGTGCAGAGTTGGTATTGAGTCATTAGACTAGTACTTTGTTGTTTGCTCCACCTAGTCCCAGCCAAGGAGACTAGGAACAGGCTCGGGGGTCCTGAGAAGTCACTATTTGAGCGTTCTCCAGGAGTTGGTAGGGAGGAACGGCCTCCCAATGCTATTGTCATCCAGCTTTAAAAACATGTTCTACTATCTTTTAATTTATGTGTTAAAGTTTATATCTAAGTATGAACAAATAATGAATAATTTATATGTTATGTAGTGAACTGTTAAGCTTGAAATCTCTTAGTTGTTTTAATGTTGAATCTGTTCTTTGATGAAAAATAATCCTACCTGTTTTTTTCCCCATCTGGAGTAAACCATATCGTACTCTAGCACAGGTAGTGTGTTTAAAATGAATGGAGTATGATAGGAATCTGAAATGAATAGAGTACGTATGTTTTTCAGAGTATTGAAATCTTTTCTTTCAGTAGATAGTTATTTCCAGAAAGAATATTAATATGTTTAGTAGGGTTGTTGTTAGAACCAGACTGTGTATTAAGAATATTAGAAAAAGAGCATGATCATATTATTTTACTAATAGCAATATATTCAAGTATGTAATTCATTCTTTTACACATTACCTTCTTTTATAAACTATACATCTACACTGAAACTGACGAAATAGAAATATCAGTTAAATGCTTATTATTTATGTTAAGTAAAGATGTAAATATAGTTATGTTAGTTTATATCTTTTCCTAATAATAATAGCTATTTTACCTGCAACTATCTGAACTCTAAGTAAGGATTGCTAACCTAATTAAATTTTGAAGATAAACTAATTTGAGATAAGGAATATAATAAATAAGAACTTAATAACTCTTACAGTATTCTTTTTCTTAGAATTAAATAACTAAAAGACAGTAGTAACCTATGCATAAAGTATTATTAATAAGGAATTTTCCTTGCACACTTATAGACAAATTAGATGTAAGGAGTATTGACAGGTATGAAAGTTCTTATTTCTTTCACCAAGCTTACAAAATAATCTTATTAAATAAACTCAACTATTATAGACTGTCCTCAATCTTTATTAATAATATATATATGCAAATATACACTTAAGAGAATACAGTATTCACAAACAATATTATTATCAACACAAATAATATTATTATTAACATAAACAATATTGTTTATAAATCAAAAGAAATTCTTTTACAAACTGGAGTAATTTTTAAAAGAAGAACAGAGATTATTTCTACAAACCCTAACCTAGAATTTGTTAAGTCATTGAAATAACTTTAAACTCTTGTGACAGTAATCGAATTTAACGAAATAATAGTACATAAATCTTTATTATAAAAGTTAAATAGGGTAAAAACCCTAGCTCATATTTCTGATCAAAATCTACATGTATTCTTATATACATTAGTAACCTAGGATAAACCATAAGAATAGTTCTTCTTAACCATTAGAAGAACCAACAAAATTCATTTCACGGGAATAAAATACAATACTGAACAACATAAACAAAATGTATACTTATAAAAGAAATTGTGTCTTTTTATTTTACTAACAGGGTGTACCTGTGAAAGCAAAAGACAGGGTTAAAACCCTTATAATTATTACAATTAAAAATATCAAAACATTGAAGTAATAAACCAAAATTATTTAATTATGTAACCATTAAGTAACCAGGTTATTATAATTACTTACAGTCCTTTAAGGAGAAACAGAAAGACAGTAGTAAGTATTATAAACTAGGATTTCCACAACACATGGTAATACTAATTATCAGATAACTAAATAAGTATTAAAATTTGTTAAAATTTAAGTAGAATAATTTATTTCAAAACGAGGGTTTCCACAGGATAAACCCTAACTCGTAAACTGTGAGCAAAAACAAGTAAGGATCACAACTAAACAATGACTGTTTGTATCAGTTTTAAAAACCTTAATTATAAACTCTTACAGAGTAATTCAAACAGAGTACAAAAACTTCGCTTACAGTCAAGAAGGGTAAAAACCCTGAATTTTACACAGAGCATATTGTAAAACATCTGATAAACCAAAACAAGCTTGAAGACAGAATAGTCTTTACAAGAACTATTTTTTTTAAACATGCCGTAAAGCCAAACATCAAACTAAATACAATGCTCAGTTGAACCGATTCTACCCATCGACTAGCGAGGGTTTGAAACTGGGTATTTCAACAAACAACCTGTAAAAATAAACCACATAACTCATGGCGAGTCGAGGAAGGTTCCCCCAACCCTGGGTGATTCCATTGACCACCCTGATACAAGTAGGGTGAAAACCCAACACATGGACCACAGGGCTTACCCGAACTAAGCCACAAGCCATGGTATTCATTGGTTAACTGCTTGTTTTCTTCACTGTGAAAGCATATAGTGGTGAGCACCTGTAAGGAGTTCAAAAGACTACTGTCAGTAAATAAATAACCTAAGATATGATGTGCCTTTGTAACAGCATTACACCTGCTGCAATTTAAATAAAAGCGAAAACAAACTTTTACCTGTCAATGGAAATGTCGAACAGTCTCATAGAAGTACTGCCACCTACAGGCTTTGCAAACTGAAGACTCAATAGCCTGCAAGACAAAACCTCACGCAACGGTGAGCCACGAGGATAGCAAAGAAAACTGGAACGGACAGTAAGCCACGAGGACAATGAAAGGAAGATTACACTGACAGCAAGTCAAGGGAAACGATAATCTCTACAAAGCTTGTAGAGTGAGAACCCACAGCCACTGAGAATGGCTTTCAAACCACACACTGGAGACAATGCAACATTGAACCAAGACTCAAGAGAACCGGAGCAGAAGAGAACCGACGGCCACAATGAAAGCCAAGCAGAGCATCCTCAAGGGCCAGCGCAAACTGCGGGGAAGAAATGATAAGGGTTAGGGTTACAGTAGTACTTATATCTCCCACGCTTGGTCAGGAGATGACCACATGGTCAGTAAATCAAAACCATGCAGTGGGCCGTATTCTATGGTTGCTTGCATAAAATGATAACCAAATTATTTAAATATTGAAACAAGGTTTAAACTATATCATCGACCCAATAATTGCCTTGCAAATTGATTATACCATGCACCATATCGTATGCTAGTTTAATAGTATAACATCAACGATATGATTACGTTGACCTAACAAAACCTTGGTTAATGCCGAAATCATTCATGCATAATACTCATTTCACCATTTACCTTATGTTTATTATTTTGTAACATCAAACACGATTTGGATGGTTGCATTTCTTTTCTCTAAACGTTGTCTTTATTATAGATAGAGATCAAATGTTTTATGGGAGAGCTCATGCTAATCACCGAACAACTATAGTTTTCCTTTGTAAAAAGACTATGGTTTATACATGGTAAATCTCTTGTAATAACAACCTTACAAGATATAATTTTTATAAATGGCATAATGTAATAGTTTAGAGAATCATAAACTCTAATTTAAACATGTTTATAACCTTGAACTAATTATAGACTGAATGTCTATCAAACATAATAGATTATGCATGTTTTATATGAACTAATAAACCAAATGGTAACAGAACTATGAAGTGGACAAAACGTATTGTAAGAACACTGTTATGAAATTTTGTTACATAGTTCAAAGCACCAATACTTTGATGGATTTTGGTTATGACTCAACTTGGAAATTACTAAAGATTCACCAGGTCAATTGGGTAGTAAAGTAGTTATAGAATTAAACAAAATAACTAGAAAGTCGACCTGTTTCGAGAGCATCAATCTCAGATAAACTGTTTGTAGACAGTAATTTAATTGAAGAGAAGTATCATAGAAAAATTAAGAAATTGAATAGGAATGATTCCATTGAGTCCAGAAACTATTAGAACCACATGGTTCGACATGAAATTAAAATATAGGCAAACAATGATCTCATGTAGGAAGGCATTATGGTTTTTATTTTGCACAATCAAACTTATACTGTCAAAAGGTTAACAGGATGTAAGTTATCTCGCATAAGTGAAATGTGGGACAGTTGTTACACAGATAAGATAATATATTATTGTATAAATTCTGACAAAACAATCATTATAACATTGCAATTTATATAGACTAAAGTAGAAGTACTTTGTAACTGAAATTCTAATTCTTAGTGTCGCCAACATATCTTACTGTCACAACTTCTTTCTGAACTTTATTACAAAAAAAACTGAAGGAAGCCAAATGGTTTTACCTCATGGAAACTGTTTAGAGTTTAGTAGCTTAATTACTAAGCTTTATAATTGCAAATAAAATACTCCTGGACACTTTAAGAATTTTTAATACGTACTCGTTCGATCATACCTGTAAACCTGTAAGAACCAGTAATCTTCTGCGTTAGCACAATTGCTAAGTAAGCCCCGGATTCAAAAGCTAGATTCCACCTACTTGACATGAAAATACTCATCAGTAAACTGAAGTAAAACAATACGCAAGAAGACTTTATTCTTGTTACAAAAATGAACTGTTGAGTTAATATAATTAAGATTTAGTAAAACTAATTACTTGACTGTTTCTTTTATTGCTAACCGTTAGCTGTTAGTAGACCGCAAGATTTAGCATTTGTTGTTATCTCAAAATTTTAAATTTTTGTGAAAATTTGGGGTTTTGACAGATGGCCTTCCAAAGAAGAAGCATCATCAAAGACCACAGTTTCTGGGAGGTAAGAGATGGGGATCCAACGAACTTTTAAGACGATTCCTTGCAGCGGATGCCTAATTTTTCCGCCGAGGACATTATGGGTACTATCTAGGTGAGTTGTAGGGCGCTGGGTTTCACTAACGTCAATCAATTTTGGAAACCAGCTAGCTGGGAAGGGGAATACCGAGAATGGAATCCTCCTTAATAATGGATTCAAAGAACCTCTAAGGAATAATGGCCACCGATATGTGATAACATTTAGGAAAGGTGTATAAAAATCCAAGACGATCCTGAAAAATTGAGATGGGGCCACCCGCTGAGAGGGACCTTTAATACTAAAGAATCCTGCGATCTTTGGGTTGATAGCTGGGATGACCAGCAGGATTAAATTTGGGGAAAGGTGTGGAATATGAAACCCTATATGAAGGTAGAAAAGTTCATATGGATTTTTATCTATAGGAGTATCTTAACTAGTGAGAATCTTAGAAAACGGGGGGGGTGTGATCGGTCCATCACAGTGTACTTTATGCTCTATTGAGGAGGAAACTATGGATCACATTCTCAACTCTTTCCATTTGTTTAAAGTGTTTGGGACATGGGGTTGGAGATCTTAAGACACTCTAATCACATAACAGGGCGACTAGATTAGACTATCAGAAACTAGGAAGTGATGGCGTACTAGAATCTCATTGTGAATTTGATCTCGTTATCCTTTCTGGGATTCTTGATGTGGGAGATTTGGAAAGAATGAAATCGGAGGATATTTCAGGACGTGCACACTACACAATGTCAGTTGTGGTCACAGATTTCTCTGCATATCTAGGAGACCATTGGAATAATCCAATGGTATGATCAAGACTGGAATATGCGTCACATTGAGAGAAGGATTCTGAAGGAATGGAGGGGTGTCTGATAAAAATCAAGGGATTCTTCACAAGAAGAAGAGAAACCCAGATTGATGGTTTCCTCCACCAAATGGATCCTTTAAATTGAACTTTGATGGGGCCTCAAAAGGTAACCTTCGTTCGACCGGTTTTGGTGGTACTATGACAAATTGAGGTGGTGAGATCATGCAAGTTTATTTCAGGTATATTGTTCAGGAAACGAATAATGCAACAAAAATGGAGGCTCTCCTAACATGATTGAAACTGGTTATTCTCCATATAATGGAACCATTATTCATCGAGGGCGATTCTCAGGTCATAGTCCAAATGGAAATGGATTTGCAGAATCGAAAGAAACTCTCCAATGTGGCAGACAACTAACAGCTCGCTCATAGGGTGGAACAGTTGGCAACTTTCTTGAGTCACCCTCATGCCTAGAATTTCATCCACATTGGGAAGAATGGGAATAAGGTGGCTGACATGCTATAAAATGTAGGATAGGTAGAGAGACAATGGTAGTGTGAAGGGCCGATTACGGACTTCAAAAACTGGGAGTGGGCCACTCACAATACCCCGCTGGCGGAAAAGAACACCCACTTACCACAGGGGGGTGGTACTAACATGTAGATATATGATGAGACCCACAAAAACCCACACACGTCAAGGGTTATCACCATCCAGAGTCCAGATAGACCAGCACAGGTAGAAGGCAATGGTATGAGCCCATTTAACCCTCGCAGTTATGACCCATTAAGGCACGATGCAAATGATGATGAGCAAGAAACTCGCTTGGACCCTCGTATAGAGGATGACCTCTGAAGATTTGTGTGAAGCTTTAGTTATGATGGAGGAGGTTGTCCAGAGAATGAATGAGAGTGGTGGCACTATCATGGTGGCATTTATGGTAGGATATAAGGAAATTGCTATAAGAAAGGTGAAAGGTTCATGCTTTTCTGCATTTTTTCTGTGTATGTTTTGTGTTCTAAGTAAGAGTATAGTACTGATAAAGGAAAGGGACGTAAGGCTAGTCGTTGTGTGTTGAGGAGGATATGCATGGCTACCTGAAGAAAAAACCCACAGAAGGTATTAAGAGCCAAGAAAAAAGGTAAATCTCTAAAGGCCAAGTAGGAGCAAAAGAAAACCTATGAGGTTTCCCACTTCTTCGGGACAGAATCCCTATATCTATTAAGGAGAATATTGAGAGGGTAGAACGGGACCTATGGGAGCAGGTCAAATCCATGAACTCTAAATAGTTCAAGGAAGAGGTAGTTGAATGGGTCTTAGATCTGGGTTCAACTACTAGCTGTCTCTTAGCCTACCACATAATTATGGGCACCTTTTGGGTCATGAAGGGTCTTATTGTGGGTGTTCTCGTGAAATAGGAGAAAAAGGAGGTTGGCGATGAGGAGCCTTTTAGGGAATGGAAAGAGCACAATAAACAAAATAGGATCATGCATCAAAATATTGATCTTATTGTGGGTAAGTTAGTCATTCAACTTTACCCAGTCCCTGCATTGTCTCTAGAGGTGGGCGTCTCCGGCGCTCATGACCCATGAGTGGTGCAAGAATGCTCATTCGGTGGTAGTGATGGCCTCTAATGGTGTTCATTCTAGTGCAGGACGTGCATTCTGCCCAATCCATTCCTTTGGCTCGAAGCCGAGTGCGAACATTTTATGGGATATCCGAACCTATTCCTTTGGACGAGGAGTCATTTTGGATTTTTTTTTTATGTTATTGACATGGTTGATGATAGGTTGATAGTGCAGTGGTATAAGTTTGATAGTATTTTCTTTATGTATGGGTTTTTTGTTCTAGCATTTTGTAAGTGGTCTATTTTCGGGGAAATTTCAAGGTCTTACAGTCTTTTGTTGAAGGTTGAAGCGGCTCTTTGTAATAGCAGTTTTGGGAGTTCTTTAGTTTGGAGGGGTTTGCTAGTAATGGGAAGTTCTAAGGGTTTGGAAGTGAGTATCTGGAGGTTGTTTGTGTCTGTGCACCAATAAGGCCATTATTTTTTATCTATGTAATGTTTTGAAAAAGTCGTAATACAAAGACTTATTTACAAACAAAAAACATAAAGTAGTTCCATTATAATGATAACACAACCACCAAGACATTGACATAAAAGGAGACGAAATCTATTGTATCAAATAAATTCATTATAGAAAAAAGAATATTTTACGTGGGTCCATTATTTTCCATGTCTCTAATCCTTCTTGTGTGTTTAAAAGTTTAAGATAGCTTACCATTTTTGTCTTTGTCATGGTGCTAGCTTCTACAACAACAATGGAAGGTTGTTTAGCTTCCTTAGTAAATTGGAAAACCACCTAGGGTTTGGCCAATTCTCTTCTTGGATCTACACATTGGTGGCTCTTTTAACCTCTCTCTTACATGTTTGGCGATTTACCCATTCTCCTTAAAGTATTACCAAATGCTTGAAGTCCATAGATTCAACCACTCTAATACCAATATGATCGGTAAATGAGAGATTTATAGCTGGCTCATTTCATCAACATGGATCGTTTGGAAGAAATAAAATCAAAATAACATATCTACAAATTAAATAATGGGTGGTCAATGCAAAAATATTGTGCTTTGAAATTTAATGTGCATACACAACACTCATGCAACCAATCCTCTAAAGGTTTCTGTGGTTAATGCTTCACACTGGCATGTAAGCTTTGTTCTACCCAATTCATGAAACCCCTTATCATCCCTTAACACTAAATATCATGCATCGATCTTTCATACACTGAACCAATGATTTGAAAATTATGAAGGGTACAATATGAATGGCCCAACAGTTCTACTTTTTTGCACATGATCCCACCATATCATGGCGTGACCCTTCAACTTGGTGCATGCAAATTTCATCTTCTTTTCTTCTTTCATAGGATGAACCATTCCAAAAAAATCCATGGATTTCAACCAATCTATTAACTCCTCTGATTTAAGACTCCCTGTATAGTTTGAAACTTCTATTTTTATCCCGTCATTTCTCCCTTCTAGAGCCCTGAGTATTGATTTAGTTGTCATTGATGCCAACATGGGACTTGCAATGGCCCCTCAGGTTGTCATTGATGCCACCAAGGTCCCCTACAGTGGAAAAGCTTGATGAGCAGGTATGAGTTGATCATGGACATTTGCACATGTTTGGTATGGGGTTTGATCACCCTTTACCCACACACAAGGGCCAGCTGGATGATATATTGATGTTTGATTTATTGGAGATACCCACACATGTGTTTCACAATGTAATTACAACTTATCTACCATCTCTTTGGAAACCATATTCTCAAAACTACCACTATCAACAATAACTTGACATACCTTTCCTTAGGAAGTGCATATGGTTTGAAAAATATTGGTTCAAAGCCATGAATGTTCATTGTTGCTACTCTATCTTTGCTCTTTTTCAAGAATCACCATAGACCTCCATATCATGATAATTTCCCCCATATCAAGCAGGACTTCAGATTCAACTCCTTCTTCTTCATTCTCACCTTGGACCAAGTTTAAACTACGTTGTTGTCCTTGCTTTGGCTCATGCATGTGATAATTTTAGCATTCAAATGCTTGATGACCCTCTACACCACACGTAAAACACTAATAAGGTCTTCCTATGCCACCACTGTAACCTCTAACCCTCTGAAATCCTTTTCCTCATGGTTGGTTTGGGTTATCTTGTTAACTGTCTTCTACTTTCTCAGCTCCTTGGGATGATTCACCTCTACCATAATTAAAGTCATCTCGTGAGGAAAAGGATGTCCCCTTCCTTCATCCTCTATTCCCTTAATCAAATTGTTGGTTTTGTTTTTCCTCAACCTTTAAGGTTAATTGGTATCCCTCTTCCACGTTGTGAACCTTATGCATGCTCAATTCATCTTAAATAGAGAATTTCAAACAATTCACATATCTTGCAGTCAGTTTCTCATAAGTTTCATGGTGATCCACATGAATGGATAAATGATAAAACTCGTGTGTGATTTCCTCCATGGTGGACAAGTTTTGCTTCAAGTTTTGAAATATACAAAAGGGGTTTGTGCATAGTCCAAGGGAAAAAAAATATCTCGCAATTTTTTCCATCTTATTCCAATATTTTATTTGGTCTTTTCCTTTTTTTCGTTCTATCTTTATGCAAATGATCCCACCGAATCATGGCGTGACCCTTCAATTTGGTGCATGCAAATTCCATCGTATTTTCTTTTGTCATAGGCTTCCATTCAAAAAAAATTACATGTAGTTTAATTAATCTATTAACTCCTTTGATTTAAGACTCCCTGCATGCCCTGAAACTTCCATTTTGATCCCATAATTTCTCCCTTATAGAGCCTTGATCATGCTTTCTTCAAAAGGTATGTGCTTTATTTCTTCTTCTTCATGTTCTATATGTTGATCTACACCTCCTTGGTATGTCTCCTCTCTGGACGCTTCTCTTCGTATTATTCTTTGATTAGGCAACATGTTTGAAATATCCCTTAGTTGCTTTTGGATATTTTCCACAACTTACGCATCTGAGCAAGACCTGCTCTTCCTCTTCCTCTTTCAGTCGTCTTCCTACTCTGATACTAGATGATGTAGCTAATAAAATTTGATTTATTCACAAGATATAAAAACCATGCAAACACATGAGAGTGGAAAAATAACTATGTGTTATTGATTCTCCATCCTAACTATTGCAATGAAGGTTGAACCCCTTATAACTATTATTTGAGATTTTTGAAAATTGCTAATTTTAGAAAATTCTCACATGACTTTAAATTGAGCACTAACTAAGAGCTAACTAGAGCGACACTAGGTGTCAACTCACTTTTCTGATTAGGTGCATAAACTAAGAGACAACTGATAATTACAAATTTAAAATATCTTGCAAAAACACTAAGACCTTAATCTGAGGCCTTATATGAATGAATTTGGACCCATAAAAGTGTCGAAAAAATTATGATCCAATGGATTTGATCTGTCACTGTAGTGAACACTTTGAAACACAACTTCCTGTTAAATTCGATCCCAAATGGATAATTGAGTCATAAGTTATGATCCTCGTAAATCACTACATCTTTTTTTTTTCAACCTTCGCAAATCCCTGCATCACCTTCCATAGATTCTCCCCATGAACAGTTATCCACAAAATTTAAGTCACCAAATACTTCCCACAAAAGTGAATATTTTTCAATCCCTGCCCTCCATATTTTGGCATTGCTATTACCTTCCATGTAGCTAATGGGATCTTCTCGTATTGATTTATCCTTGACCATTGGAACCTAAAAAAAATTCATCTCAATTATTCCAAGATATGTTTTGGAATGTGAGTTAGGGTGTGCAATAAGGATAATATCACCAATGATATAAGATAAGTGAGAGTTGCCCCTACACCACATTAAAGTCACGTATTACACCAAATATTAATTATTGCCTCACTTTTTTCCAATAACATTCTCAATCCTTTATCCCATACCCATTAGGTTTTAGTGGATAATCCATAAATTTGAATCCATAATTGAACCAATACCTCTAAATGGAAATATTCTAAAACCCACCTCTCTATACCCTTAGACATACCCAAAAGTAAAATTGCAAACTTCATAATCTCTTTTATTTTCCTTGCTTCCCACACAATTCCTTTCATAAAGAGTTAACATCATCCACAAACAATAATGGGAGAAAGGTATATCTCTTCTCACTTTAACTCTTGAAATTGGCCCTCTTCTTTTGGTTCCATAATTTGTCTACTTAAACCTTTTACTATTATTAGAAACAACAAGGGTTAGAGAGGGAAACCTTGCCTTAACCCCCTAGAAGGATTGGAAAACCTTGAAGCTAAAGCATTTATTGACACAACAAAATAAACAAATGTGACACATCCCATTATCCAATTTACCACTGGCATACTGAAACTAATATAAGGATCAATCTAAGATAGAATTAGTTAGACTTATCATAAAATTTGGATAGATCAAGTTTCATGACAACTGCATAAAAAAATTTTTGCTTTATGGAGCGAATTCCTTCCTAACCAACCCCTATTGCATCACTTGTTTTCCTTACCTCTAAGAATCCAAATTTTCCCTTTGAAATTCCCTAAAAAAAATCCTTTTAATTCTAACTACCAAGATTTTTTCCAGTATTTTATAAATAAAATTACAAAGAGAGATTGCCATGAATTATTCAAAAGTTTAGGATTTTTCTTTTTAGGAATTAATGTCACAAATGTGGCCTTGAATGCATCGGGCACTTTTCTTGACCTCTTTATCTCCTCTATTTCCCTTATAATATCTTCTTCAAGCAAATTATAAAACTCCAAGTATAACTCCACTAGTCAATAATATGGTCCCAAACTTTTGTCTCGTTTGGAAGATGATAGTTTTTTCAACTCTTTTTTTGTATCCTCTTCCATTGGCATATGGTTTCCCTCCTTATTTGTGAACCTAAGGAAACATGGAGATACTTCACTACCTTTACTTTGTTAATTGTATTTGATTCAAGATGAAAGTAAGAAATTCCTAATTCAATAATTTCTTGGAACGTTACAATCCTAACACCATCTTCCTTTTTCATTTCCCAAATAGTATTTATTCTCTTGTTGTAATGAGAAAGAATATGAAAGAAATAGTATTTTCATCACCTGTGTCTATCCATGTAGGCCTACTTTTAATCCTTCATTCTATCTCTCTCCTACCAACCAACTTTTGTTTTGGCTTTTCCAATTCCTTCAACTTGTTACTCTCTCCAAAAGAAATCCCTTTATATTCTAAGAAGATAAGTCCCACTCCACTTCCCTTAGCACCTTATCAAGTTTTTTTTTTTGTGATTCCTAATCTAACACATATTTTCTTTGCATTAATTTCCAAAGGGTCCATAAATTGAAGTTGTGTTTAGTATATAAATGAAGGATCGTAACCCACCCATTCTTCTTTCACCAAGTTGACACATTCTTCCTCTTTTAACATTTAAGGGTTAAACTTATGGTAGTTAATGGCTTATTATATGTTATATCAATCTAAAGGAGGACATACACATTATTATAACCTCCACCCCTACATCCACCCAATATTTTGAGGACATACACATTATTATAACCTCCACCCCTACATCCACCCAAGATTTGATTTTCTCTAGTACCCTTAGAAGATTCTCACATGCAAGAAATCTATTTGATCACTTAGAAACTCCATCTCCTCCTATACTATTATCCCTCAAAGTAAGCATAATTTTTATGGGCTCCACAACAACTAATACCATCCCTCAATATTAAATATGAAGTATTCTCCTAGCCTATCCTACCTAACATTTACCCCCTAAAAATTTGCATTGGTGAATGTGAAATTTAAATCACCCCAATGATTACCTTTTCCTTCTTTAAGACCTCTCTAGCATAAAAAGAATCCCCAAAAGTCTTCTTATCCTCATATGGTCCATACCACTTTATCAATGAAATATTTTATCCTAATTCTTGAAACGAAATTATGTATAGATACTAATTGCAATAAAAGAAGAGTTCAATAAATGGATATTACTAGTCCTACAACCAGTAATGGAGCCCACATAAATTCCACTTGCATAAAATGCTAAAAAAATCCACTCTTTAAACTGTTTTCCTAACCTCCACAAACTTCTTCCCTACCCTTATAGTCTCTTAGAGCATAAAAACATCAAGTTTATTTACTTCCACCAATATATCTAGGGTTATTCTTTTAGAACTCCCTTATTAGTGTTGTCATTATGCTAAACCCTACTTTGCTTGGCAACCATAAAGATGTTAAATAGATGTGCATTGAGTTGATAATATTCCCAGCAACCTGAACCTTAGCAAATAGGGATAGATCTTGGGAATTACAGTATTCGAGTTTGGTAGACAACTTATTAATTACCCAATTCCACATCTTAATTAGGGAAACATCGATACCAAATGGTAAAAGCATTGCTTGAACCAAACCCCTAACAATAAGGGATAAAATGATCATTAGTAAACCTGTGAGGGGGCTTATCCTACTCTAAGAAACCCTTTCAATGGCCTCAATATCCCTTATTGAATCTATTTTAGGGATTTTCCTTGGGCATGATGAAGAAAAATATTTTCTCCATATATTATTTTGATGGGATTCTTAAATAGGTTCACACCCTAAACCACCTTTACTATGGATCTCATACTTCTCTTTATCATTCTTTCTTGGCCTAAGATGGTACCTAAGGTTTGGTTGCAAGAATTGAGGATCATTTTGACCAAGAATTTGAGACGATGATCCACTTTCATAACCATCCCATTCCCCCTTCATCTCATCTAGTTCTAGGTGTATATTCTCCTTTTCTTTTCCTCTGACCTTACTCTCTTTAGCCTCGATCATCTTTATTGCGTCGAGAGGCGCATTCTACAGCCCGGTATGAGGTAGAAGTGTGATTCCATGCTCAATGTGGAGATGACACGTGTCACATAAAAAAGTCGGCTTATATATCTCTATATATACAAGTCGGCTTAATAATTAATAATCTTAGGTGTATATATATATATATATATATGTATGTATGTATGTATGTATGTATGTATGTATGTATGTATGTAAATCAAAACATCCCTTGAAACAACTTATGCTTCTTCTCTCTCAACGTAATTCGGCATTGCCCCCTGTTCCATCAACTTCTGAGAAACAGTCTTTCTGTATATTCTACATAAAACAACATCCTTTATCTGAACAAGCCAATTGAATTTGTTCAGTATAACTTCATACAATATAATTCCTACAAAATCTTCAATAATTTTAAATACTTCCATTTTAACTCAGGAGTGAGAATCATCAGAAAATCTCCAAGTGCAGATCTCTCCCTCTCTCAAGATTCATATCTCCTACCTTAAATAGTATGAGCAATCGAAAACATCTGAGTTTTAACTATCAACCAGAGGAAGAAAAATTCTAGAAGCAAATCTCCAACGCACGTGAAAAACATCAAACCTAAAATTATCTACAAACCCTAAAATCCATCTGCAATTTCTGGATTTTGTTTTTGTTTTGGCATCTAGATTTTCCCTTCTACAATTTTCACTTCTAATAATGCAGCAATTATGAACTGATCTCCAGCTTAGATCCAGCAAAGCACATTATCTCTTTATCTGCAATCTGCGATTTTCACTTCAAGAGAAATTATATAAATTTGCTTATCTCTTTATATACAGTCTTTTTCTGTCAAGAAAAAGACTGTAGAATTGAATTACTGTATAAGAAGTATGTTTTCTCTGAATGCGTATGCCAAGGAAGAAGCCATCCGAACCCACGATAAATTGAAGTATATCCCGATTGTGTTTTGAAGGTGGTCCTTACAGCAAACGCTGGAGCATACTCCGCATTTATACCATGCTCCAGTAGTGGAATATAGCTCCAACGGTAAAATAGATTGAGTGAATAGATCACCAATTTTCTTGATAACAAAAAAGAGTTCCAATCAAGAAATAACTACTACTCGATCCATTCTACAATCCAAATTGTAGTTCTGGAATTAATCCAACCAAATAATATTGAGTTGTGATGGCGCCTGCTGGATAAGCACGGATGGAAGTCGTACACAGTACTCAGTCACCCAGTAGGTGAACAAATCTGAAAACAATAAAATATCCCACAAAATCACAATAGAATTCAATCTGGATCTAAAACAGGTCGATTTGCTGGAAGCACAACTAGATCACCATGGATCACGAACTGAGTAGCAGTTCTCTCAATCTTCAAGCAATCTACAACAACACCATAGCAAAATAGTGCTCACCCAGTTAGATTCTCCTCTGATTGCAGTGGGAAACCATGGGAAACCACGAGCTGGACTTGGAGGAGGTGAGCCCACATTCTGCAACAAAAAAAAATATTCTAAGAAATTTAAAGTGTTTTGCTAGCCACAATTCAGGGATAGTTACAAATATGACCGAGTAAGAAGTGGCAGAAAAACCTATTAAATCTTTCTAATGACACCAGCGATCCAAATCTAACTGGAAATACCCAACAATCATGGCAAGATATCACAACCCATCTCGTCGTGAAAGAATTTGCTCTGATACCGTGAAGAAGTTTTATATTAACTTGAATGAAAAATACATGAGAATAGCTCTATTTATATGTGAGCTTACAATTTTACAATCAATATTTGTTGGTTACACTGCAATTCTAATAGCTAACTGTGTTAGGATATACTAATACCAACAATTTGTACAAAATTTTGTTACTGAATGGAAAAATGATCTACTCAGTAAATCATTTATCAAGAAATTTGTATGAAATATGTACAATTTTACAATAAATAATAGTTGGTTATGTTGGAACTTTAATAGCCAACTATGTTAGAAAATACCAATACCAACAATTTGTACAAAGTTTTCATATTAAATGGAAAAATGATCTACTCAGTAAATACCAATACGAACACGAATAATTTGTACAAAGTTTTCATATTGAATGGAAAAATTATCTACCCAGTAAATACGTTATCAAAAAATTTGTACAAAATATGAGATTTTAATCAATATTGAATTAAAAAGCCATAAACCCAGCAATAAGTTATCTCAAAATTTACACAGCAAATAACTTATCTCACACAAAGTATTGAAATTCCAACTTAGGTTTGTTTAGAAATAGCATTGAGAATCCATTGGTGGCTCCCACTTCAATCGAAAATTTATTACACCAGAAAAGCTGAAGAAAAAAATAAGAAGTTTGTAATTTACATTTAGACCTAAAGTTGTTTCTAAAGCCAAGACATTTTGAACACTCCATTGATTATGATTTAGAAAGTTAATATAAAAATGAATTATTTTTTGTTTCTTTTGATTGAATATATTTTTAATTGGACGTTACGAAATAGTCCGTGCCAGGAAAGAAAAAGACTACTTGCTGCAATCAGTGGAGTGGTTTGACGCATTCACTTTTCTTTTTAATTATACTTTTTAATAGTTTTTGAAAATTATAATATCAATTGAAGATATTTAGTAAATTGATAGAAATACAAAAATTACTAATAAATTGATAAATCAAAATTTAATTTTAAAGCCAACCTTTTTCCAACATTCATGTTTAGTTTTCAGGAATAGAGTAAACCTTCGTTACAAGTGCTTCTTCCTTCGTTTCAGTGCTTGGTTGCAACAGCAAAAGAACATCACCTGCCGGGCATATCCTAAAGAAGTTGTGTCTTTTAGTCCGAGTTAGTCAGGCATATTATTATTAATTACCCAAATAAAATGAAATAGAAAGGATGGATTATCGTGAAAGGCAAGGGAAGAGAACAAATTGTAAGCAGGCTGATAGTAATAAGACTATTTAATTTAATAGGTTCCTTATATTCTATATAAGGAAGGTTATACGTATGCAAAAGTTTGAAGATGGAAAACAATGATGCACATAATTTATTTCATTTAGAAAAATACCAAAAGATTTAGAAAAAAATGCTAGAAGTGATTCATGTATCATACATTAATCATGAATTGGGCTTCACCCGGAATTTGCAACAACTGTATCATACATTATCCTACTCATGTGAAGCCGACTTTCGCATTTATCCTACAAAGAATGAATCATGAATTGGGCTTCACCATTGAAGACGGAGCGACAAGGTCTCACTTTTACTGCAATATCTCGAGTCAAATCTTTGGACGGTCTTCGATTTCAACCACCCTTCTCATATGATCGATATGAGAAGATGGGAAAGTGTGCCGGTGTGTCAAAGAGGAAAGATGAAGAAGAGAGACTAAAATCACTTTGTTTGTAATATGTGTTATATTCAATATGAATATCAAATATATCTGTTTTAAAACAATATCTCCATCATATCACATTCTTCTTATTCACCTTCTTACATTGTTACATTGTTATTCTTAAGCTTCTTTCATGTAATTTTATAATGTAAAAATTTTATTATAAAATATTCTACTGTAAAATTCAATTGCAAAAATAACTAAAAACATATACATACTGTGGATCATCTAAAATATTAATGTTGCCGCCCACGACTGGAACCAGCTTAGATCCAGCTTTACTCGGCTCTATCATGCGCCGAGAGGGATCAAATATTTCGAGGTGCAAACCCTGCTTCAACAATTGCACTCCAAAAAAGGGTTTGCACCTCGAAATATTTGATCCCTCTCGGCGCATGATAGAGCTGGGTAAAGCTGGATCTAAGCTGGTACCCTTAAATTCACATGGAAAACTTTTGTCCCTATAGGAGACCTAACCACTTTATAGGGAAGAAGCCAAGATTTCTTTTCCCTAACATCTAAATACTCATCTTTGGATTGACATGCGAATATTGTTTCGATAATAAAAAACTTATATAAACGAGCTTGTCATTCCACTTCATGATTTTTTACCTCTAGCTCCAAATACTCTCATTGCTTTATTGTAGTCATTTCCTTCCATACATCTTCAAGTGTCACCTCTAACCCTTGAATTGGCCTTTCTGAAACAACTTCTTTTTAGTATTCCTTTCCATTGATTTTTGTCTCTACTCAACCTTCTCCTCTTCCCTTGAGACTTTAAGACACTTTAACTCCACATTCTGGCTTAGTGACTTCTTTTTCCAAGCCTTGGAAAAATTTAATCTACACTCCTTTACCACATGCCCATAAGAAGGGAATCACACACATAGGAGAGGAACCCTAATATAGTCCAAAATATAATGATGAGTATGGACACCCATAATTATCTTGATACTTTCCCCAGATGCGGGTGATATCATGCCAAATAGACCCTAGAGCTTGACTAATAGGGCACACAACTGCTCCCCGACGTCATCACCCTGATGTCACCCACCTGGAATTCATTGTGTCGGTTGTTGACCTTCTCGATGGATGCGAATAATAAATATTTTAGGGTACGTTTCTCCTCAGTTGTCACTTGGTGGTACACCTACATCAACATAATGATGGCTAGCTTCAATGTGCCTATGGAATCGCACTGCCAAGTTATTGATACAGGAATCCTGACCTTTATTCCTTCCTCCACCCATCGACTTTTGTTCACGTCTGCATTCTTTGGTCACTCTGCTCATCAACCCTCTACCGCCTACCTAGTGTTGTATTCTTCGGTCATTCTACTCCTCGCCTCTCTACCCACAAGTTGCACTATGTCACGCAGACAAAGGGCCATGCCTAGATGGGGTTGTGCAGGTCGGGCCACCTCCAGCCAATGAGCCGTTAACTTCAACGCTCAATCCAATTCGGAGGGTTATGACCTAGAGAATCCTGCCCCCCTCCGTCTCATGTTCGACAATTGGGAAGATGAATTAACCATAACTGGACAACTAAGCGCAGGCGGCATTATTGGGTGGTGAAAAACCTATTGGTATTCCTTTTCCTTCACTCCACCACCCTTCAACTCACACCTCCATCCCCCTTGGCCACTCTTTTTTCCTCTGTCTTTCCCACTCCCTCTGTCACCCTTTCCCCCTCTGCCACTCCAGTTCCCACCCCTCACACTGACCCCCCTGCTGCACCCATGGACATTGAGCTTCCACCACCTCCTCTGTAGCAAAGAATGGCCAACTCCAAGGCCGAAAAAACCAACAACGCGACGGACTTTTGGAAGTCTGAGTCTCTCCCTCTCAAACGAACCCCCTCTAGCAACGATGACACTTCCAGCAGCAGCAATGACTTCAATGGCAAAGACAACTCCAGCAGCGAGGATGGGGACCAGGGAAACAATGATGATAAAGTCATCACAAAGTCGTTTGACTCCACGACGCACTGCCCTCCAGGCATGCAGCTGGGATTTGACTTAGGGACACCCATTGTAAAGGAGCCCTACACAAAACCTTAGGTCAAGTTTTTCATGAATCATGCTTTCTCTTTTTTATAGAGTTTTTGGGAACTTGGACACCCATGTTTATTATCACTATGATCTCTCAGGTGTACTTTTGTAAACTCTATAAGTTCTAATTTTCTATGATCTTTTTTCCCTCTCAGAGGGAGGATCTCTCAGATATCAAAGGTCTAAATTCTCTTCAAGGGCATACTAGTCTTCTCTTTTGATTTTTCCTTCCTGCGGGATAGACTCTTAGTTTTGTACTATAGACTGTATTACTATTTTACTTCAATAGAATAGCTCTTGAATTCACAAAATTTTTTTATCTTAATACTTTGAGTCATACCTTCATAGATATCCACTTCCACCAATATATTTCCTACAATCCTCAAAGTGCTTAACATGTAAGAGGAGTCAATGTCCAAAGTCCTACCAAAACTATCTCCAAGATTCATAAGAAACTATTCATTCAAACATTCCAAAGGTAACTCTAAAAGATTAGACTAAACCAAAATTTTGTTTATGACTTCTTCCCTTGGATTGAAAACCGGGTGCCCATTCTCCAATGCCATTATTGATGCATCCCAATACCATTCATTCCCCGGTATGTTCCTTCATCCTCATCAAACTTCGTAGCAAATTTAGTCAACCTCTAGGCATCATATGAAATCAAGGCCAATAACCAAACAATGGGTACCATTGCACTCACAGCTAATCAAACTATATTTGTACATATCCATATTAGTATACGTTCTAGTTGAGTTAGGCTATAACCAACTTAGATTTATTGAAAATAATAATAGAAATTTACAACTAAAATGATTTCATCACTTTAAATAATTGATAGATTTTAGATTAACGCTAGTTCAATGTTTTTTTCAATCCAATAACCTTAAGAACTATCACCTATCCAATATATTTAACATATTTAATGTAACCAATGAAACTGCCAAATCTATTATGCACTGTCACCAATGCTTATGGTTGTCCATCTTGATTAACATCCTTTTTCGAACCATGGGAATTGATAACTTGCCGCGATAACCTAAGCTAGGCCTAGGTTCAAAGCCTACGATTGCCACTACAACCCAAGAGTATATCTAATAACATGCAAGCCATATAAACCAATAACTCATGACTTAGCAAGGGACAATACATCCAAAGACACACCAAAATATGGGGGTCCCACTCCAAAAAACACTTACCCTTTTAACCTCGTCACATCACGTCAATATCTCGTTGAAATTTTGATCGATGATAGAGAAAATAAAATTCACAACTCTCCACCATTTAGCTCCAACTCTTTGACATCATTAACATTATTAACATCTCAATTAACATACTTAATAAAACTACCTAACCTATCGATAAGCCTTTGCATTACTATAGTCATTGTCACCTTTTCCTTTCTTATGTCCATACCTTTCTTCTTAAATAAAGTGAATTGTTACATCATAAAGTTTCAAATCTATAGATCATTGCATGACTCTAGTCATTCTCACCTTTTCCTTTCATATGTTCATACCTTTCTTCTAAATAAAGTGAAGTGTTATATCATAAAGTTTCAAATTTGAGTGGCCAAATATTTCAATTAGCAAATGTCCACTGTTTCTATATTAACTAATATATTTTTTAATTTTATATTTAATTAAAAACGTACATTCAATTTTCATTACGATTGATGAGTTGAAAAAAAATAAAACAATCCAATATCTTATCATAAAAAAGTATTATCTTTACACTCGACCTTTTGATATGATAATGAAACAACTATAAACAAATGCAATTTCCATAATCTATAAACCCACATGCTAATATAAGGTGCGTAAATACGATTGATTAGTTGATATAAGGATCAATCTAAGATAGAATTAGTTATACTTATCATAAACTTTGGATAGATCAAGTTTCATGACAACTGCATAAATTTTTTTTTGCTTTATGGAGCGAATTCCTTCCTAACCAACCCCTATTGCATCACTTGTTTTCCTTACCTCTAAGAATCCAAATTTTCCCTTCGAAATTCCCTAAAAAAACATCCTTTTAATTCTAACTACCAAGATTTTTTCCAGTATTTTATAAATAAAATTACAAAGAGAGATTGCCATGAATTCTTCAAAAGTTTAGGATTTTTCTTTTTAGGAATTAATGTCACAAATGTGGCCTTGAATGCATTGAGCACTTTTCTTGACCTCTTTATCTCCTCTATTTCCCTTATAATATCTTCTTCAAGCAAATTATAAAACTCCAAGTATAACTCCACTAGTCAATAATACGGTCCCAAACTTTTGTCTCGTTTGGAAGATGATAGTTTTTTCAACTCTTTTTTTGTATCCTCTTCCATTGGCATATGGTTTCCCTCCTTATTTGTGAACCTGAGGAAACATGGAGATACTTCACTACCTTTATTTTGTTAATTGTATTTGATTCAAGATGAAAGTAAGAAATTCCTAATTCAATAATTTATTGGAACTTTACAATCCTAACACCATCTTCCTTTTTCATTTCCCAAATAGTATTTATTCTCTTGTTGTAATGAGAAAGAATATGAAAGAAACAATTTTTTCATCACCTGTGTCTATCCATGTAGGCCTACTTTTAATCCTTCATTCTATCTCTCTCCTACCAAACGACTTTTGTTTTGGCTTTTCCAATTCCTTCAACTTGTTACTCTCTCCAAAAGAAATCCCTTTATATTCTAAGTAGATAAGTCCCGCTCCACTTCCCTTGGCACCTTATCAAGTATTTTTTTTTTGTGATGCCTAATCTAACACATATTTTCTTTGCATTAATTTCCAAAGAGTCCATAAATTGAAGTTGTGTTTAGTATATAAATGAAGGATCATAACCCA
Source organism: Pseudotsuga menziesii (assembly GCA_001517045.1). NCBI lineage: Eukaryota > Viridiplantae > Streptophyta > Pinopsida > Pinales > Pinaceae > Pseudotsuga > Pseudotsuga menziesii. Next base: position 250,578 of record LPNX011093023.1, on the reverse strand, counting down.
CCCATTCTTCTTTCACCAAGTTGACACATTCTTCCTCTTTTAATAATTAGGGGTTAAACTTATGGCAGTTAATGGCTTATTATATGTTATATCAATCTAAAGAAGGACATACACATTATTATAACCTCCACCCCTACATCCACCCAAGATTTGATTTTCTCTAGTACCCTTAGAAGATTCTCATATGCAAGAAATCTATTTGATCACTTAGAAACTCCATCTCCTCCTATACTATTATTCCTCAAAGTAGGCATAATTTTTATGGGCTCCACAACAACTAATACCATCCCTCAATATTAAATATGAAGTATTCTCCTAGCCTATCCTACCTAACATTTACCCCCTAAAAATTTGCATTGGTGAATGTGAAATTTAAATCACCCCAATGATTACCTTTTCCTTCTTTAAGAATTCTCTAGCATAAAAAGAATCACCAAAAGTCTTCTTATCCTCATATGGACCATACCACTTTATCAATGAAATATTTTATCCTAATTCTTGAAACGAAATTATGTATAGATACTAATTGCAATAAAAGAAGAGTTCAATAAATGGATATTACTAGTCCTCCAACCAGTAATGGAGCCCGCATAAATTCCACTTGCATAAATTGCTAAAAAAATCCACTCTTTAAATTGTTTGCCTAATCCTCCACAAACTTCTTCCCTACCCTTATAATCTCTTAAAGCATAAAAACATCAAGTTTATTTACTTCCACCAATATATCTAGGGTTATTCTTTTAGAACTCCCTTATTAGTGTTGTCATTATGTTAAACCCTACTTTGCTTGGCAACCATAAAGATGTTAAATAGATGTGCATTAAGTTGATAATATTCCCAGCAACCTAAACCTTAGCAACTAGGGATAGATCTTGGGAATTACAGTATTCGAGTTTGGTAGACAACTTATTAATTACCCAATTCCCACGGGGACTTCACTTAGTGAACCTCTCACATAGCACATGCGATTGTGGGATACTAAAGAATACCCTTAATTTCAAGAGATATTGACCCAAACTCTTTTTGTTGAAACCCCCTCCCAATACTTAAAACCTCCTCCCCACCCCTTTTTATACCTCAATCCTTATAAACCACCCTATCCACCCCCACCTTAAACCCCTCATCCCCCCAATACGTGCAATATATTTGTTCGATTTTTTTATAATTTTAAAACCCACAATATGAACTAACGTGATAGGGTGTTGGTCAACAAGTGAAGCCCCTGTGCCAATTCCACATCTTAATTAGGGAGACATCAATACCAAATGGTAAAAGCGCTGCTTGAACCAAACCCCTAACAATAAGGGATAAAATAATCATTAGTAAACCTGTGGGGGGGCTTATCCTACTCTAAGAAACCCTTTCAATGGCCTCAATATCCCTTATTGAATCTATTTTAGGGATTTTCCTTGGGCATGATGAAGAAAAATATTTTCTCCATATATTATTTTGATGGGATTCTTAAATAGGTTCACACCCTAAACCACCTTTACTATGGATCTCATACTTCTCTTTATCATTCTTTCTTGGCCTAAGATGGTACCTAAGGTTTGGTTGCAAGACTTGAGGATCATTTTGACCAAGAATTTGAGACGATGATCCACTTTCATAACTATCCCATTCCCCCTTCATCTCATCTAGTTCTAGGTGTATATTCTCCTTTTCTTTTCCTCTGACCTTACTCTCTTTAGCCTCGATCATCTTTATATCCTTAAATTCACATGGCAAACTTTTGTCCCTATAGGAGACCTAACCACTTTATAGGGAAGAAGCCAAGATCTCTTTTCCCTAACGTCTAAATACTCATCTTTGGATTGACATGCGAAGATTGTTTCGATAATAAAAAACTTATCTAAATGAGCTTGTCAATCCACTTCATGATTTTTTACCTCTAGCTCCAAATACTCTCATTGTTTTATTGTAGTCATTTCCTTCCATACATCTTCAAGTGTCACCTCTAACCCTTGAATATGCCTTTCTGAAACAACTTCTTTTTAGTATTCCTTTCCATTGATTTTTGTCTCTACTCAACCTTCTCCTCTTCCCTTGAGACTTTAAGACACTTTAACTCCACATTCTAGCTTAGTGACTTCTTTTTCCAAGCCTTGGAAAAATTTAATCTACACTCCTTTACCACATGCCCATAAGAAAGGAATCACACACATCGGAAAGGAACCCTAATATAGTCCAAAATATAATGATGAGTATGGACACCCATAATTATCTTGATACTTTCCCCAGATGCGGGTGATATCATGCCAAATAGACCTCAGAGCTTGACTAACAGGGCACACAACTGCTCCTCGATGTCATCACCCTGATGTCACCCACCTGGAATTCATTGTGTCAGTTGTTGACCTTCTCGATGGACGCGAATAATAAATATTTTAGGGTATGTGTCTCCTCAGTTGTCACTTCGTGGTACACCCACATCAGCATAATGATGGCTAGCTTCAATGCGCCTATGGAATCGTGCTGCCAAGTTATTGATATAGGAATCCCGACCTTCATTCCTCCCTCCACCCGTCGACTTTTGTTCACGTCTGCATTCTTTGGTCACTCTGCTCCTTGATCCTCTACCGCCTACCTGGTGTTGTATTCTTCGGTCATTCTACTCCTCGCCTCTCTACCCACAAGTTGCACTATGTCGTGCAGACAAAGGGCCACACCTAGACGGGGTCATGCAGGTCGGGCCACCTCCAGCCAATGAGCCATTAACTTCAACGCTCAATCCAATTCAGAGGGTTATGACCTAGAGATCCCTGCCCCCCTCCGTCTCATGTTCGACAATTGGGAAGATGAATTAACCATAACCGGACAACTAAGCGCAGGCGGCTTTATTGGGTGGTGAAAAACCTGTTGGTCTTCCTTTTCCTTCACTCCACCACCCTTCAACTCATACCTCCATCCCCCTTGGCCACTCTTGTTTCCTCCGTTATTCTAGTTCCCTCTGTCTTTCCCACTCCCTCTGTCACCCTTTCCCCCTCTGCCATTCCAGTTCCCACCCCTCACGTTGACCCCCTTGTTACACCCATGGACATTGAGCTTCCACCACCTCCTCTGTAGCAAAGAATGGCCAACTCCAAGGCCGAAAAAACCAACAACACTGCGGACTTTTGGAAGTATGAGCCTCTCCCTCTCAAATGAACCCCCTCTAGCAACAATGACACTTCCAGCAGCAGCAAGGACGGGGACCATGGAAACAATGATGATCCAGTCATCCCAAAGTCGTTTGACTCCACTACGCACTGCCCTCTAGGCATGCAGCTGGGCTTCGACTTAGGGACACCCATTGTAGAGGAGCCCTACATAAAACCTTAGGTCAAGTTTTTCATGAATCATGCTTTCTCTTTTTTATAGAGTTTTTGGGAACTTGGACACCCATGTTTATTATCACTATGATCTCTCAGGTGTACTTTTGTAAACTCTATAAGTTCTAATTTTCTATGATCTTTTTTCCCTCTCAGAGGGAGGATCTCTCAGACATCAAAGGTCTAAATTCTCTTCAAGGGTAGACTAGTCTTCTCTTTTGCTTTTTCCTTCATGCGGGATAGACTCTCAGTTTTGTACTATAGACTGTATTACTATTTTACTTCAATAGAATAGCTCTTGAATTCACAAAAATAAATATCTTAATAGTTTGAGTCATACCTTCATAGATATCCACTTCCACCAATATATTTCCTACAATCCTCAAAGTGCTTAACATGTAAGAGGAGTCAATGTCCAAAGTCCTACCAAAACTATCTCCAAGATTCATAAGAAACTATTCATTCAAACATTCCAAAGGTAACTCTAAAAGCTTAGACTAAACCAAAATTTTGTTTATGACTTCTTCCCTTGGATTGAAAACCGGGTGCCCATTCTCCAATGCCATTATTGATGCACCCCAATACCATTCATTCCTCGGTATGTTCCTTCATCCTCATCAAACTTCGTAGCAAATTTAGTCAACCTCTAGGCATCATATGAAATCAAGGACAATAACCAAACAATGGGTACCATTGCACTCACAGCTAATCAAACTATATTTGTACATATCCATATTAGTATACGTTCTAGTTGAGTTAGGCTATAACCAACTTAGATTTATTGAAAATAATAATAGAAATTTACAACTAAAATGATTTCATCACTTTAAATATTTGATAGATTTTAGATTAACGCTAGTTCAATGGTTTTTTCAATCCAATAACCTTAAGAACTATCACCTGTCCAATATATTTAACATATTTAATGTAACCAATGAAACTACCAAATCTATTATGCACTGTCACCAATGCTTATGGTTGTCCATCTTGATTAACATCCTTTTCCGAACCATGGGAATTGATAACTTGTGGCGATAACCTAGGCTAGGCCAAGGTTCAAAGCCTACAATTGCCACTACAACGCAAGAGTATATCCAATAACATGCAAGCCAGATATACCAATAACTCATGACTTAGCAAGGGACAATACATCCAAAGACACACCAAAATATGGGGATCCCACTCCAAAAAACACTTATCCTTTTAACCTCATCACATCACGTCAATATCTCATTGAAATTTTGATCCATGATAGAGAAAATAAAATTCACAACTCTCCACCATTTAGCTCCAACTCATTGACATCATTAACATTATTAACATCTCGATTAACATACTTAATAAAACTACCTAACCTATCGATAAGCCATTGCATTACTCTAGTCATTGTCACCTTTTCCTTTCTTATGTCCATACCTTTCTTCATAAATAAAGTGAATTGTTACATCATAAAGTTTCAAATCTATAGATCATTGCATGACTCTAGTCATTCTCACCTTTTCCTTTCATATGTTCATACTTTCTTCTAAATAAAGTGAAGTGTTATATCATAAAGTTTCAAATTTGAGTGGCCAAATATTTCAATTAGCAAATGTCCACGGTTTCTATATTAACTAATATATTTTTTAATTTTATATTTAATTAAAAACGTACATTCAATTTTCATTACGATTGATGAGTTGAAAAAAAATAAAACAATCCAATATCTTATCATAAAAAAATATTATCTTTACGCTCGACCTTTTGATATGATAATGAAGCAACTATAAACAAATGCAATTTCCATAGTCTATAAACCCACATGCTAATATAAGGTGCATAATTTATATTTTATTTTCACTATCAAGTGACAATTTATATGGGAAGGAAGTGATGGTTTTCTTTTAATAAATAAATCATAAAAATTCATTATATATATATATATATATATATATATTTATTGGTAATAGGTATATATATATATTTGGAATTTTAAAGTCTAAATGCTTGTTAATTGAAAATTCAAAGTGTTAATTTAAATGTGGGCTGAAAGGTGGTTGGAGAATAGAGCTCACAATGATTAGCTAACACTACTGAGCTTAAAAATTCATAATATATTTATTGGTAATAGGTATATATACGTTTGGAATTTCAAAGTCTAAGTGCTTGTCAATTAGAAATTTGGAATGTTAATTTAAATGTGGGCTCAAAGGTGGATGGAGAATAAAGCTCACAGTGATTAGCTAACACCACTAAGCAATCCCAAGGACAAAGATGGCCTTCAACATGTGCATTAAAATTAAAAGTATTGGAATTGGGTGCCAAATAGAGGAGTGTATAGGGTTTACCTATCATAGTGGACATAAATAATTACTACTTTTTTTCTCCTGCGACTGCTTTATGTGCCTTTGCTATTGGGTCTCGATCATCTGCTTCATCGACTGAACTAATTGGATCGTCTGGAACTGGATCACGAGCACGAACTGGATCCCCCAATAGAAAATGTATCTGTCTCCACTCCACGGGTAGTATCTTCGACTGGAGCATCCCGACTTATCATTGTTTTATAGAAGCATTAACATTTTTAACAAGAAATGTATACTAACACTTGTAAGAGTTTTATAAAGGTATTTTAATATTTTGGAAATTTTTAATATTGATAAATGTTAATATCTCTATATTATATTTATTTTTGAATAAAAAACTATTCAATATAATCATTTAAACATTAAAAAATTATAATATTTAGGTCTATTAGGCTTAACCTTTTTTAATTATATAATTCAAATTTTAATTAATATTTTATAATATTGAATTTTAAAAATTCAACTCACAAACTTATAAAATTAGATAATATAAATGATTTAAAATATGTTTTTTCTAAAATGTAAGTTACTCTTAGTAGAGTTATTATAACACATTGATTTTTTTTTTCCAAAAAATGGATTTCTTGATATTCCATGGAATCAAAGAAAAAGTTTTTACATATTTCATTGTCTACATATAACAGATATTTCATATATTCAAACTTCTCTAGTCTACTTATACAAATATATGTCACGGTATCAAAAGGCAATACAATCCAATACATAGGAAACATTAACGACCAAAATACTAACATATGTCCAAAGAAAAGCCCAAAGCATCAATCTTTCCAAAAGGAACAAGGACCACTTAAGAAAAAAGGAAAATTGAGCTTTCAAAGGATAAGGCTCCTTCCACATACTCCTCAAAACACAATGTGCCTTCAGCAGAGTCCATAGCTTTCTTGGATAGGGAATCAACTTTTGAATTGTAATTCCAGAAAATGTGAGAAATAGATATACTAGATCAAGAGTCTGTAGATTCTTTGAAAACAAGCTTCCAAATTTGAAACTTGGAGCGTGTATTGTCCATTTTCCCATTAAACAATCACCTGAGAATCTCCAAAAACCTGGATTGAAGATATGCCATTGACTCGCATTGCAAAATGTAGTAACCCCCAAAGGGCTACAAGTTCAGCTTTGGTATTTGATCTAAAGCCACTTCCCATCCACAAATTAAAATAGTGATCAACATTGATCTTTAGGATCATACCACATCCACATGAGCCAGACCTAGAAACACCATCAAAGAACCCAATAGCGTAGCATATGTAGAATGTGGGAACAATAATATGTGTTACCTTTTTAATTTGTCCAACTGCAAGATACTCTTGATATGAGCTCAAACTTCTTATGCTACAAACCAGAGCACTGGGAGAGATATCATCAAACATAGACTTGTTCCTCGTATTCCAAATGGTCCAACGCACAAAAATAGGTAACAACTTATGATTCATAACCAACTAATGCCATGATTTGAAATTGTCCTCGATATTGTAGGCACCCCAAATTTGATCAATGTGAAGGAATTCATAAACATCCTGCCAAATTAATCTAATGTAACACAAAGAGGTGATCAATAGTTTCAGCATCTTTCTTACATAAGATACATTGGCTTGGCCCATACCATACCCTTTAAACCAAATTCTCCCAAGTTAATAAAAAAATTTCCAAACATAACTAGAAAATACATTTAAGCTTTAAGGGTATATTCCATTTCCAAATCTTACCCTTACCACCATTTGAGCTCTGAGTGAGGATGAGATACGACAATAGCTTCATAAGTTGCCTTGGTATTAACTTGTCTTGTAGCTTTATTCCAGCTCCAAACCAAAATATCTTCAGTATCACTAAGTTCGATGCCTACCCTGTTTAGTGCCATGATGTAAGCAGTCCATTCTGATTCCCACTCACCATGGGAACCCACTCACCATGGGGAACCAAAGTCTTTAGCCTAAAACCAATAATAACCTATGGACCTCAACCATATTGGCCTCCTAATATGTTCAAGCATTACAAACCCAAACTCAACCAAGTACTCCAAGGGACAAGAAGATAACAAGTAATTTTCCTCACCTGCTATAAAGGGGTAAATCCCATTAAGAATATTGGCCCCATTGCCAACTTTCCGTGATATCGACCTATTTAACCAAAGAAATGCACGAAAGAAACCATTCCATATATTGGAAACACCAACAATTGATTTCATTCCTGAGCCATTGGAGTACAAATTTGCCTTTAAGATATTTGACCTTCAATACTTTACTCCATAGTCGAGCATCAAAAAACCCACACCAAAAGCTTTTTAAACACAGGGTCGCATTAAAGTATTTAATATTTTTAATATCCCATCCACCCAGTGCTTTAGGTTGAGCAAGCCTTTCCCACTTCACTAGATGAAATTTGTTGTTATTCTTAAAGCTAGACCACAAAAAGTGAAACATTTTTTCCCTTATCATATTTAAAATGGACTGAGGCACAATTATTAAGGAAACCAATAAACTAATATCCCCACCATAACAGATCTAATGAGAGTTAGTCTGCCACCCAAAGACAAGTACCTAAAAGTTTGATTCCCAATTATTTTTTCAACCTTCCTCACAAACCATAACTAATCATTTACCATGTAATTGTTGGGCTTCAGGACATGTCCAAGATATTTTAAGACATCCAGTTGTTCAACTTTGTAAGGGAAAAAGGTGTTGATCTGAGATATAATATCATCCTCAACACCATTTCTGTAAAAGTTGGATTTGGTCTCACTAATCTCCATACCTTAATGAAATTGAAATTGTTTTTATGAAAGTTCAAAATTTTATTATTAATGTTTTGTTAATAATAATAATAATAATTATTATTATTATTATTGAAACTGTTTTTTTATTGAAGTTCAATTTTTTTCAATAACCATTATATTTTGTTGTTTTCCCATTATTTTGAGATGATATGATTATGATCAATACTAAACCATTTTAATATAGTTTTTGTCCCTACTCTTATTGATATGATAAATACCCTTACTCCCATAACTTCATTTTGAATATGTTTTTTTCCACGTAAAATAGTTTGTAGTCCAATCTTATTAAAAATTGAGACACATTGTTTAATAGGCCAAAAATCCTTACAACGAAACTTTCCTTCAACTAAATTATTTTCTGGAAACCACCAATAAAAGTTAAATTCAAAAAATATCACCATCCATAAAAGTAGCATACAACAACCATCCCGTTGATACATAGAAAATGACTAAGTAGTGACATTCATTGCAAACCATCCAAAAATTGGAAATTAGCAAGGCTATAAACCAAAATAAAACATAGAAAGTTAGCCCGGAATAGGATTCATATCAAATTCCGGGATGGTATCAGTTGTCACCTCCCAAACATGTTAGGTGCCATCACCAACTTACAGACCCATCTTGGATAAGAGATCTAGTTACACATTACTTTCCCTGCAGATATGAGGATAAGAGATATCTTAAAAGAGCCCTACTATTCCAAAGATTTCTCATATATGGGCTTAAGAAAGACGTTTTTTGGAGCTCTTTTCAATTCTGACCTATCTATAACAAATTGAGAACCCCAAAAATATCAATATGTTGAACACCTTTTGAAATAACAAGTAGCATCGCAATTTTCACGTCCATTAACTTAGCCCTATTGTTTGTAGCATACCAATTCCTACTGAAAATATAAACCAATGAGTATCTAACAAGTATATAATCCCACCATCCTCCCCCATGCCTGGCCTTCCTTAAGTTGCACCATCAAAATAACATCAACATTTAGATTTGTCTATAGTCTCCTCCAAAGGCCTCCTTGGTTTGTTTGTGCCAGCATATTGTGGAAACTGATCAAGTATAACAAAAATTTTGGCTACAAAGGCATGAGGGGGAATAGTAATATCCTAGAATCTTACCTTGTTACAGGCCAACCATGCCCCCCATATCAATAGTACTAGGAGAGCCTTAAAAGTTGAGTATGAAGGATTATTTAGCCAGGCCTGGAGAGCCACGTGTATCTCATCTCCATTCCATATAAATTGTAAACCTTTAACTTGTGACATGTAGTTCCAGATTTGAGTGATATAGGGACAAGGGATAAAAATATGATCAATATTTTCTCCAACATCTCTGCACATAGAGCGTCTGTTAGGACCATTACGAAACTTTCTAACTAGATAATCCCACAATAGTACTTTTCCAGCCAAATCTAACCACAAGAATATCTTAGCCTTTAAAGGACACTGCAATTTCCATATCTCTTGAGACTACAAGTTTGGTTAAGGTAGATCCTCCTACTCTCTAATGACCCTCTAACCTAAACTAGGGTGATAGGTACCACTTGCAACATTCCTTGACCAGATCAAATTATCAACATGATCCACCAAACAAATATGACTATCTTGGAGAGCTTTAATGCATTCTTCTCAATGAATCATATCCTCTACCTCAAATCTCATGTTTATAGCAGTCAACCATACTTGTCTTAGAAGGGTAGAATTGTGAATATCTTGGATCTGATTCATAAAAAGAATACCTCTATCTACTAAAGAATTAACCAACCCCTCTAGAAGTCTTTGAGCATCCGAGCATCCTATCCAAGGACCGTGACCACTCTTTACACTTCTCCCATCACCGATCTCCCAAACAAGCCAATCCTCAATTACCTCAAAAAGCCAAAAGGAGAGACTTCCAAATAATGGAAACATTTCTAATGGGCTTGCTATGATACATAACCATTCTTGAATATTTTATGTTCACTATAGTAATCATAAAATTTCCATGTTTGGGGAAGGTAGAGTTAATAGATTTGCAAAATGTTCACCTCCTCGTTCACACCCATATTAACGAAAGTTAATACATACGTGAAATGTTTACCAAACAAGATCCATGTGGTGGCAATGTCCCCAATATTGCCATCGAGGCTAGTTGGTAGTTATTAGTTGTTGTTTTTAGTGTTTGAACTATTGGAAATATTAACAATGATTCTTTATGAACTATTGACTGTTTGAAGAAGACATGATTTTGCAAGGATAATAAAACTAGTTGACCCAAAACTGAGAATATATACTATGCTATTGATGGCTAATCAAATGTTGTTCAACCTATTGTAGATGAATTTGCACATTTGAAGTCATGACACATTGAAAGAACTATTCCAGATAAAAATCTAGAAGCAGAGGTAGGGGCAAACATGAAAGCACAGAGATTTGCCCCAAAAATTGCAAGGACAAATAATTTTTCTTTTATGTTTTGAATAAGATCTTCTTGCATAACATGGTGCTCTTCTTTTGAATGTCTTGACCCTGAAAAAACAAATAACATCATAAGATTTGGATTATAGCCAAGTTCATTCCATCATTCAACCTGCCAAGTATGTTTTATAATTAAAGCAAGGTTTTTTGTTTTGTTTTAGCAAGCAACAGTTTGATGTTCTCACCTTGGTCAAGAACCTGTTAGATCAATAATTTATAATTTCTTTTTGACCGACAAATAAAAGTGGAGGACCTTGTTACCATACTAATTTGGTTTTATTGGTTATAAAACATAGATTTTCAAAGACGCATGCTCTATCGATTAATAAACTAGGAGTTTATCATCCCAAAGTCTAGCATTGTGAAAATACTCAAGCTCATTCAAAATTTAACCCTTGTAATTATAATTTTTAATGCATGAAAAAGGTTAAATTGATTTTCCCTTCAAACTCAAAAATATGTCAATATAGAATAAATAGGAAAGGGTCAATTTAACCTTAGTTCAAATGCCAAATGTTGACTTAAAATAAAAGTGGATCATTAGGCATCAAGTATCATTATTGAATTTTATAAACCTTTACTATTTATGATGAGACAATGAATCTTTTAATGAGGTTGACTTAAATTAAAATGCCACTCAAAGAAAAATGTCAAGGCTAAAAAATGATTTACTACCTGAAAATGAGATTTATTTATTTATTTTGTAGCGAATAACATAACGACAATTTAAGAGGGGAGTCGATTTGAATACGAGTGTTGGATATCTAAATATTTGGATCACAATTTCCTCTTGTAAAATGTCGATTTCTAGTTTAATGGGGGTGTGGAGTAAGAAAAAGGCAAATCGTTTGGGTTCATAATTGGTAGTTAGGGCTCAAGCGATGGTATTTAAATTTTGTTTTTAAAACCTTATGAAACCTTTAGCCAATGAATTCCTTTGAACTGAGAAGTGCCATTTGAGACAAGAAGTCAAGACTTTTACAGCAAGAAAAATGAGAGTTTCTTTGGGATTGGATTTTAAAAACTTCTCAAGAACGATTTCAAACCAAGATCGAGGAGATTCTAAATGTTAGTTTCTAAAATATATTTAATGCAATTTCTAAAATATATTTAATGCAATATAAGAATTATTAAATTTTGAAACTAGTCGAAGGTAGCAATTTCTTATGATGGCGATTTTTTTACAAAGCTTTAAATAGATGATGATGTTGGGTTTATTTACAGTGTGTTAATGGTGGATGGTAAGCACTATTCAATAAAATGCATTGATATCTACCCGCCTCCTTTTGTATTCTATGCTTTTACTAGGCTCCATTTGTCTCAACGGAGTGATTAATATAGGGTAATTTTGTTGATTCTCTGGATCATAGATAGGTATTACATTGGCTAGGAATAAACTTGCTTGGTATCCACCATACTAAACCATCTAAATTCCATGTATTAATTAGAGAGTTCAATCATCATTAATACAAGAACATGGCAAGAATGAACCACCGGCAACATAGCCTCATGCATCAGGAATTGGATCAATATAAAATTGTTTTTTAAGATTTTGGATTTGGCTCTCAAATTGGATATTTGAAAGGAAGGAATGTAGAGTGAGGTGATGGATTTCGAACAAGATATGCATATTGAACTAGATCTCCAACTGACACTGAAATTGGCCTTGAACCTTTTTTAGAGGAATACCTACCACAATGCTGAAGCACCCTCCTCCTTTTATATGATGGTCATCATTGTTACAAAGATTCCACGCCCCATCAAACATGGGATTGGCTACAACGTACTTAAAAGAGTAATAACCAAGAATGAGATGTTAACCATCTTTGCAAAGGCTGAGACCGGTACCATGTTCCATTATTGCACTTAAAACACATATTTTGCTTCGTGTGCTCTGCTTTTCAAGTACGGGATGGGATCCAAATCAATGAAGTAACAACCAACACACCCATCAATCATAGTCAACAAGGAAACCAAATAACAAAAACTACAAACATGGAAACCAAAACTGATAACTAGATCAAATTTTCAAAACCCAAATTAGGATCACCATGGAGAGCATTAAACTCTTGTCCAAAATGTAGAGTATACACTTGATAATATGATTCAAAGCTTACTAACACCATACAAATAGTTAACTACCTACCTATTGCTCTGGGGTGGCATGAATTGATAACTCTAGATTTTTAGAAAACTTTAGGAAATCTGTGGTTGAATTTTTCAATTTGACAAGTTTTGAACCTCTTTAAAACCGAGCTCTTTAAGAACAGAACCCCATACTTCATTAGTGAAAGAGCACTCCAGGAAAAGGTGATTTTTGTTTCGTCTGCGCTTTTGCAAAGAAAGCACTGAGACGGGCCCTCCAATCCTTTCTTTTTTAGATTCTCAGCTGACAGGATTTTTTTATGGGTCAAGAGCTAGCAGAAAAAATTGATTTTTGGGAGCCCGTCCTTGCTCCAGACAGTTTTCCAGATGCCCTCTTTCGTGCTATTGATTTGAATTGAAGAGTAGCCAGCTTGCATTGTGTAGAAACTAGTTTTTTCCCAGCTTCTATAGTCTGGAGTGTTGCCATGGATTAGGAGCAACCCTTGGAGTAGCGATTGCAGCAATGTATAGTCTGTTTTTAAGTGGATAGGCATTTCCAGGTTCCTCCAGCCGACCCATCTACCGCTGCAGTGCCAAATTGAAATGTCAAAAAGCATGGATAAATTTTGGCTGTCCATCCATGTCTTAAGATCCCCCAGGCTGTCACGCTGCTGAAAATTGTCCACTTTGTCTTCCCAGATCCGAATTCTTTTGTCGTTTCCTAATGTCCATCGCAAGTCCTTTTTGATGATGAATGCTACTTTGTGGCATAGCCTCCAGATTGGAGAAGTGTTTTGGAGAGGTGGAATGTTGTCTAAGCACCTAGCTCTGTTTCCAATTAAATAATTTTTCCTCGGTGCTTCTTTCCACCAGGTTCTGTCTCCGGAGATCAATTGCCATACAATTTTTGCTCCCATTGCTAGATTCATAGCTGCTAAGTCTTTAACTCCAGCTCCTCCACTATTTTTTGGCCTGCAGACCATGTCCCAACTGATTAAATGTAGCTTTTTATTTTCATTTTGTTTTCCTCCCTGCCACAGGAATCTTCTAAGCTCTTTCCCAATCTCCTGAACGATCGAGCTCGGGGCAAGTGCAATGGAACAAATGAAGATGGGGTACGCTGCCATAACAACATTTAAGAGGGTCAATTTCCCTGCTGGCTTGAGCCAGACTACTCCCAAAGAATGGATTTTATTTTTTATTTTCTCCACCAGGTCTTTCCAATCAGAGCTTTTCTTGTTCCCTTTGTTAATTGGAACTCCTAGATATCTGAAGGAGTTACAACTTGAGCAACCCTCGTATCCTAATGTCCTGGCAATCTTGGCCAATGTTCTAGCAGGGTAGTTCCAAACATATATTTTGGATTTAGTAGCACTTACTTTCCCATCTGAAGCTTTGACAAAGGTGGAGATGACATTTCTGAATCTTTCAGCAATTATGATGGAAGCTCCTCCTAAAAGGATAGTGTCATCTGCAAATTGTGAATGGTTTGGGATTTTTACTCCTCTGGCAATTTTGAGGCCTTTGAGTTCTCCATTAGTTTGCATATCCTATAGCTTTCTGCTAAAAGATTCAGCTACAATAAGATATAAGAAAGGGGATAATGGACAGCCTTAACGGAGTCCTAGAGAGGCTTGGAAGAAACCAGCTGGTCTGCCATTAACTAGAGGTGTGATCCATGGGCTGCTAATGCAAGCTTTGATCCATCTGCAGGATTTTTTGGAGAATCCCATTTTAAGCATGATCTCAAATAAAAAGACATGGTTGACCCTGTCAAAAGCATTTGCCATGTCCAGCTTGATGGCCATGCCTTGCTGTTTGCGTTCCAAGCTAGAGTGAACGACCTCTTGAACAATAATTATGTTATCCACGATTTGCCTACCGGCAATGAAACCTCGTGTTTCAGAAATAATCTTTGTCGTGATTTTTTTCATTCTTGAGGAAAGGATTTTGGTGAGAATTTTGTACGATGTGTTACATAAGGAGATAGGACCGAACCTTTCAATCGAAAGAGGGTTTTTTTCTTTAGGGATCAAAGCCAAGAAGGTGGAGTTTGTGGCTCCTCCAATTTTATCTTTCTTCCTGGTCCAGTTTAGCATTTTCTTTAAGTCTTCTTTGATGATGTCCCACGCAGCTCGATAAAATTTTATTGTAAACCCATCAGGACCTGGGGATTTGTCTGGATGAAGGGTCTAGATTGCTTCTATAATCTCATTTTCTAATATTGGATTTTCCATCTCCTTATTCTCTTCTTCAGTGATGCTGGGTTGGATTTCCGAAAGCAGATCCGCTTGGGAGAGAGGATTCGCGTCACCAATGTCAGAGTATAGCTGATTGAAGTGTTGAAAGGCCAGCTTCTTGATATTGTCTTGTCAAATAATAATTTGATCATTGTTGTTTTTCAACTCATCGATAAAGTTGAAACTTAATCTGGTTTTGGTTTGGTTGTGGAAGTATTTTGTATTTCTATCCCCTCCTTTCAGCCAAAGCTGGCGAGACTTAATTCTTAGAGTCTCTTCTTCTTGTCTGGCTGCTATTAGGATTTCACAATTTAGGATCTTTTCTTTAGCTAAGGTTTTCGAGGTGGTCTCTTCTACTTCCATTTTAGAGTGTAGAGTATCCAGTCCCAATTGTAAGCTTTTTTTTGAAATGGTTGGTTCTAAATAAGAGATTGTTGCCCACTTTTTCAAAGAAGAACGAACAACCCTTAGCTTAGATTCGCAAATGTAGCTAGGGGATCCAGAAAGAGTAAAATTCCAAGTTGTGTGAATAATATCTAGGGTTTTGGCATTGTTCAACCATAGAGGGTTGAACCTAAAGGGGATAGGCCCCATGTTAGTTGGAAGGGAGAAGGAGAACAAGATGGGCTTATGATCATAAGTGGATGAAGAAATGATATGAGCAAAGGGGAGTAAATATTTTCGTAGGAAGGTAGTACTTACCAGGAAGCGGTCTAATCTTGTCGCGATATGTCATAGTCCAGCTCGCTTGTTGCTCCAAGTAAATTTCCCATTTTTGGGAAAAGGGTCCAGAAGGTATAGATCTGCCATGAGATCTTCTAATTTTTCACCAAAAGGGTCTCTGATGATCAAGCCTCCTCTTTTTTTCGAGCTTGACCTCATTGTGTTGAAGTCTCCAGCTATTATAACTTCTTTCCCCTGCAGATCTGTCTTCAAAGCAAGTAAAGATTCCCAAAAATCCATTTTTTCTCTGTAGTGAGTAGGCCCATACACATTGTAGATGTAAAAAACTTCTAGATTGCTTTTATTTTGGATTTCTACTAAAATCCAATGCATGCTCCCTTTTGTTACTATGATGTCGAATTTATCTTCTCTGCAGAATGTTGCTACTCCACCTGAAGCACCTCTAGAACTAATGGCCTTTCTAGCCCTAAATTTCCAGAAGAGGGATGACCTACTCAAAACCTCATCTTCTGGCATCTTGGTCTCTTGGATCAACAGAATGTTTGGTTTCTCAGATTTTATGATATTTCTCAGGGTTTCCCCCTTGATTGATCCTCCCATCCCTTTGCAGTTCCAAGAGATTAGTTTCATTATTTTTTGGATGCATGAGACCCTGCTCGAGGCCTGAATTCTCTGGCGCCTGAAGATTTGATACTCTGGAGTAGGCCCATGTCTTCTATGCTAAGTTTCCTTCCTAACTCTATCTCTCTTTCTGCCTCTTGCTCTCATTGTTGTTTTTTAGATTTTCTTCCTCTGTTGGCTTGAGATGGCCCTACCCCTGATGATTCCTGGGTTTCTTGAGATGAGGTTTGACCGAGGGAGGCTAGCTTTGGATTGATCCTGGTCTACTTGACCATTTCTGCCCATGTCACCCCTGGGGATGGCGATATTTCGAAAGTTTTTCCCATATTCTCTTCATTTGTTGCCACCATCTCTGCCCAAGTTCCACCAGGGAGGATGGGAGCCTTTTCAGAAACATCTTCTATCACTATTGGGGAGGTTACTGTAGGGGATTGGTTCCTGCTACCTTCTATTCCATCTTCCTTGTTTTGGACTTCTAGATCTGGTATTTCTCCTTTTTCTGTTTGAAGAGCCTCGAATTGATTGTTGATGAGGGTTTCTGAGCTTTTGATATGTTGTTCTTGAGTTTTTTCCTTGCCTTTCTCAAGGTTACTAGCAGGGGTGGGATTTGTTTTTTTACCCTTCTTTGCTTGATGCTAGCCTTCTTCTAGATTTTTCCCAGCTTCTTCGATGGGAGACTTAGGGCAGTTCTTAACGAAGTGCCCATATTCATAGCATTTCCTGCATTTAAAAGGTAATTGTTCATAGTTTACCTTCTGGTAGAATTCCCATCTGTCCATGCATAGATTAACTCCTTTCGGTAACCCTTTCTCCAAGTCTACCTCAACACAGATTCTGGCATAGGCGAATAGAGGCCCGTTTGGCTCGGCTTTGTCTATTTATTTGCCTAATGAGTTCTCGCTCGACTGCAGGGCTTCATCATTCCAGCAATGAAGAGGTAAGTGTGGTATCCGGACCCAGACCGACACTGCTGAGGGGACATCTTTTTTTGGATCAAATGAGAGAGTCCATCGATTGAGATATAGACCTCGAGGGCCCATAAAATAAGGCCCACTTCGAAATATAAGATATTTATCTTCTTTGTTTTTGAACAGGAAGGTGTAAAAGCCTTTGCCGCAGAAGTAGTGTTGCATACCCCATTTGATGAGGGGCATCCAGTTTTTGGAGATTCAGATCTCCATGGATTTCAGTGAAGGCCAAATGCCTAAGAACTGCCCAATCAAACCTCACTCGCTCAGAGCTAGGGATTTCATGCGTGAAGATGCCGACATGATTTGAACTCTTAGCACTGCTACTCTCTTCACAAAGTTGGAAGTGGGAGTTGACCCCGCAGGATGGATCAGAGATGAGGCAACGAGAGCTTGAAAGACAAGATCTAAGTTGCTACGAGGATCGTCTGGAGGCGGATCTGGCGGTTGAGAAGCCATATAGCCATCCTGGGAGCACGATCCAAGAGCCGCTCTCCCTCGTCCTCACGAAACCCAGCCACTCTCAACCCAGATCGGTCCTCGTTTGGCCCAGGCTTAACCAGATCAGCTCGGCCCCATCGATGTTTCATGTTCGTAAAAACTTCACTTCTTAGAAGCGTGTGTGTGCGTGTATATATAGTTAGTTAGTTAGTTATTTATGGGCAAATACTTTTAAGATTTAGGTTATCATCATATTTCTTATGCTAAATAAATATTGATTCTTAAAAAATCAAAAACAATTTTTTTTTTATAACAAAAACGGTTATATTAATATAGATGACTTAGCTGAAAAACGCTGAACTAGAAACAGTATACAACCATCCACCAAAATTCACCATCCTTAGTCGGTAGACCTGCAAACTAAGGGGGAATTTCCATGCTTACCATCGAATTAACATTAAGTTCATAACACCCTACAGCTATAAATTTATTAGCTGCACTATCCGCCCTCACATTAAGTTCCCTAAGAACATGAAAGAATTCTATCTTCCTAAACCTTTTGGCCATAGACCTGATTCTATTTATCAATCTTTCAGTTCGCTCATTTTTGCCCCTTCTTCCCCCATTCATTTCTCGAATAATGAGCCTAGAATCCCCGATAACCATAACTTCGTCCGCTCCTTCCTTTTGTACCTGCTTGAGGCCTTGCTAGAGCCCATAAGCTTTCGCCATATTATTAGAATCATACTCGATATTCCAAGAGTATTCAATTCCAACTTTCCCTCTGGGATTTATGACAACTCGACCTCCTCCCGCTTTTCCCATATTTCCTTTTGAAGCTCCATCAAAAAACAATTTGAAAATATTCCGTTCTCTTAACCAATTCTCGAACTGATATTTATCCATTTGGATTTCCCATTCCTCCAACTTTTTGGAAGCTATACTGTTAGCTGCATGAATATTGAGACTTTGCATCCATTTATTTTCTTTTTTTGGCAACTCAGCTTTATTATTCGGTATCTTGGAGCTTCTTACCACCTCACCAAGTAGAGCATTAATTTTAGCAGCTATCTTCCACTCTAGTTGACTCTTATTCTGAAAGACTCTCTGGTTTCTGTCTATCCAGATGCACCAGCAAATGATTTTAGGTAGTTTTAGCCAGCAAGCTTTCACGCCTTTCTTCTGGGCCAGCTCGCCCTGGTACATTTTTTCCCAATTATTGAAGTAATCATGAATACTTCCAGTCCATTGATACCCATCACCTCCAATCTGCGTTGCTTCCTTCCATATAGATATGGCATATGGGCACTTTAAGAAAAGATGGGAAATAGTTTCTAAATTTACAGCACAGAGAGGGCAGCGGAATGGGCCTGCTATCCCCCTTTTCTCCAGGTTCTCTCCAGTTAACAATCTTTGATGGATCAGTGTCCAATTGAACACCTCGATTTTAGGCAACGTTCTATTATTCCATATCTCGGGATTCATTGGCACGTTATAGTTTGCAGCATACTTTGAATACCCTTCAGCCATCGTGTAGGTACCTGTTCTCGTGCCCCAGCTGCGCCTATCCTTCAAATTGATAGAGATCGGTGCAATCCCAACCAGATGGGAGATCAACTAATGTTTTTCTTCCTCCAACGCTGCTGGGCAGTCCAGCAAAGCCCACGCTGACCATCGATGTGGGTAATTCAACTCCCAATCAGAGATGCTCCAGAGAGTATTCAATCCCCTCGCCTCCATCCAATGCTGCAGTCGTGGTAGTCGTGGAGGGGATTTCCCTAGAATCGAGTCCTGCTAGATTTTTATAGCTTTCCCATTACCTGAGATCTAGTGCAACTTTTCAATAATTTTTTTGCAGAGATTGAGAATGGAGGATCCCTTTACTCTCATGTGCTCCCCTTCCAGGCATCTTAGCATTGTTCTCGGGAAGTATTTGTTTTTAAGAACCCGACTACACCAGGAAGGTTTTGAGTCAAGCATATTCCAGAGTAACTTGGCTCCAATGGCCAAATTTTGAAATTTTAGATCCCTGATTTGAAGTCCTCCCTCATTTCTTGGCAGCTTAATTGTTTTCCAACTTACTAGAGCAAACTTTTTTCCTCCTCCATTGTTCCCACCATTCCAGAGAAAGGATCTCAATGAACCCTCAATTTGATTTATAATTTTGATAGGAGCGAGGAGTAGGGAGCACTGGTAAAGCAAGTAGTTGTTCAGGACAACTTTAACTAGTACTACCTTCCTAGCCAGATTTAGCCATGCAATCCCCCAACCCAAAATTTTCCTATTAATTTTTTCCACTATGGGGTTCCAATCAGAAGACTTAGATTTAGTTTTGAAGATAGGGACCCCTAGATATTTGAAGGAATCCCAACTAAAAGCTCCATTCATATTTAGAATCCGGGATATATCTAACATTTCCCTAGGATTTATATTCCATCCGAAGATCTGACTCTTCCTAATATTGATTTTACTTCCAGAGGCCAGACAGTAACAGTTCAATTCAGTCTTGAATCAGCGTGTTATAATCTGGCTGGCACCTCCCATTAAGATGGTATCATCGGCAAACTATGCATGGTTGATATCTTTAGTCCCTCTAGCCAGCCTTATGCTTGGAAGCTCCTGCTCTAGTCTAGCGTTTTCCATTTGAAAACTAAGTACCGAGGCCTGAATGGCGTAAAGTAGATGGGAGAGCGGGAATCCTTGCCTCAGTCCTCTCGTAGCTTGAAAAAATGGAGCAGCTATTCCGTTAATGAGAGGGGCAGTCCATGGCTTGTTGATGCAGGCCTTGACCCAGGAGACAAATTCAAGAGCAAATCCAAATCTCAGCATTACTTGGAAGAGGAATGGATGGCTAACTCTGTCAAAAGCGTTTGCCAGATCTAGTTTCACCACCATTCCTTTGTCTCCATTCTTCAGGCTAGAGTGGATGGCTTCTTGCACTAAGATGATGTTATCCCAAATCTTCCTTCCTTTAATGAATCCGCCTTGGTTCTCCAGGATAATATTTGGCAATATATGTTTTAACTTGGTGGCCATGATCTTAGTAATAATTTTGTAACCTATGTTACACAGGGATATTGGCCGAAACCTGTCAAAAAACGTGGCTTCTTTCTCCTTGGGGATGAGAGCCAAGAAGGCTAAGTTCGTACTACCTCTAATCTTGCCACAATTCTGAGATTTTCTGACCATTTTTAGTAAATCTTTTTTAATAATGTCCCAGCAGATTGAAATGAAATTAACATTATACCCGTCTGGTCCGGGGGCTCTGTCCTCCTCCATGATAGCAACTGCTTCTTTAATCTCTTCCAGCGTGATGATTCTATTCAAATTATCGTTGTCTTTACTCTTAACTAACATGGGGACCAGATTTAGAAGCTGGGCGTCATTAGGAGTAGGTTGATCAGTGAACAGATTGCTGAAGTAGTTGGTGGCTTCAACTTTAATTTCATCGAAATTGCTAATTACCCTGTCGTTGACCTGAATCTCTCGAACACTATTATGGATTTTCCTAGCCTCAGTGAGTTTGTGGAAGAAGCTGGAGTTTCTATCGTCGTCCTTCAACCATTTACATCTTGATTTAAGATGCCACCATTCAGCCTCTTGTCTACAGGCCGCGTGAAGGTTCAATTGCAGTGTAGTCTCCTTTTGTATGTCATTAAGAGTCACAGGTTTGTCCTCCATATCGGCCTGGTGAGACTCCAACGCGTGGACAACTTGAAGTTTGGAGTAATTTGGTTGAGGAAGCATCTTGGCCCAGCTCTTCAAGTTTTTCTTGAGCCTTCTCAACTTCTCCTCCCAGACAAAGAAGGGAGAGCCTGTAACTGATTGAGCCCATGAGTCTGCAACAATTTTTAAAAACTCATCATGATTGGCCCACATGGGGTTAAATCTGAACGGAATAGGGCCCATATTTTTTTCTTTCACCATTTCCAGAAGGACGGGCTTATGATTGGAGCCTTCGAAAGGTAAGATTTTGGATGTCATATTCAGGCCCAGCAGGAGAAAAGTGTCTTGAACCAGGAATCGATCGAGCCTGGCAGCAATGTGCCCAGGGCCGATCCTCCTATTGTTCCGGGTATATTTCCCTATAGTAGGATTAATGTCAATGAGATCACAGGCCATGATAGTCTCTTCCACAATTTCTATGATGGGGTCTCTGGATCTTGAGCCCCCTCTCTTTTCATCCCGACTGAGGATGACATTCAGGTCCTCGGCCAGAATAACATTACCATGCAAATTACTCCTTTCTTCACAGAGAAGAGTCCAACAATTTATTTTTTTGCCATAAGAATTAGGTGCATATATGTTGAATATACTTACCAGAGAATTGGAGTCTTTTTGCCTCAGCACAGTGAGGATCTAGTGATTGCTGTTTTTGATGGCCATAGCTTCATATTTTCTATCGTCCCATAGAGTTCCTATACCCCCGGATGCTCCCCTAGAACTTAAAGCAGCGGTGCCCTTTTTTTTCCAAAATTTTTTACTGACTTGGAGGAATGCAGCTTCCTCCATCTTGGTTTCCTGGATCAGCAAGATGTCCGGTTGGTGAAGGGATATTAGATCTAGCATAACTTCTTCCTTGCCTTTACTTCTGAGCCCTCTGCAGCTCTAGGAAATTGCCTTCATTACTTACTTTTGGAGGCCGTAGGCATCCCTTTCAGGGCATGTCCATGCTGGCGGGTGTTTCTTGGATTTTTCAGCAGCTTTTCCAAGGTTAGCTGGGATCCTTGCAGCTTATCCTTGTATGTTGCTTGCTCCCGTACTTCTTTTCTAGATTTCCTCCCTTTTGTTTTGGCCATTCTTGGAGTAGTAATTTCAATTTCCCCTTCCTCCTCTTCTTCCTCTTTCGATTCAGGTTCTTCTTCAGATTTTCCTTGACTTTCTCCTTCTTTTGTCCCTGCTATTCCTTCCTCGTTATGTTTCACTTGATCTGAGAGGACTGCTTCCGGATCCTTGCTTTCTTCGTAGCTAAATCTATCTTCTGTGTCATTACTGTCATCCCTTGCTTCCACAAATTCTATAGTCTTTGAGGTCTCTTGGATTTTTTCAGATGGACTAGCTCTTTCTTCACTCCCCTCACCCTTCTTAGGGCCCCCTCCGACATGGTTTTTAGGTCTGGATCTATTCACCCTATGCCATCCTTCCCCTTTCTCATGTTGGCTCTCAGGTGTTTTAGGGCAGTTTCAAATGAAGTGCCCGTATTCATGGCATCCTCTGCATTTGAAGGGGAGTTGTTCATAGTCCAGTTTTTGGATGTGGGACCAGTTCCCCACCGTTAGGTT
Organism: Pseudotsuga menziesii; assembly: GCA_001517045.1. Classification (NCBI taxonomy): domain Eukaryota; kingdom Viridiplantae; phylum Streptophyta; class Pinopsida; order Pinales; family Pinaceae; genus Pseudotsuga; species Pseudotsuga menziesii. Next base: position 227,348 of record LPNX011093023.1, on the reverse strand, counting down.
TATTGCTTTTGGAAATCCAGCTTCGAGGTCGACCTCAATGCAGATGCAGGCACATGCGTATTGGTCCTTTGGACTAGCCATGTCAATATATTTCCCCGATGCGTTCCCTATAGCGTGTAGGGATTTGGGGTTCCAACAGTGCATAGGGAGATTGGGTAGTCTAACCCAGACTGGCACAACTTTAGGGGTATCGACTTCAGGGTCAAAGTTCGGAGTCCACCCATTGAGGTAGAGACCTTGCGGCCCCATGAAGTAGGGCCCATTCCTGAAGATTAAGTCTTTGTCATCTTTGGATTTGAAATCGAAGAGGAAGTATCCCCTTCTGATGGAGTAGGAGGCTATGTTTTTAGATATTAGCGGTCGCCAGTTCCTTTGGACCCAGCTATCAGTGGTTTTGGGCGAGGGCCAGAGCCCTGTGAATTGCCCAATCAGAGCTCGATCTGCCAATGACAGGGAAACCTGAATCGTTTCTTCCGGGGGGAGGGCCACCTCCGGCAAATCTTCAATTATTTTTACGAACTTCGGTAGTTCTCTTTTTCCTGTTCGTTTGGCGTGGTTGGTGATTAGCCTATCGAAGGCTTCTGACTGATTAGGCAGCAAATCACTGCTTACTTCCGCCACGTCGTGCTGCCTCACCCAATTCGGGCCAGCCTCAATGCATGTTCAGATGGGAGGGCCTTAGATCCAACAATCCAGTCCAGCAAACCACATCCCAATTGGAACGAGGACCACGCAGAGGCTTGCATGCAGCCTCAGAGCTCATGCTGGGATCGCCGACCTGCTATCTCACGCCAATCTCCTCTACGATCAACCAAAGCTCGTTTCGTGATTTCCAAGCACCATGAAAAATCAAAAACATTTTTAAATCACATTCCAAAACCTTAATTTTTTTTTAACAAATAATATCTACAAAATAAAAAACATTATACTTAATAAAATTACTTCATCTTTACCCCAAAACATAAAAACGGGATACTAAAAATAACAAAGAAAACACTCATTAAAATCTTAAAAGTAAATATTAAAAAAATTGCAACTAATGGTTTAATATATGAATCCAATAAAAAATATTAATTACATATCTCCGTGTTTTTCCTGAATAAATCAATTTTTAATTTACCAACTTCTTGAACCTTAAAGTGTTGACAAATATATTTGTAGAATTAAAGGTGGTATTCTCAACCTCATAGTTAGGAGTAGTAGACCTAATTAAATGCTAGAGAAAATTTCTCATAAATGCAAGATTATGTCATCACGCCATCGGGTCCTAGGCACCATTCCATGAGGCTAACATCACAACATACCAACAAATCACAGTTAATAAAATTCATTTATAAAAAACTAAATTAAATAAATAATTTCAAACCTTAAGTTTAACTTTAGCTTCAATGAAAAATCAGCCATGTACAAACATATTAATATAGCTGAGCGATCCATATATATCCCCATCATAGACATAACAATGTGAATCATTGTGTGAGGCCTATGCCCATGTGATAAATAAAGTCAATACATGTGTAAAATGGTTACCAAAACAATGATTAATGAGATCGCTTGGAAAACATAGCTAACATTGATTATATCAAATCTCTACATTATATGATATGTAAATTTATGGCAATTTCGAAAGTTAATATACCTATAAAATACTTATCTTTTTTTCATGTAATTTATGTATGGAAAACTCTTTGTCGACGGGTGGTAACCAAGATAAATTGTCAATGTATACTATACTAGCATAGATTCATCTTAACTTTAGATTGATCATGCGTCGATATAGATCAAATCCCTCGAGCTATTGATCTTTTTATAATGCAAAAACTTGAGGAAAAATTTGCTCCTCGAGGAATTTGATCACTATCGACACATGATGGATCGTAGTTAAAATGGATCTATGTCATGCTAAAACTATATTAGATAAAATTATAAAAGATGAATGTCACCAAGATTATAAAAAAACATGTAAATTGCAAAGAGGTAAACATATAGAAATTCCATAAGATCAATATCAAATAATTAATTGAACATAACCAAACTTTCACTGGTTGAAAGCGATATCAATTAGTAAACTAAATAATATATGACATCCCACACACAAAGCAAGAAGTATCCAGGTTTTATTCATATATATATATATATGTTTTAAACTTTAGGTTAGGGTTGATAATGTGAATTTTCTAAAACTTGATATTTGATTATTATTGTTTTATCATGTGCAAGCTTCACTTTAGCATGAATTACACTAACAGAAACAAAAACAAAAGTGCCACTCCAAGTTGAACACAAAATTACACTTGTTTTGAACTTTAGGTTATGGTGAATATTGTATTTTTTTTACTTAATATTTTATTGTTTTATTAAAGTGTCACTTGTCAATTCCATGTTGAGCACGAAATTGCACTTCTCCCTCATATTGGGTTGTAGAAAGGGCCGCTTGATGCAACTATCCTTGACCCAACAAGCACATCGAGTATTAACAATATCACATATATTGTCAAGGGTTCAATACCTTGAATGATGAGGAGCTAAGTTTTGCACCCTTCTCGTTTGAGTTCAAGCAAAACTAAAAGTGTTGTGATAAGGCTAGAAGGATAGGCGTTCCCCATGAGTCAAACCCCATATACCTAAGAACTTGACCCCAAAACCTAGGTTCAACCACTACTTCAAAATGACCCTCGTTATAAAAACAACCCCATAAAAATTTAATGTGGTTGAATAATAAAAAACTCCTTATTCCTCCCCTTAAATCTAACCCCTTTAAATATCAAACACCTTTTTTTTTAATAAAATATCTTTTATTATTATTATTACAAGCAAACAAAAAAAACTAATACCTCACTTGATTGTGTGATGTAAGGAACGAGATCACTCATTACTTGATTGTGTGATGTAAGGAATGAGATCACTTACAACATTGATTACATTAAATCTTTACAACGACTTAAGAACCCTCAACCTCGTTGAAAAAGCAAAAAGAAAAAGGTGATAAAAACATTTAGCAAAAAGGTAAAGACTCACAAACCAACATGAATCCTTATAAGAAAGTAAGCTTAATGTGACAAACATACATTTTTACTAAATTTAATAGCATAATGAATCCACTAAAAACAAATACAATATATTCAATTTAATAAATGAAAGACATATAATATTATTAAATTTAATAATAAAAAAAGTTTATTCAACATTAACTAAATACAATATTTTATAAAAAAATATAAATAGTTTTAAAATATTTAATTAATAAATATCACTTTTTAGTTTATTTAGTTTTTTTTTCAGTAGAAAAAAATCCCTGTGCTTATTATTCATTTAAGAATCAAAGGGCATCTTATTCATTTAAGAATCAAAGGGCATCTTATACATGACAGCGATATAAAATAGGTTTTCAAACAATATAGAAGATAATGAGGATTCCACTACCCACCAAAACATTCTTCCATGAGAGAGAAGTAAAGGAGGCAAAGAGTAACAGAGAACAAATCTCGGCAAGAGAAACCAAAATACATATCATCACAGAGCTGAGTGCTATAACAAAAGGTCACGACAATCAACCCTAAGAATCAGAGAGCAAGATCAGTAAGCTGATAGACTCTCCAACTCGAGGGCAGTCTTGGAGAGTCTATCGGCGATTGTGCTCTCGATAGACATGATTGATTGACAGAGTCAGAAAGTGTAGAATGTGAGATCTGATATCCTTGCACCAATGATACAATAATGGTGAATCCAAGGACGCGATTCGATTAGCCCAATTGACAATGATCACAGAGTCAGCATATATGGATTGCAGAGGGATCCCCATAATCTTAGATACAACAAGAAGTGCCCAAAGAGCAAGAAGCTCAGCTCTATTGTTTGTGTTGGAGCCACAACCTAGAGAGAAAGTAAGAAAGTGGAGCTTGCTTAGGTGAAGAACAAACCCTGCTCCTCCGAGGTCTTTGGCTGCTGCCCCATCAAAGAAACCGCATGGATAAGATAACAGAGGACTGGGACCAATAATTCTGCTCTTTTGCTTAAGCTTTTTAGCTAGATGCAGAGAGATTTTAGTTTATTTAGTTAAAACATGGTATTATCAACTACTCTCAGAAGTAACTAGTTAAAAAAAGACACACCAAAATCCAAGATCTTTTACTGGAGTAAAAAGTTGTTTTCAAACCAAATCAATGTCCAATGTCCAAGAGGGTTTATATCAATCTAAATAAACTGCGGTTTTTTCATAGAAAAAAAACCAGCTGGCCCTAGAGTTTACTTCATCAAGAAGAATAAAATCTCAATTAATTTAATGAAAAAAAATGCGTTTTCACTGTGGAATTCCACTCACTAATTCAGACTGTCTACCTTGTAGGAACATCAACAGTAACACTACCAACCAGTCATCGCCTTTTCCTTCAAATTCATGGACATTTCTCTAAAAGCAGATGCACGATCTAGCCCGGTCAAAGCCCAGGCCAAGACGCAAACCATACATTAAACCTAAAATTTGGGATTCAGGCCAGCCGCCTCAATATTTATCAAAACCCCCCCCAATTAAAATATTCTTCCGCCACAGAGAATAAGGTGGGGTCAAAGTTGGAAACTAATATGAAATGAGGATACAGCTGAATCTACAGGTAGGGCAAGTGGTGCGAAGGATCCCGGCAGCACCCAGTCATTGACCCATTAACATCAAAATTCCCATCAGCCCCTAATTTCCTTTCCAGACTGGGAGAGGGCTTAGAGACATTGACCTAATACAATTAACCATCCAGCCTCGTTACCAGGCTGGGAGAGAGCTTAGAGCCCTTGAATCTCCTTAAAATCGAATCCCAACCAACATTCATTTCCCTTCCTCTTCTGGGAGAGAGTATAGAGCCCTTTCTCTGCTCATAATCTCTCGGATTCCTCTGCATATCCCACACCCTTCTCTGATCTTCAATCCGTCACTGTCCCTTACACAACTCTCAGCAGTTATTTTTTTGTGGGTTTAATTCCTGCCTGCGTTTGCATAGTGTTGAAGGCAAATCGAATAGCTGTGTGCCATTTGAAGGGCATCTGGGATTGATTCAGATCGTTCTCAGAACATCTAATTTGTAGATCGAGCGAACGATTTGGTGGGCAATCGTGCAATGGAGCTCTGAATGGCGCTTTCGCCGGCTTATTGTTAAACCCAGACAGAGAACTGCATCGTTTACTTCGCTGGATTTGGAAATTAATTCAAATGGCGTTACAGTGCACAGTCAAGTGCCCGGTGTTCTTCGCTGCATCTATTGCCGGGGCTTGCGGATTCACACAGGGTGCTGGAAGCGTTTTATTATCGTCGCCTTCATATGAAAAACAGACTCCCTGTGAGGGTTTCTGGGCGAAGAAGGCCGCGGCCGCATTGAGAGAGTGCAAGCTCCAGTATTGCCCTTCATGGAAGAAGCAGAACACCAGAGAAGGGCGTGCGTCGTTGGCGAAAATATTTGTTCAGGAGTTGGCTCCCTCTCAGAGTACCCCCCGGGTATCTCTGAATTCGTTCATAAAAACCACAACAGCATCGCCTTCTGTGACTGGGTCTTTGGGGTTTTCTTCGATGGGGGGAGCTTCCATGTTCAGGCTTAAGTCATCTACCATGATGCCCTTTTTCCAGAGCTTGAAATGGTTTCCCTGCAATGAATTCTTTCCGGGTTTGGTTTCTGCCATGCCCGGAAGAAATGATAACTCTGGAAGTTCTTCTTTTAGTTTGAGCAGCGATGATCAAGGGGGCGGAGTAGGGGAAGATGATGCCCCGCTGGAAAACGAAACAGAGAAACGACCAAAGATTGTTGAGCAGAAGAGTGACAGTGAGAGATTGAGTTGGCTGCCTGGGTGGGCTCATATAAGTTCAGATGACGCAAAGACCCTTGCAGCGGCCGTTGCCGTATCACTGATTTTCAGGTCGTTTGTGGCAGAACCCAGATACATCCCATCGCTTTCTATGTACCCAACCTTCAATGTTGGAGACCGAATCGTTGCAGAAAAGGTACCCACGGCCCTCTCAATTATGCATATTTCTATTCCAATTGAATTCGTGAGCTGTATGAATTTGATTGTTTTTACACCCAATTGCTCGATAATGAGTATGTGTTAGCAAGGGGCCTTGTGAAAACTGTTTATCACTGTTCCATCCTCTGCTGTCTAGATTTAACTATTTCTCTAGCCCAAAGCCATCAAAATCCGTATCGGATGCACCTGGAGGTTGCACATCTGTAGTTTCCATTAGTTGATATGTCCACCTGGAGTTTGTGTGAACTTGAGATAATATGTCTACCATAATATGCATTTTCGAGCTCCGCAACCTCAAGGTATTTAGATGGGTTTGGGTATTCGATTCTCTCGCAATTCACAGTTTAGATTCAATGCAGCTTTACATTGGCACATAATAAATCACCCCATTCCCATCGAGGCTGTAGATTGTATCTCATTTATTGCATTGAAGCAATACAAAACATAGATGTTCAGAGCTCAAATGTAACTTAGTGCCAGACATATCCAGATTTTTTGAATTTGAACCAGAAAAGTTCAGAGCTCAAATGTAACTTAGTGCTCAGGCAAAGACGTTCTCACCATGACTTGTAGAGGTCTGCACCAGCCACATATTATTTCTCGAGGAATGATGAACCGAAAACTACAGCAAACTCAGATATGATTGTTAATGCATAAAAGGAAAGGGTTTTTAGTGGTGATAAAGCACATCTTGTGATTATTGATCCCAAACTGCTTACATAGCCTGTCATCGAGACAGTGTAATAAACAAACCCATGCCAAGGTTATGTTTCTTGCTCAGGATTTGGTTAGAAAAGACAATTTGGCACTAAGAGAATTAATAAACAAACCTAAGAGAATTAGTAAACAAACCTATGCCAAGGTTATGTTTCTTGCTCAGGATTGGGTTAGAAAAGACAATATGGCATTAAGAGAATCAATTGATCAAATTGTGAGCTTTAAAATCTAAGGAAAATTTTAGGGGCTAAATTTTGCCCCTGGGCTAATTACTGTGCCATGTTTTTTTCAATTTGTTTTTGCCAATTTCCATTTTTAAAAAACGATTTGCCCAAATACTATAAGATCAAAAGTATTCTACTCTAAAAACTTCCAAAAATTTCTAAAAACTATATAAAATCCTTAGAACTTTGAATATTTTTGTAAAGGTATTGCCAAAAAATTTATGGTTGGCATTTTAATAATTAATAAGCTTGGTCAAGGTTTCTGCACTTTAAGAGTATGAATCCTTAATATTTTTCCTAGGCATCAAAGAAAAATTAGAAAACAAATAAGTTGCAGAAACAATGAAATCTCTAACATAAAGAAGATTTTTGATATAATTCTCCTAAACCTATTGCTTTTTGAAACTATGTTGATTACTCTCGCATTTTCAAAAAATCATGTTCTTCAAAACTAAATTGAAGACTGAAATTCAACTTGGCACAATATGCGGGATGCAGACAATGCATAACAGACCTCACATTTAATGTTTCGAATTCTATGTAATTAATGAAGCATCTTTCTGGGGTTAACCTCTCAAATGCCAGTTGTTTACAAGAACTAAAGCAGATTCCTAAGATAATAAAGACAACCCATATCAGGAAAGAGCAGATTTCACAATGAGGGAACTTGAAGCACAAATGTGGTCACTAGGCCACAGTCTTACCCAGTTGGATTTGAGGATTATGTTTGAAACTTTGAATGGATTGATGAATATTATATCATAGATAACGCGTTTAAAGACACACGTGGCTTGAAGAAAGTACCATCAAATCTTTCAGTGTATAAATAAAGAAAAATTAAATGAATATCTCATCATTATCTGACAATCTTCAACCTGACAATTATGAACACGATCTCAGATATGAGATTTCACTCTTTCGTTGCCATTTTCTGCCACATTCCTTTCTTGCCCAATGGTTTGCTTTTCTTCTACATCTCACTTCATCACAGGAAAGAAAACACAAAATGCAATGGATAAAAAAATGAGTCTGTTGTCACTCTCACCCACCCATTTTTCATACATATCTTCAATGTTTCTGTTTCCATACCCTCTCTACTCAGTACACACACTTGTTTATACTTTATTAAAAAAGAGCTGTATATACTGGTGAGTCACTTACTAAAATTTCTAGTTTACTTAGCTTTCTAAACTGTTTTTAAATTTTTATCAAAAAAGCATTACCACAATTTACCTAAAAAGAGTATTTGCTCGCTATATTTAATATGGTTTATATCCAATCAGTTGCACATTGGAAGAACTCCATGGGGATCTCTATTCATTGATGCATGGATTCCCAAGGGATCAAAATATAAGCTACATAATTGGCCAAGACATTTCAGATAAAAAGAACAAGGACGTGTGAAAGTAAAAGCAATAAAAATTGAGAATAGAGGGAACTATGGAGGAAAAACTCTTTTATCACTTGCATGTGTCCTTCCTGGCTAACATTACTTAAGATGAAAACTGAATTTGCCTATGTGGTTGAAACGCAGTCAGCTGTAGACTAGAGAATCATATTTACTGATAAGAAGAAACTTACGTAATAGGATGGAAAATGCCATGATACATCATTGGCCACATTTGCAGATATATGTACAGGAATGTAAATTAAGGAACATATATGGACATCATATTTGATTCATCACAAAAATTCAAATGGCACAATGGAACATCTACACGTTAGAGTAAACATTAAGTGCCATTCAAGAGGATTTTTTTTCAAATGCATTGGTGAGAGTAAACTTTAAATGCCATTCAAGAGGATTTTTTTTCAAATGCATTGGTGAGAGTAAACTTTAAATGCCATTCAAGAGTATTTTTTTTTCAAATGCGTTGGTGAGAATTAGGGCTTAAATATATGCTCCACGCTTATCAGGTACATTAATTATGATATGCCTGAATGCCAACAAATTATTGTAGGATTCAGAATACACCAAAATTGCTTATGTCTTTTCCTTTAATTTCTAAACTGACAGCAAGATGGATTCCATATGTAGACTTGATTTTTTGACAGAATAAATGCTTCAACGTTGCTTTATTGTCTGCCATGTGATCTGATTAAATAGTGTAGTCTTATGGGGACAAATGAGCTCAAAGCCAATAATTTCTACGGGGTTTAGTATGATAGTGCATGTTTAAAAATTTATTCTTGATGGTTTGGTTTGCGTGTTTTAATTCTCGATGTATTTTATCATGCTAATACATGTATATTGACAGCTAATCTGTCTTGATGTTACAGGTTTCCTATTATTTTAGAAAGCCAGATGTGACTGATATAGTAATCTTCAAGGCTCCCCCAACTTTACAGGTAAAATTCTTGTTATGTTTGAAATTTGAATGGCTGTTGTTTCCTGCATATGTATCTCAAGTAAATGAATATTTAAATTTTTTCTCGTGGTGACTTATATTGAATTATCTCGGCAGGAAAAAGGATACAGTGCAGGAGATGTCTTCATTAAAAGAGTAGTAGCAAAATCAGGCGATTGTGTGGAAGTAAGTCCTATCAGCTCAAAAAAAATCTTGAAACATCTCCTGTTAATAGGCCAGTCTTAGTGATATTACCAAAGTAATGGAAGAGTGTGGTCTCGATATTATACTTGCCATCTTACTTTTTGATACGTTTAATGACATTCTTTTGTTAGTAGAAAATCGTGTTCTCGTAACTTTCTGACATGTAAGAGATTGTGGTATTGGCCATCTGAACCATTTCCACTATCAGCTCACAATAACTACTGAAATGTTTAACTTTCCCTCCTATCATGCTCCTTTTGCAGTAGATTGGATTGCGATTGCCTCGTGGAGTTCGATTACTTCACCAATAATATATTTATTGCTAAGTATCATGGCACCTAATGCTCATATTATCCCAGACATTTCACTAAACGTGATGTGATGTGTGGCAAACTGTCTTATCTAGTCTTTGGTATTTGTGACTGCAAATTAATGGTAAATGTCTTTGGTCGGTGTTGATTAGCAATAAACATCTTGTTCTAATTTCTCATGTATCCTTTATAAGTTTATAGTCCTCACAATCAAGCCAATTTCTGGTGATGTTCATACTAGACAGGAATTTGATGTACATCACTATATATGATTGCATTGAGTAACAAGGTGCTCTACAGCCCAGTATAACATAGATGTTATCATGTACATAAGTAGCTCCATTTTAAACCATCGTAGATTCATCTTAAATCTGGATTTATCAAGCATTGAGAGGGATCAAATTTCTTGAGGTGCAAATTTATTTAATCATTTAATATGAAGGAATTTACACCTCAAGGAATTTGATTTCTCTTGGTGCTTGATAGATCTGGGTTAAAGATGGATCTATGCTGGTGATATCAGAATTTCCAATTTGCCACAAGAGTCGGGACTTAGATACAACCTACCTAGGTCAGGAGACCACACCTAGAACACCAGTTTCTTGAGGTTCATTATGAGGTCTTCATTATTATGCTCAGGAGAGCTGCTGCTTCAAGTTTTCTGTACCTTGATCATGGATGGTAGGAGAGCAGCAACTCTTTGGGTCTTTTGTTGGAGACGGTGAGTCTACAAGCAATCACTGAAATGATCATTATTTTGGGCATACGTGTTCCTAAACACCAGTATTGTTTCTACATGCAGAAATGATGAATGTTTCTTCTTCCTGAAACTTTTGCATGAAAATTTTTATTTGTTTTTGTTTACATGAAACATGTTCAACAGATGATATACAAGTACAATCAGATTGAAAGAGTAATACAGGAAACTTTGATTTTCACTAAATTATCAATTATTTTCATGCTATTCAACTTGTGGGAGGGGCTCTTATTTTGATCTTGCTAGTATCTAGTATTTAAATATTCAGGAAACAACAAGGGAAAACCTGTGGCTGATGTAGAATAATAATTTATTATGAAGATATTTTTCTTCTTTTTGAATAATTTAGTTGGTATCCTGATTTCCTCTCTTGCATATTGTCCAAATCTCTGATGTGACCGTTTCAGTTTACCTATTCTCTTCATTAGACCATTAAGCCTCAACATTTTCTTATTTTCTTCCTGTTTTTGAATCCCTTGTGTTCTTTGAGATTGCACATGAACTTTTATGTTAGCAATTTTTAGTGTTACCATATTTTTTGTGACAGCTCTTTTGGTCTGCATGATTATTCTTGTGATGATAATTCAGATTATTTATAATTTAAATGCAGGTTCACAATGGCAAGCTACTGGTAAATGGGGTTGTCCAAGATGAAGATTTCATTCTTGAGCCGCCTACATATGAGATGGATCCAGTGGTATTATCTCGTTGCTGTCTTATTTCATTGGCTTGATTTTAAAGCAGACAGTAGGCATTAATGGATTTCTTCATTATTTGCTTTTTACACCTGTGTTTAGTGTGCAATACAATTTGAGCTGGGAGGTCCCTATTGTTTTTTAGGGGTAAACATCTTTCCATCTTAATGCTTTGATGCCTCATTCCCATTCACTGAGACCTACTGATCCTATTTTCCATATTTTTTAATAGTTTCTTTGTCTACCTAACGGCCATGTTAGGCACTTGGCTGAAATAGCATTCCAATGTAGAACTTTATACTACTCATCTGAGAAATATGGCTAAATCATAAACCTTCTTAGATGTTCAAATAAAGAACATAAACATTTTGCTAAAGTTTTATTTGACCAACTTTGAAGAGTAATTATCGTCTCCTAGTACAAACGTGAAGAATATCTTTAAGGGTGAAATGGAGGAAAAAAAATCTTTCTGCTGTATCAATTGTTGGCCTTTAAGTTGGTTATCTGTTATACTTTATTTCAATGCTAAAATGCTGCAAGATAAGATGGTTTTATAGGCTCGATATCGTAGTACAATGTTTTTTTTGTAATCTTGGTCATGCCTTATATTACTTGGAAAACAAAAAATACAGAGTATAGGGTGGCTGGCCTGCCACTAGGGAAACCAGACCAGCCACAGAATCAGAGTTTAACCACATTTTTCCACATAAGTTCTGAGTTTAAAGTTACTACAGCTAGGCCCCAACAAGGAGAGCAGTAATCAAAATGTCTAAATCTAAACATCCTATTGGCTGGCAGCCGACTTTGACTAGTATAATGATAATTAAAACAAGCAAGTTCTGCAGCAAAAAGCCAGACATAAATCAGAATCCTATCTCTAGGTATCATCAGAAATGATAACAATGGGCACCTCTGTCTTCACTGGTGCTCAACTGGTTTTCCCCGGAGAAACACATTCTTTGAGTTTGAATACCATTCCTGTAGTTTCCTTAGCCAGCACATTGATCTTGGCCCCCAACTCAACTTGGGCTTTGGCAATCAGCTTGAGAGTAGTTTCTACCCTCTTAAGCTGTTCCTGGGTTGCCTTCAGTTGGAGCTGGGTCTCCTTCTATTCTGCTACACTATCCATAAGATCTTTGCCCAAAAGGTTCTTCATTTGCTGATATAAAGTGACGGTTTTCGTGTATTTTGTGTCATATAGTACAACAGGTTTCTAATATTGGATAATTGCAATATTTTACTTTTCAGCAAGTATTTATATTGAGTTGTTTGCTGCCAATAATTCTCTGCACAATCCACTTTTTGGAAGGTAGTCTAGAATAGTTATTAAATAATCCCGACTAATATAACAGTTGTTATGCTAATGCTATGTTAAGTTGCTAACCGTGACAAAATATTTTCATCTATGCAGTGCGTTCCAAAAGACTATGTTTTTGTAATGGGAGATAATCGCAACGACAGTTTTGACTCCCATGTCTGGTAGGGTTTCGTACCATTTCCCCCCCTGTTTTTGAAGGCTTTGAATATTTATTCAAACAAGCTGGTCTATTGGACCTATCATTTAAATATTGCTTTTTTTATTCAGTTGTATTATTTTCCCATTTTTTAGCATCTCTGTTATTGTTCTTCCTAATCTCTTGGGGTTGTTGGTTTGCTGAGAAAATTTAATGAATTTCTTCCCTACTGTTGTGTGTTTCAATTTGTTCAGTGTTTAAGTTTTTATTTTCTCATAATTTTGTCTGGAAGATATTTTGTGACATACATTTTAGAACGAGTTCATCTGTGAATGCATACTTTCTGACACTGCACAAAACATGTTAAACTATTTCAGTTTACTGTTGCCAAACTATAACTACTTTTTTATTATAGTAAAGTTTTTTTTAAGGATTTCAACTTTTCCACTATCTGCCAAAATCAGTTGCAATAGCTAATCCTACAAATATGGTTTGGGCTTGCAACTATGGGCCAGAAAAGCATAGAACAATTCAAACCTTTAGTTGAAGCTGCAACCATCTATCAATTAAAGAGGACATTGTATGGCCCTAGTTCTGTTTATGCCTTGGAAGTAGAAATGTTTCCTGTCACTATTTGATTCAATTATCTTTGTTTTCATCAGACATACATTCATTTGTTGATTTTTTCATCTGATACTGCTCTACTTTTACGTGTTCTGCCTGTATTGGATTTACAATTTCTATAAATTGTTTTCTATCTCATCATTTTTATCACGTCTTATGTCAATTTACATGGATTTGTGCTAAAAATTAGAAGGAAATCAGGAGGCTTCAAATTTCTTTCATTAGATTGGTCGTCTTTTTTATTTCTTTTTCGTCATAGTCAATATTTGGTACTCAGATGGTTTATCTGAAATTTAATTTTTACTTGGCTTTTCAGGGGTCCACTTCCTGTTAAGAACATTTTAGGGAGATCTGTGCTTCGCTACTGGCCTCCAACAAGACTTGCAAGTACTGTTCATGAAACAGGAACAGTCATATCACCAGACCACAGAGTAGCAAATAATGCTGCCAAGTAAGACATTTTATGGAGAGTTGCTTTTGCGCAAATCTCTCTTGAACATTCTTAATTGAAAAGGAAAGCATTGGATGATTTTAAAGCCATAAGTTTTGGCGGAAAGGCCCAGAGTTTCACAACAGAGTTTTTGTGATGCAATTTAAGAGCCAGATTATCATTTCTGGTGGATTTCATTCGGTGAGAAGATGTGACGAGTCAGAATATTGTTGAAAATGGATGATCTGAGAGTCCTCTCTGCAGTATGATTGAATTGAAAATAAATTTCTGCATATGCTGCATATCTTTGCCCCATTTATAATAATCATACTACTGAATTGGAAATAAATCTCAGCATATGCTGTATATCGTTGCCCCCTTTGTAATATTGAACTGAACTGGGCATTCCTAATTTATATGGCTGGCAGTGGCCAAAAAGTAGTATTAAGGCAGAGATTCAACAATTGTCATGGTCATGGATGGTAAAAGCCAGACTTATTAGTTTAATTGATTATTGGACAAGGTTATAAGGTGAAGGATCTTGGTCTTTCTCTGGTATGGTGATTTTTTCTCCACTGTTGTAGAGCATTCATGCAAATGTAGGGTTTAATAACACCACCTTATTTATCACTTGTGCCTCCTGAGTTTGACTGTCTTGTTAACGTAGTGTTTTAGGCAAAGATTTGAACGGGACTTTGTTTTTATTATGATAAATGGAAAATCTAAAACATAAAGAAAATCAATACAAAATCAAGAGAGTTCTCTGTCTTTGATTGCATGAATGAGAAGTGAAAACCTCCTTATAAATGGTTACATACTAGTGAGTCAATCCACATTCAATCCACTCTATGAATGTGGGATAGACTGAAAAACACTGAAGTGAAATAAAACATAAAAAATACAATATAACATCAAATTGAAACGTCTTATCATAAATTCTTGGTGTTGCAAATGCTTGTTGATCTTTGATATAAAATGATACAAGAGTTAGATCTACCCCGATTGTTTACATCTTACTGTGAACTTTTTTTGTAGTAAAATGAAGTTTCCATGATGCTTTTTACTATAGAGTTAATTTAGCCTACTTGGCTATGAAACCTTTTCAAAGATATTACCAACGAAAGCAAGATATTGTCTTGCCTTCGCCCTCTCAAATTGATTTCAGGTAATTATATGAACTAATCCAAACTGAAGTTAACGTTGGTCGATGTCTTGTGGCTCTGTGAATTTGAGGTTATGTTAGGCTAGTAAAATCTCAAAAGTGAAGAGCATGTGCTTATTTCTTGATCATTTGGTTTTGTGATTTGAGGTTATGTTAGGCTAGTAAAATCTGAAAGGATAGAGCATGTGCTTGTATCTTGATTATTCAGATAAATGGGTTTTAATGTTTCATTTCTAATAATATATCTATGTCAAAGCAAATCCAGCTCATACTGCAATGCTTCAAGATTTATTGGTTTGTGTTTGTGCCATGTTAGTAAAATGCGAAAAGTGTGTCACTAGACACAGTATAAATTATCATCTAAAAGAAAAATAAAGATGAAGATTGAAGTATAAGAACTTTCAATCTATTATATTAATAATTATTTTTAGAGAAGGTTTCTGAGTTTATGAATTTGAATAAATGATTCAATAATGGAATGAATGGATGCTTCATTTTGAATAACATACTTATGTCAAAGCAAATCCGACTCATATTGAAATGCCTCAAGATTTACTGTTTTGTGTGTGCTGTGTCGATAAAATGATCACTAGATAGGATAAATTTCCACAACAAAAAAATCATCTAAAAGAAATGATGAAGATTAAAGTAAATACTTTCAATCCATATGATATTTATAATTAGAAAACATTCTCATTTTAGAGAATGTTTGTTAATCTATGAATTTGAATAAAATGAATCAAGAATGGAATGAATTTATTAGAAAAAATTAGAAAAAAAAATCTTCAAAGCTCTTTTTGCTATTAAAACCATAAAAAAAGATTGTATAGAGATCATGTCCATGAGTTTGCATAACAGCCTATGCATCGCTAGAGTCAATGAAGAACTCTAAAAGATTATAGACCTAAACATTTAAGACTCTGAGTTTGCAATTGATAACAAAAAATTCTCTTACAAGCTTAGGGTTATGGCTTAGTAGATGTAACATCCCGGTTTTTGACCCCGTTTGCGTTAAATATATATGATGTAAATATTGTAATTAGTCAAGGTGTGGAGTTAAAGGCAAAATCCCCACCATTGATTTATCGTTTTATGTTTCGGTGATTAAAATCGACGTCAATGGTATTTTGTGCTAACCGGCACATTATAATTTTGGACATCATGTAAATATATAATTTAATTAAATACCCACAACTAGCTATGTCAATGCAACATTAAAAGAGATTGGGGCATGATTTCCTAAGGATAAGGGGGGATATTTAACCTTTGGGGTCAATGGAGAAAAGCCAAATGTCAATGAAAGAACTCATAAAACTGTCAACCACCTTTCTTGTCTCATTCAACCAATCATTTAATTCTGCTAGAAATTGGTTGAAGTAGTTATTATTGCATGGGATGGGCAAGGTATGGAAGTCAGAAATTCAAATTTGGGAAAAACCCATTTCTTGGGGAAAACGTTTTTGACTTTTGGGGCAAGTTAACACCCAAAATGCATGCCCATTTGGGCATACATCCAAATTCTTCTTCTCCTCACGCAGTGGAAGATTGGGGGTTGTTTTACCTTCATGCTTTTGTTCTGTGTGTGTTCACATTCACAATTTTGGGCTCTTGGGCGTTTTTCTCACCATCATTCATCCACGATTGGAGCTCTCTCTCTAATGGCTGGAAATTCCTGTGTGTGGCAGCCACATTGTTGGGTTTGCTGTGTGTGTTGTCCCTCACGTGGGCAGTCGTTTCTTCCTTTTTCCTCAGGATGGGGAGTTTGTTTTTGTAATGATGTGTGGTTGGGTCTCTTCCCCCAAGATTTTTGCTGCATTTCCCCATCATCTTCCAAGATGGGATTCGTTTTGGTAATGCCCAGCGGACTAAGGAAGAGACCACGTTCTCTTGGGTGTTTTTGAGTTTCGTTTTTGGCCACGTTAGGGCCAAAACATCCCTGGGATACAAATTGCTATTAGTGGGTTGTTTCACCCACCTTGGCAATTCATTCTGTGGTCGAACTGTTTTTCCTCAACCCATAATTTTGTATTTTGCTGTGTATGCATTTGTGCTTTGGTCTGAAGCTGCATTGTGTTGTGTGGAGCATTCTTGTGTTCTCTTGGCTGAGTAAGTCCAAGAATCCACCTGTTAGTGGGCTGACTGTGTTTAGATGTGGTTATTGGCTTGACAATAGGTGTTTGGCCTTGCTGTGTGTAAGTCTGTGTCCCCTAGTTCCCTGTGGAAATCATACCTAGTTCGGGGGTGGTAGTGATGCTGAGAGAGTAAGGAGCACACTGGCCTATGGTTGGGTGGAACGTTGCAGTGACAAAGCTAGTTGTGGGGAAGCTTCTTCTCAAGATAAGTATTCTTGTATTTAACTCTGCAATTGTATTTTCTTTGTAAATTGTCATGAACATGTTAATGCTTGAATGTGTATGCTTCCGCTGTAGATTTCTTATCTTAAACATTTGTGTATGTTTTTAAGTTTCATACATTTTCAATTGCTGTTAATGGGGCTAGTTTGCCCGGGTAAAAAACAGGATTATGGTAGCGTCCTCTTCGCCGGTTGGAGGGTCGAGGATGTTACAGTAAGCAAAATTGGGATTGATAAAAACCAACCAAACCAACCTGAACTTATAGAAGTTTCCATGACGCTCTTTACTATAGAGTTAATTTATTCTTAATCCCTCACTGCCCTACTTATTGGCTCTAAAACCTTGTCAAAGATGTTACCCAGGAAGGCATTATATTGTCTTGCCTTCACCTTATGAATTTGAATTTATATGAATATATCAATGTTTCACTTCTAATGAACTAATCCAAACTAATGTTAATGTTGGTCTATGTCTTGTGGCTTTGTGATTTCAGGTGATGCCAGGCTAGAAAAGTCTACGAATTTGAATAAATGAATCAAGAATGGAATGAATTTATTAAACAGAAAAAAACCTTAAATATCTTATTGCTTTAAAATAATATATGTTATCATAAATTCAGAACTATCTGCTTTTGAATGTATTTGGTAAAATAATAAATTAAGAGTTTTTTTTTATAAGTTCGATTCTATTAAAACCAGAAAAAAGAAAACTGCATAGAGATCATATCCATGGGTTTGCTTAACAGCCTATGCATTGCTAGAGTCAATGGAGTACTCTAAAAGACTACATGCCTAAACTTCTAAGAGTTTGAGAGTATGCAATTGATAACAAAAAAACCCTACAGGCCGGGGGTTATGGCTTGGTAGACAAAAATTTGGGATGGATAAAAACTTATCAAATCAAGACAAACTTCCATGAAGTTTCCAAGATGCTCTTTACTATAAAGTTAATTTACTTCTTCATCCCCCACTGCCCACTTATTTGCTCTGAATTTTTTTCAAAGGTGTTACCAATGAAGGCAAGATATTGTCTTGCCTTCGCCTTCTGAATTTGATATAGATGATTATACCAATGTTTCACTTCTAATGGACTAATCCAAACTGAAGTTAATGTTAGATGATGTCTCGTGGCTTTGTGATTTGAGGTTATGTTAGGCTGTTAAAATCGCAACAATAAAGAGCATGTTCTTGGTTATTTGGTTTTGTGATTTGAGGTTATGTTAGGCTAGTAAAATCTCAAAAATAAAGAGTATGTGCTTATGTCTTGATTATTTAGATAAGTGGATTAATGTTTCATTTCTAATAACATATCTATGTCAAAGTAGATCCAACTCATACTGAAATGCTTCAAGATTCATTGGTTTGTGTTTGTGCTATGTTAATAAAATGTGAAACAGTGTGTCATTAGACAATATAACTTCCTACAACAAAAAATTAACTAAAAGAAAGATGAAGATTGAAGTAGAAGAACTTTCAATCTATTATATTAATAAATTGAAAAATATTTTAGAGAATGTTTGTTAATCTATGAATTTGAATAAATGATTCATGAATTAAATGAATCAATGTTTTATTTTGAATAACATACTTATGTCATGTTATCACTTCAGGAAACTCCTCTAAGTTGCAGCTCGAGGATGCCTGGTAACTTACAATGTTTTTGGGGTTTTCTAAAATAGATCAAGTCAGGTGACCTATATGACCTTCCACTCTCAAGACATGCATGAAACTCAATCAGGTACAAGGCTTTTAGTTACCACTGTTCAGAGGTTGACAATATGGTGCAGGGACGAAGAACTCATCATGCTAGCAGATTCATACACAAAACAAATACATATAAATGGCTAAATCATGATAAGGAAAGCACATATAATTCAAATCACATGAACATGCCAATAGGGTGACAACTATCAGACATTATTTAACTTGAATAACACATTCAAGCATAAGCACAAAAAAGACAAAAATGGAAGCTCAACAAATGATAACAAAAGAGCTTATATTAGGTCATGGAAAAAATGAGAAGCTTGACAATAGCAATGGTCTACAAGTCCCCGAAGTCGAACCCTTTCAATAAAATAAGTCTTAGGCTTTATAGCCTTTACAAAATACTCAGATCCCGAAAACTTGGATCCGATTTAACAAAAATAAACAAAATAAGGTTAAAAAACCCTAATTAACTACTTGTCTAACTAACTGTAAAATTAGTTCACTGTATGAACCTTCAGATAACTAAGGTAACTGCTGGAAATCACTGCCACTGGCCCTCTGCTGCTTAAGTCACTATTTCACTTTGACAGCTAAGTGTTGGTGTCCTTTTCTCTCTTTATGTCATAGTAAAACTGAAGCACACCTTCCATGATTTTTTCTTTAGCGTCCTTCATCTTCAGACTTTGTCCCTGAGCCATCCCTATTCGCCCAAAACTGGTCCTGCATGTCAAAATTTAATTTTATGCCTATGTCTACTTTCGGTAGTTAAGAGGCCCAAACATCGGAACCGTTAACTGTCAAAAGTGGCGCTTTTGGTGGCTAATGAACTGCCCCAACGTCCGCCTAAGCCACCGAAAGCCCTATTTTCCAAAAAATCTTAGGTTTCTTTCAAAAATGTTCTTTTAAGTCTGTCTGCTCAGCCTTCTTCTTCAACAGGCTTTGTGCTAGGAGGGTTAATAGCAGCCTGACTTGTTTCTAGAGGCTGAAGGCTAACTGCAGCTTTAGCTAGGGTTTACAACGTGGGGTGGTTGCTAGGGTTTGCCTTGGCCTCCTTCAGCTGCAGTCTCTGAATCCTAATCATCCTATACAATCTAGTATTGTCTTTTAGGGACTTTGTATTCAGTCTCTTTAAGAAAATATACCTTTCTCTCTGCTCTAGGTAAGACTTATGTAGTAGCTTGTTCCTATTGGTCAATGCAACATTATTTTTCTTTATTTCCCTTTCCAAAATCTCCATCTCATACACTTGCCTCAGCAATTGATTTATCCTTTGAGTCTTGGGCTTGCTGGAGGAAGCTTTCTCTGCTGGTTCCTCTTGCTCTTTTGGTGTAGGGGATGGTAGCTCTTCAGTCGTTGCTACAATCTGCAAAGCCAAGTCTGAACCTTCCTCTTGTTCCTCTTCTGAATCTGAGTAGGGCAGGTTTAAAATGTTCTCACTGTGTGCTACAACTTCCTAGCCCTTTTCATTGAAGTCCAAGTTTCTTTTGACCTTCTTGGCTTTGGAAGAGGAAAGAGCCTGTTCTGCTGTTGTTGGGGATATAGCTCTTCTTTTCCTTTTCCCACTTCTTGGTGTGCTGGATTTTTTAGCAGGAGATTTCCCCTTTTCTTGAAGGCCTGTCTCAAAACCATTCCAAAATAGGAAATAAGGACATGCCATATTCCTCCTCTTTAGCAATTCTTGGACCAGATGTTGGATAAGGCCATGATGAAACAGTCTGCCAGCAATCTTGGTTGGCTGGGCCTTCACCTGGTGTGCCATCTTTCCCAAACTTCTATGTAAGTAAAATGGAAAATTCAGTGGGCTTTTACCTGTGAAGTGGTTCATCAACTTAAAATGGTAAATCATAGCTTTGTTATATCTCCCTTCACATGTTATGTAGACCACAATGGCCTTCATCAGTTGCTATCCAGGAGGATGGTACACTCTTCTTCCACACAACCCCTCTATGTTCAGGCTTTAGATAAGATCTGAACTCCACATCTTTTGGTATGGTAGTCTTAAAACACTTCTCTCCTGTGCTAGGGAGTTCAGTTACTTCAGTAATTTGGGCTTCATCTATGTGGAATTCCTCTTTGCCTATGATTGCCTTGGATCCATCAAATGAGAGAGAAAATGCCTCAGCTACTTGTTGATGTGAACCTTATATCTTCTCACAAAACCTATAGCAGCCAACATCCTGGAACAATTTATAGACCTCTAGATGTGCTTCCAAATAGATGATATCTCCCAGCTCCTACCTGAGAGCAGGTCCTCCCTTCTTCATCTTACTAAATGCCACTCCTGGGTACCTGCAAAAAATAAGTTTAAGTTCTGTATGACAGTGTGTTAGCAGGCTACTTCTCAGAGATGGCTTTCTAGTGGAGAGAAATGCTAAGTTCTAAGGTGAAATGTACTGGATTTTTGGCACTGATTATGAGGGATTTTGATTTCATGATGGATCCTGAGGTCATAAGGTGATGCCTATAGTTGATCTTCTCGATAACCCTTGCCCAACAATCATATTTCAAATCAACTTGGATACCCGATGAGCTTTTCTGCTGTTCTTTTGGATAGGTGAAAGAAAAATGAAGGTTTCAGATCCTATCAGTCCTTTATCAGTTTTATAACGACCTCTTTCACTTATTTCCACACGCAGTTATGTAGACTCCCGTCCTTTCTGTGGTTTATCACACCTTTTACTGATCGTTATCTTGCTGACAGGGTTTGATTTGACTGATTTCTAACTGTTTTTCTCTTTTGCCTTTTCGGTGGTTAACAGTCTTCGGGAATTTGTCTATAAGCTGCCGAAAAGATGGCTTTCGGTGGCTAATGAAATGATAACCCCTTCGCCCAAGCCACCGAAACCTTTTTCCCAACGTCGCAGTGAAACCCAACTTTCGACAGATAGTGGCCTCGCCGAATATTCCTTTTAACTGCCGAAAACCCGTCCTTTTGGTGGCTAATGAAACGTTAGAGCTCTTGCCTAAGCCACCGAAAGCGCTTTTTCCCACGCCTTTTTTCCTGCTTTTGGCGGTTAAAGTCTGTTTTGAACTGTTCGCCAAGCTGCCGAAAGCCTCACCTTTCGGTGGCTAATGAGATGTCTGAAGTCTCGCCTAAGCCACCGAAAGTGTTTTTACCATTTACTCACTCGGGCCCGCTTTCGGTGGTTTACCTTTATCATGCGTTAAACTGTTAGCTGCCGAAACAAAGCCTTTCGGTGGCTAATGAGCTATTAAGAACCCCGCCTAAGCCACTGAAAGCTATAACTTCCAAATCTTTCAACCATAGCAAAAACAGAGACCTTCAATTTGTTAGTCATCCTCAAATCTTTCATTACATGACTCGAATTCTTCATACTATCGAAATAAATTTATTTTGGGAAATAACATGTCAAAGCAAATCCAACTCATATTGAGATGCCTCGAGATTTACTGTTTTGTGTGTGTTGTGTCGATAAAATGTCAAACAGTGATCACTAGATAGAGGACAAATTCCCACAACAAAAAAATAAACTAATCACTAGATAGAGGATAAACTCCCACAACGAAAAAAAAAACTAAAAGAAATGAAGAAGATTAAAGTGAATACTTTCAATTTATAATATATTTATAATTAGAAAATATTTTAGAGAATGCTAATCTATGAATTTGAAAAAATGTAACAAGAATGGAATGAATTTATTAGAAAAAAATAGGGAAAAAAGTTTAAAGGTCTTTATGCTTTAAGACAATATTTGGTGTCATAAATTTAGAACTATCTAACTTTGAATGCATTTGGTATCATAAATTGAGAGTTGTTGTCTTTTTTATGAGTGATTTTATTAAAACAAGAGAAATAAAATTGTATAGAGGTCATGTCTATGAGTTTGCTTAACAACCAATGCATCTCTAGAGTCAATGGAGAACTCTAAAAGATTACAGGCCTAAACACCTAAAAGTCTGAGAATTTGCAATTGATAACAAAAAAACCCCCATAGGCCAGGGTTATGCGTTGGTAGATAAACATTGGGACTAATAAAAACTAACCAAATCAAGACAATCTTCCTAAAGAAACTCTAAATGAGATTAATCATCTATAGAAATAAAAATAGGACACACTTTGGAATAGTCAGCACTTGAGCTTGAGGTTTGGGCTTGGCACCGAAATAAGATTTCGACTGGAAATGTTGCCAACAAAAGATCATTTGAGTTGTTGAGTCTTCATTATGTGGTTTGATGAAATATTTGCTTGTCATTTTGCGTGCTATGGCATCTAGCTTTACATTTAGTCGAGAATCAGATTCCATATAGGCATGGGTAGAATGTCGCATCCAACCTTTAAGCCACTCCATGTGAGCTTCTAGAGAGAATTTGATATTTTTCCTAGGGCTGGTCCCTAGCGTTGTTCATCATTGCTTGCCTAAGAGGGTCTTTGTACACTAGAAGAGGCCTAGGGATTTTGTATACCAGGGTCCCTAGTGCCAGTAGAACTCAAATCCTCAATCATACTGCCCATTTCTACAAGTAGTTGCTTCGAACCAGACTTGCCAAATTGGGCTTTGATTTTGGACTCCAAGTTTTGAATTCACTGCTGAGCATCATGACGGACAATGCCAACATAATAAGTGGGATCCTTTTCATTTTCACGCAAAACCCAAGGCATACGCATGCATCGAGGCCTCACAACAATTTTATGAGTGGTTTGCTTAGAGCAGACCATGCTTGCGAAGAGACACAGATAAGAGCTATTAGAGTGGGTAGGGGGATAGAAAGAGATAGGGGTAGACGACTAGAGAAAGAGGAACCAGAGAGCCAACCATAGAGAAGATCTATTGGGATGAAAATTAAGAAGGCTAAAGCAGGTTCGAAGCTTGAACATGTGCTTTCAGTGCCTCAAATATGTTGAAGTACAAGCTTTGAGATGGGGTGATGTCACCATAAGAGCAGAGTTAATGGTGGAGTGCTTGGTACAAACCATCTCGGAGGAAATCCTTTGCGCAAATGTGGAAAACATTCCAATCTCAACAATGATTGCAGCTAAAATATGAACGATAAAACCTGTGGACATGCTATAGATTGACATTACAAATGGTCAATTTGTTAATCCAACAGATGGCCTTGAACAAGGCCTGACATGAGGCTTTATTCCCTATTGCACACAATGTGGGGAAACCATAAATTTACAGTTATTTAGCTCAACAAATAATAAAATGATGACCTTTTATTCCAATGTCTTAAATTGAATTGATGGCCAATTACTCTTAACCTTGGGATTGAAGTCTTTCCATATGCAAACACTATCTCGCAATGTTTTCCTTACAAGCATAATCTTTAAACAAGTTTATTTTATTAGGTTTTTATACACTTGTTTTAAGGGAGAAGCATAAGATTATTTGATAGGGCCATGGAGAGCAATAAACGACAATTGACAAATTATTAAATTAATTCCATTGTATTAAATTTAATTGATAACCAATTACTCTTAACCTTTGGATTAAAGTCTTACTATATACAAACACTAGCCTCTACAATGCTTTTCTTGCAAGCATAATATTTTAATAGACAATAGATGACCAATTATTAAATTAATTTCAATGTATTGAATTTCATTGATGACTAATCGCTCTTAACCTTGATATTAAAGCATTTCTATATGTAAACACTATATCCTACATTTTTTTTCTTATAACATAATCCTTGAACAAGTTTATTATGTTAGGTTTTTATACATGTGTTTTAAGGGAGACCCTTAAGATCATCTAATATTTTCCAAGGAGATCAAACAACAACAAGAGGACGGGGTCGAAAATAATTATATGTAGTAGGATTTAAAATGACAAAATAAATAGAAATTAATGATTTTAAAACGTAAAAGTTACCATTTTTTCTTATACACATAATTTTAAACAAGTTTATTGTATTAGAATTTTATACACTTGTTTTAAGGTATTACAATTTTATACACTTGTTTTAAGGGAGATAAATAAGATAATATAATAGTGTACAAGGAGAGCAATCAACAACACGAGGATGAGGATGAAAATAATGATATGTAATAGCTTGTTAAATGATAACATAAGTAGAAAATTGGTTGTCAAACACAATAGTTAGATTGAGTTAGTGAACATGTTGAGCACTAAAGTTGCCTTACACATACTAAGAAATAATCACAAGCATGTTATTAATGCTCAACACTATCTAATTCTTAAAAGTTGTTTCATGCTCAAAGTTTCACTCAAAACGTTTTGGACATTAGATGTTGGTATGCTATGAAACTATCTGGACATTAAGTATTGGTATGCTAAAGCAATTGATGAGAAGGAACTGGGAATAATAAAAAAGGTATATTTCCATTAGTGGCAATAGTGTAGCACACAAATTTAGAGGTGAGGGTGATGTGAGTATTGAAGTTTGGGATTTTTATGAAGTTGTAATGTAGGTTCAAGAACACAACAATTATGAATGCAAGTATTGTAACAATGTTGGTATTCTAGAATGCGATCATTAGCGTGACGCACAATGAAGGCCATCGTAGAAGGAATAAAACATGCCCAATGGATTGTATTTGTCATGGAAAGCACATGCTAGAAGATAGTTAAATATGGGATGTGCGCATAAGATATTTTTTCATGTGAAACTACTATTTTCCTTAGTTTTCCACATGAAGTAGATATTCTGGAGATGAACCATGTTGCTCCCTTTCATCTAGGGAATTACTGACCATATCTCCAAGATATTAGCCAAAATGAAAATTAAAACCCTCTTCAAGCCCCA
This sequence comes from Pseudotsuga menziesii, assembly GCA_001517045.1. NCBI lineage: Eukaryota > Viridiplantae > Streptophyta > Pinopsida > Pinales > Pinaceae > Pseudotsuga > Pseudotsuga menziesii. The sequence continues at coordinate 201,624 of LPNX011093023.1, read as the reverse complement.
TAGAACCCTTAAGCAATGAGAAGCATTAGGGATAAAATCGACCCCATGCTTAGCCCAGGAGTTATGCAAATTCCCCATTCTTATGGAAATTCCTTTATAGGAAACTGATAGGTCTCTCCAAACTTGTTACAAAGAACATATAGTTGACATAATTCACAACCACCTCTCTAAGTTAGCCATAACAAAACACTCCTTTACTTCTAAGCACCTTATTTGCTTCGAAAAAACTAAGATTTGAGCAATCGAGCCCCTCTGCTCATATTGAATCATCAGAGAAGACCTTGAAATTGAAAAAAACCCTCTCAACTTTAATCGTGAGGATGACTATAACTCAACCATTCTAGGAAGCCCCTTATCCCCTAGTTGAGTCAATAGTTATTTTGTCTATTCCCTTCATAGTCTTTCATTCTTTGTCTAATATTTCTTATCTCCTTCCTCTCATGTTATACCCTTATAAACCTGAACTTTATAAACCACTTATACTATGAAACAAGAACTTTATACTAAGAACGAGAACTCTAGCCATAAAACAATGATTTTTGCATAAAAAACACCAAAATCACCCCCAAATAAAAAAGTGTTGATACCGGTATACACGTTTTTTTTTTTCAGGGTAAAAAATAGAGCCATGGCCTAACATCCCATATTGTTGTTTTCAAAAACTTTAAAATCAGCCCCTAAATTGGGAAAAATATTTTTTTCTTCAAGAGATAAATTACAACTTTTTTGAAACTTTCATATTAAACAAAAACAAATATTTCATAAATAATTTCACCACTCTAAGCATATAAAATCAAAGAAATTATGGTGCGATTCATAGTGAAATCATATATTAGACCATGCACGCACAAATGATTCATATAAATATTCAAAAACTCCTTCAGATTTTCAATTACAAACATCATATTAATAAAAAATATTGAAAATGTTTCAAGTGAAATTATTCAAATTCATCCATGGATTTTGATACCCCATAAGAATCTACATTTTCTGCAGATGAAGGACTGGATGAAGATGTAGATGACCCATATTACTCTCTATTATCATGGGTGCACAATCTGAGTCTACATCTATCGCATTATTTCAGATGCCATATTCCTTCGGGATCTATGGCTTGGTTTAGAAAACTCCCATCTTGCAACTTCTTCTTTTGGCAACAACTTGTTGATAATATCTATAGTCTTGGAGCGAAGAGTGTCCTTCTTTGTCAACTTGAATCATAAACAAGTATATCAACTTCCTCTAATTTCAAGATGTCAATGTGGCGATGATTTATTTTTTGACCCTTTCCTTTTCTCTTTCTACAAACCTTTTTCTCAACCACCATCTTTGCCTTGTACACTCCATCAAATGGATGTGTATATGTTGCATACCAATGTACTTCTATTGATACTACTTCTTCATTTTTTGTATTGACCTTCATAACTTTTGCAATCTAGAATGGATAATCATGTGCATCATATGTAGCCAAAACCGCAATCATGCAACCCTCCTTGATATCTTGTACTGAGCCCCTATAAAGGTCTTCCATCTCTCAACACTTTGTGGATGATCTTCTAGAGCCAATATACATTTCTCTTTCCTCTACTTGAGAAAACTCAACACCTCGAGGTTCAACCTTGTTTCCTCGTTTTAATTTGATAAATTTTGTGTCCAAGTAAATGGAGACTTAAAATAAATATCTCCTATTGTAGATTTTGAAATTATGTCACTCTTCTCAATCAAAAAAGACTCCCACCAAATAGAATCAACAACATTGAAGTACTCATATGTATCTTCATAGACTTTTTGATTTCTTCCAAGCATTGAGAAGAATGAACATCTCTACTATGTTGCCTTGCAGTATGAATCTCTGCAGATGATTGCAATAACTATAAATTTGAAGCATACATTTGACGATTTGGGATGAATTTTAGAAATGCCAAACTTGATGAAGACCCCAATTTTTTGCTAGTTGAGTACTTCTTTCCCCACAATAGTGTTTTTCCATCAATATTTTTTTATACGAAATTGATGCTGAAAGCTAATGTCATTAAGTTTTTCAATGCACATTTCTTCACCATGCGATCCAAAAATAAATCTTCGCATGTCAACAGTTTCTTACAAATTTTGTACAATAGGCTCTGGATGGTATGCTTTTCTTATAATTTCAATCAATGATGGTAGGCTCCCGACTTTCTTCCTCTTCAATGTCCTTGCAAAATGCCTGAACATTTGATCAATATCATGTGTATGCCCAAAAGGAAGGAAACCAACTTTTACATTTTTAAAAATTCCCAATTCAACAAGCAAGTTTAGATAACGAAACACGACCTGATTTTTGTTTTCTTGGATTTTGTTGTCCAATTGCAGATATAGAACTTCAGGAAGATCACCAGGCCAATGAGAAAGGACATGGTGAATCCCGGTGATGGTCAAATTCACATCATTGTGAATATTTGGAGCTGTAAACTAAACCCTTGGAAACATTTCACCATTAAAAACCATACACTCAACCAAGTGAAACTGAATAAAATTTTCCTCCTTTAAATTCTTTGGCACACGGACAAAATGTGGCAAAAGTTTTTTTTTTGATCCATGCCATCAATTATCAAACCCATATACTTATGTGAAGCATCATAACACTTCTTGCGATGTTTGTATGACTTTTTTTTTCATTTGATTGTTGTTTGCGATGTTCTTGTAGTTCATTGATTATGGAAGCTGCAAACAACATACAAAAATATTGATAACTAGTTTGCATAATTGACATTTATCTAAAAGAAAACAATTTTGTAAACATACCTATTTCTATCCCTTATGATGTATCCCTTCTTTCTTTAAGAGAAGCAAATGTACTACATATCCCCAACCTTGACCTCTTTGGAATGTGGACGTTGTTGAACTTCTTTTTCCATACTCTTGTGAAATATGCATATATGATGAAGTTGCCATTTCCTTGACCACTTTGAGCATAATCCTTGTATAACTTGTAAATTTCTTGCCTTGTGGAATTATCTGGAAGGTGTATTGTTTCTCTATTTGGCATACTCTCTCCATGCTTGGAAAATAAATCATGCATCCAAGATATTGTAATGTGTGTTAATGGTCCAGTGATTCGCCCTTGATAATTGTCAGAATAAAATGTTGGATCCTTTTCTAGTCTTGTTTGGATTCTTGATAATCAAAGATTACCAATTGAGTGAATCCTTTCGAATGCCTTTATACAAAGAAGAACATTTCCAACGCGATAATCATAACATGTCCTTGTAGCAATCAATGCACCCCACTAAATATGAATTTTGCATACTTTTGTTCATTTATAAATACACGTGCCTTTTCTCTAAGGCATAATTGTAGCCTATACCTTTCAAACAACTATTGTGGCAACAATCAATCGAAATAAAATGAGTAATGGAACTTGTACTTGTGAGCAATTCTTTCCTAGTGTCACGTCCCCATGCCTCCGACCGACGAAGAGGATGCGACCCCATGGCGTTAACCACCCGGGCTAAGAGCCCCATGAACATGTGCATGCACAAACTTGCTGAAAACAAAATGCTTAAACAAAGACCTTGAACTGGAATTTGCACACATGAATATTTATCATGCACAGGTGCAATTATTCAACATACACAGCTACAATTATGTATCTTGCACAGCGGAATTGACATGTATTCATTCAAGCATTCATTTAACATGTTCAACATAATCATTAACTGAAAATATAGTTGCAAAAGTAAAATGCACAAGATCACTTATCTTATGAAGAACTCGATCCGCAACCAGCCACGTCGCTGCAACGTTCCACCCAACCATAGGCCAGCGTGCTCATCAATCTCTCAGCAACACTGCCACCCCCGAGCTGGGCACGATTCCTCAAGGAATAAGGGTTAATGCAGGCTTACACACAGCCAAGGTTCACAAGCATAGCCAAGCCAACACAGTTGAGTTTATCAGGCCATCAAGGAGCTAGGATAGGCTAAATGCCAAGATGGTGGCCTCAACACCAAATTCTCAAGCAGAACCAACCTCTAATCCCACTCTCAATAGTCCGAAGACCGCCCACTGCATACCGCAGCAAAACAAACCCTTCACAGCTCTGTGAAGAAGGCAAGGACAACCATGTGATGATCACAACCAACAGGTAAAATGCAGCTCAAATCCACAAGACAAATCAAATTTGTTCTTGGCCCTAGCGTGCCCAAAACAACTCAACAGCAACCCAAAACTAGGGTATATCAACAACCCAAACTCAAAATGAGTGATGGCAACAATCCACAGTCTCGAAACCAAGGAGAAGCCAAAATCCCAGTGCAGACAAGGGAAAACACAAACACAGACCACAGCAGATAGCATACACGGCCACAATTGGCAACTTTACACAGTCCAAAAAACAGAGGAGAACATGGGGAAAACAACAATCCCAAATGCACAGCAAACACAATCACAACATAAGGCAGACAACAGTCCGTCCTGGACAATTAAGAAAACAGAAAAGACTTACACAGTCCCTCACTGGGGAAGAAACTACATACTCTTAGCCTGTGCATGAGGGAAACTTGCACCCGACCCCAAAACAAAAAGGAAAAACATATGCACGTCCACAAATCGGTAAGGGAGACCCCAGCAACACAACAAGTAGCCGAAAATGTGAATGGTCCCTTCACAGCAAATCGTGGATGAAGGAGCACAGCTCCCAGCTCGCTGAGTGAGCCAAAACTAGGACAAATCCTGTGCGTGCAAATAATGAACAAACAATGGTCCCTGTGTGAGGAGGAACAGCTCCGCTTATGCACGCGGATGGACAGACAACGGGAAGTGCATGAGAATGAACAAGACTTCTGCTCCTACGTGAGGATGAACAACAATGGAGGATGCCGATCGGAGGTGCGTGAGAGCTTCAGCACTATCGTGGAGAGAGTAGTGTGTCTGCGGGAGTGATGGCAGTGGTTTATTTTTTCCATTGTGAGGTCAACCATGAGTGGAGTGTGCGTGTGGGCAAGGACTGACAGTCTTGCCACACCCACTCCCAAAAATAATACCTACCTCAACCACCACCAACAATTCTTAATGGAGGTGGTTGGGTAACACAAGGTGGTGACACATGGGTTTTTCCCCCATGGCCAAGGTTTGACAATTTCCCCACCCTTATTCTTGTGAAAACCATGCCCTTTTCATCTTTCACGTTGCACTGCCGTAGTTGGTTGTGGTTTATTTTAATTGATGTGCGTGTTTACATGATGCCGAATTATAATGTGCCGGATAGCACGATAAAACATCGGAAAATACCCCTTTTGCCGAAACATACACAACCAAATCGATGGTGGGGCCTTTTCCTTTAGCTCCTCACCACGATTAATTACATTATATGGGTGATTCCATGAAGATGGGTAACACTTTTTGGCCAAATTTGGCAATGAAAACCTGATTTTTTACTCATGTGCTAGATAGAAGCCCTCAAAACGCATATATGCCATGTGAATTTTGACTTGTAGTAAGAAAGCAAATTGTAGAATATTATGTTGGCTTCATAGTGATATTTTTTTTAAAATATTCCGATGTCATTTAATGTGTGAATTTTTGCATTTAATGAACTGTGTGACCTTAAAAATTTGAAGAAGCTAATAAGTGGCTCGTGTCCACGTAGAGTAATTCAATCTTGCATTAATAATTTAAAATAAATAAATATATGAGCATGATCTACATAAAATGCAGTGTGATGTGCATATTTTTTTGTTAATTTTTTTCGCATTATACAATTATTTATTATTTTTCGAAAGTGACCACATTCGATTTCAGCATCGTTTTAAACACATATTTGTCCACGTAAAGGAATTTTTTCTATTTTTTCAAAAATTGAAAAACCAAAGATACCCTTTTGAAGAGGAACATCGATATGTGATGTGTGCATTTTTAAGAATTTTTTGGCTGTGTATTTTTAACTCTGTGGATTTTTCTTTGAGCTACTTCAAAGTTGCAGTGTGGTTTTCTAAGTATAAGTTTTAGAAGTAATTAAAAAATAAATATCATATGAATGCCAAAATGCGTGTATGATACGTCAATGGATAGAAGATTCGTTGGTGAATCTATCGGTATCAACTCCGCTCAGTTATGTGCTAGGAATGGCAGGGTTTACACCTCTGCAAGGCACAGTAAATTTTCCATTTGTTTGAATGAGGGCTAAGTCTGTTTTTTTAAGCCCTCGACCGAGGTATGAACCTCGACCGAGGTATCTAAATACCTCGGTTGAGGTATTTAAATACCTCGACCGAGGGTTTGTAAAGCCCGCAATACCTCGGTCGAGGGCTTGATAAAACCTCGGTCGATATATTAAGACTGTTAAGCCCTCGACCGAGGTGCGTTTTTCTGTTTTTGCCGAAATGCGCTTGCCAAAAAGTGTTACCCAGGTCCGTGGATTCACCCATATACATCATGCAAACTGTTGGGCTATAGGGCAGACCCGGGCTTTATACCATTAAATTCGCACCAACAAAAGACCCACAATGTTGGCCCTTTCGGCAACAACCTGCAAACAGGTTGCAGTCTCACCCGAAACAGCTATGGGGTGCCGCAGAATCAGGTTTCTGCAAGCAGAAGAGGGATATTACTGTACCTTTAGTTTCTAACACTTATAATCATACAATGTAGAGCTTTAATAGTTACTTATTTAGCTTCGCGGTTAGATAAACAAATAGTGCCTTGCTTAACCCTTTAATGGGAATTCCAGCGAAGTTAATATTTAGCAGTGATCTTACTTATCAGATATATATTTATCAATGCATAAAGAACATAACAAAAACACAACAAAAACCACAACACATGATATAACGTGGTTCACCCCCAGTTTAGGGGTTACGTCCACAGAACTGTGTTTTATTCAACTCTTTACAAAAACCACAGTTCTGATTTGCGCACTCAGCTGCAGATCCCTTCAAGTCCTCAAAGCCGCGCACACAGCTGCAGATTTCCTTTATCACCCAAAACCCTCTGTGCACACAGCTGCAGAGGTCGTCCACGGACACAGCTGGGACTTAACCTTCTTACAAACAAGCCTTAGCTTCGCATTAATTCATCTTACATCAAAAGCCTAACCTGACTTCTTTACAAGAGTGCTTATTTATAGTGCACTTATTACAAAACCATGGGCTTAAACCATGGGCACCCCAAACCCTAAACCCTGGACTTAAACCATGGGTTTATTACAAAAAGAGGACTTTGACTCAACCCCGACACCCCTAAGACTATTTTGAGTTGTAACTCCACTTACAAACTCCCATATCCCCGTGGAGATACCCACCTTAAGGACCGTTAGGGTGCACACCCCAACAGGCCCCTAAGACCCACCAGTGTCCCGTCCCAGGACACTCATCTGCTTTTTTGGTGGTAGAATATTGTTGGCGAAACATAGTGCGCTGCTTGCTGAAGCCATACATGCGGTTGTCGGCTGCTTGTTCCTTTCCTTCGTAAATTTATGCTGGTTAAGGCCTTCTGGATTTATCAGCGACCCCATCCTTCGATCTGCTTGCCGAACATTTGACCATCCACAACTTAGGGTCCCCATAATTGTGTGTCAAGGTGCATAAGACAAACAACCACCTCGATTCTGCCAAACCAAGAGGATACATCTTGGGATGTTTCAGAGTTTTCCTGTGAAGACCAGTGCTTTTCTTCGTGCGGCTTAGAGCGCACTTCTGCCTTTCTTCCTTCCTCTTAGAGCGAACTTCTACCTTTCTTTATGCCTTGGTTGAAAATGGCTGCTCGAGTGGATTGCTCAGAAGGTTCAATAGAGCTCTCTCCCTGACCACTCGTAATAACTCCTGGAATTCACGATCATTCGACATAGTTCTAACTGAAGAAAATCAAAGAAATGCACAATGCAGGAGTCGTAGGTCGGTGTAGCTTCTTATAGAATTAATGACGCCGAATCTGATGGAGTGACGGAAATCCTGTCCACACGGCGCCAGATTTTCCCAAAATCTCATCATTGCAGGTAGTTAGGGCAGTTCTCATGCCAGTGCCGCCAAGTCTAGTTTGTCCCATTCGTCACATTTTAGGCTGCGACACACCTTTGATCTTCAACATAACCACTAAATTCAGCTTCGCCTTGATAAGTACCTTCGATACAATATTCACCTTCGACCCATCTCGACCTATACGACAACCAAACTTCAACCTTCAGATTTTGACAGTCTTCAACACTTCGTAGCTTTGAGAACAACTTCATTATAGTCTAGTACCCAATTTCAACTGTTCTTAATACTTAGACTACCCTTCATGCTGTTACTCCTGATCAAGGGGTCCCGGTTTGTCCCTGTACTTCTTTAACCTACTTCCATTCACCATGGAAGGTAAAATTTCTCCATTCAATTTAGCTAACTGAACTGCGACACCATCAATAACTTTCTGCACTATGTATGGTCCTTTCCAATGTGTCTTGAACTTACCCAGGAATTTCATGAATTTGCTGTCATATAAGAGCACAAGATCATCCTGCTGGAACTGCTTCTTCTTGATGTGTCTATCATGCCATGATTTTTCTCTAGCTTTCTGTACTTGCTGCTGGAACCCTGCAATGAATTTGTCCTCTTCAAGTTCTAGTATCTTTGCCAGCCTTTCTTTCATCATATCTGGGTCATCCGTCTCTATAAAAAAGATATTATGAGGCTAGGGACAATGTACTCCATGGGCATGACTGCTTCTTGTCCATAAACCAACCTAAAAGGTGTATGGCCTGTCAACTTCTTGCAGGTGGTTCTATAAGCCCATAGTACTGCTGGAATTCTAAGGTCCCAATCATTTCTGTTAGCATTGCAAAGCTTCGTCAGAGCGTGTTCAAGGATCTTGTTAAAGGCTTCGACAGTTCCATTTGCTTGAGGATGATAGGCAGTACTCTTCTGATGATATACTTGAAATTATTCAGTCAATACTTCAATAGTCTTATTTAAGAAATGTGATCCTTGATCACTCATAAGAATTCTAGGACACCCAAATCTTGACAAGATGTTATTGAAGATAAAATTCGCGGCTGTAGCAGCACTACAGGTCTTGACTGGTTGAGCTTCGACCCAACGAGTAAGGTAGTTAGTTGCTGTAATAATGTATCTTGCTTCGGAGTTCTTTGTAGGGGGATTGATAGGTCCAACAAAATCAATAGCCCATTTATCAAAGGGTTGTAAAGTTACCTGCGGAATTAGAGGCATCTCATCCCTCCTGGATGGTTTGTTTGTCCTCTGACAAATATCGCAGCTGTGGCAATATTCTCTTGCATCCTTATGAATTGTGGGCCACCACAATTCGGCTATCAGAATCTTCTGTGCTTTATCTTTTCCTGCGTAATGACCTCTTGCTGCGCTAGAGTGTGCCTTAGCCAAAATTAATGGCTTTTCATGCTCCAGGACGCATCTGCGCAGTATTTCATCTGGTCCCATCTTATATAGCTGTCCTGCTATTAAGGTAAAGTCTACTGCTCTAACCACCAGCTATTTCTTCTGCTGCGTTGTCATTTCGGTGGGTGCAAAACCTATAGACAAATACTAAACAATATCCTGGAAATAATCATCAACCATCTGGATGGCAAACAACTGAGCATCAGGAAGACCTTTATCCAAACTAATGGGCTCTTCTCCTGACTCGAGCCTCGACAAGTGGTCAGGACCTAGGTTCAGTCTTCCAGGTTTGACTATGATCTCAAAGTCATATTCCTGAAACATAATCAACCATCTGCATATCCTTCCACCTAGCACAGGCTTGTTAACCAAATACTTCAAAGCAGAGTGATCAGTGAACATCTTAAAATGAGATCCTAACAGATAATGTTGAAACTTCTGTAATGCATAAACCATAGCTAACCCTTCTCATTCTGTAGTAGTATAATTTTTTTCTGCTGTGGACAGTTTTCTAATTGCAAAAGAAATAGGGTGATCGATATTACCTTCACATGACTGAGCCAATACTATTCCCAGAGCAATGGAGGATGCATCGACATGCACATGAAACTCCTTATTCCAATCAGGGAATACTAAGATAGGGGCAGTTACCATCTTTTCCTTCAAAATATCCAAGCTTGCTTGACACTCAGGTGTCCATTCAAACCTAATATCTTTCTTCAACTGCTTTTCCATAGGGGCTGTTATCTGAGCATATCCTTTAATGAATTTCCTGTAATAACCAGTATGACCAAGCGTAGTGCGCCATTGTTTAACATACTTCGGAGGTGGGAGGTTCACAATAATGGCTATCTTCGCAGGATCCATCATCAATCCTTGCTTACAGATAATGTGACCTAGCAGAATTCCAAAAGGGGCACAGAAGATACACTTTTTCAAGTTCAATGAAATATGATGCTGTCTACATTTGTCCAACATAAGTATTAAACTAGCTATGCGGTATTTTAATAACCCGAAGATAGTCAAATCATCAAAATAAACTTCTAAGAATTTATGTATGAATTCCTTAAAAGCAGAGATGACTACTCTAGAAAACATGGCAGGTGCATTCTTCAATCCAAAGGGCATAACTGTATACTGGAAGGATCCCATTTCTGTAGCGAAGGTTGTCTTATGTCGATCTTCTGGAGCAATTCGAATCTGATGGTAACCTGAAAATCCATCAGTAAAAGAGTACACTTCTTGACCTCCAACATTGTCTAGAACTTCATCTGTAAAGGGATTGGGGAAAGGATCATGCAAACAGGCATCATTCAGCTTCCTCAGATCGACACAGATTCTGATTTCTCCCTTAGTATTCTTTTCTTGCACCACCATAGGACTGACCCACTCGGACTCTTCAACAGGCTCAATGATTCCTGCAGCAAGCATCTTATCCAGCTCCATTCAGACTTTTTCCTTATACTTAGGGTTCAGCCTATAAGGGCGCTGTTTCACAGGATTTGCATCAGGTTTCAAAGGGATCTTTATCACTCCTATATCACCAAGGATACCTTTCATCTCTGAGAACTTCGTCGGAAATAGATCCTGATATTCATGGAGAAGTTGGGTCACCTTGCTTACCATTTCGTCATCCCAATAATCTCCAATGGTAGCATACTTAGGGTTTTCTTCTGACCCAATGTTTACGGTCTGTGTCTTTAGGGGTTGAGTCACTTCAAGTGCCTGAATTGTTGGTCCATGTACTTCGCAGTGTCCTTCTGACTCAGGAATATCAATATTGCGCGGATCAACATCCTAGTCAATTGCGAGGTTATAATATTCGACTGCATGAGCTTCTTGTGCTTTCCAATCAAGCCGATATTCTACTACTTCTTGATCATCAAATACGTTATTATGGATGAACCTGATAGCTGCATCTAAAGCTGGACAAACTTCATTAGTAGAAAAGGTAAACACAAAACTATCAACAAGATAACTCCAACTTACAGTATCCTGGAGAAGCTCAGCCTCCGCGTACCAGTTCTTTGCTATTGGTTCCAGAGTATGCACAAACCTATGTATCCATTCTTCACGAGGTACATGCTGCCACGCTTCGTAGCACTGTGCCAGATGTTCCTGAGGGCTAGTCTTTCCATCAAACCTGCTTTGCACCTCTTGGGGCTGATCCATAAATCACAGGCGAAGGAACTTCTGACAAGCTTCCCAACTAGGAATGTACTTTTTGTGACCATTCCACCATCTGGCTGCTGTGGCTATGAATGTTGAATCCAGAGTCTCCATTTTCTGTGAGTCTGGTACCTATTCTGAGAATTGCACAATAAACTGTTCTGGGTCTGTCAAACCATCAAAAATAGGTAAGGTTCGTGTCTGTGAGCCAAGCCATATGAGAGACTTGGTAATTCTGGCACATCTATGTCCATGCAGCTCATAAAGTATGTTCTTCCAATTTTCTAACCCATCATCTGAATCCGTCATGCAGGAGCTATCACACTGCCAATCCATGATACCTTTAGTAGTAGGATCAACATAATCTTCTTCCTTAGCTGTGATATTATAGATGTGGTCCAAAACATCCTGGTCTTTATATCTTACTGGCTCTGTGTATCTCTCTCCTTGAGAAGGATCCAATGGGACTATGACTCTTAGTTCTTTCCCTTCGATAGTCATCTATCTCTTCTTCAGGTTGATTACTGCATCATTATCTATTGCCCATTCAATGCCTAGTAGTGCTAGATAGGGGTTGCTGTCATCAATTATTGCAATTACCTCAAAGTCTGCTAAGGTACTGACTCCATCAATATCTACTGATACACTAGGGAGTCTTCCTAGGGGCACAATCTTCTGCTGATTGGCTAATCTCAACTGTATAGGGGACCAATCAAGGGTAGGTTTTCCCATTTGTTCCCAGGTTTGCTTAGTTAAGACATTTACCTCTGATCCTAGGTCCAAGATAACATCAGTCATATCATACTCTCCTATCTGAGCATTCAATCTCATTTCCCTGCCAGTTCTCTTGACTCTATTAATAGCTTTTGCCTGACCAAAACTTTGCTGAGGTTCGCAGGAAGCAATAAATTTCTGCAACTCACTTAAAGCATTCTGATTTCTTAAGAGCTTCAGACAACTCTGTAAAAAGGAGGATAGTGTACTTACTTTATCTGTCGAAGCTTCTTGCGGCTGCGACTGCTGCTGATGTTGTTGCGCAGGTGCAACTGATGTGCTAGGAGCAACAAAATATCTCTTGGCTTCCATGAATGTCTCTTTTTCTCTTTCGATATCAAATGCTGGGATTTTTTCTGGGGCCTTCCAAACCCAAGCCTCGACAGGATGTTTCTCCTTGTTCTGCACTTCCGTCGTAGCTCCACTCCTGGTAACAACATTAATGGCTGGGGCAGGTCTTTGCTCGACGGAAATCATCTGAATATTCTGAGTAGGGGCACTGTTTCTTTCCTGAATCTTAGCTATCAACTGTGGGCACTGCTCGATCACATGATCTACTGGTCGGCAATACCGACATGTCGTAGTTGGGTTCCGACAGTCTCTCGCTAGATGCCCGGCCTGGTTACAGTTGTAACACACAACCTGGCCTCTTCCTCTTTTGGTCGTACCACCTCGACCACGACCTCCAAAAGCACCTCTACCTGATGCACCACTGCGGTAACCATAGCCATCATTGCTCTGTCCCTCATTTTGTACCAAATAGGTGTTGTAGGTGTGTTCTCTCATGAGGTCATAACTGCAACACTCATCTTCATTATGTCCTATGGACTTGCAGAATGTACAATAGGGGTTCTTAGGTACTTGCCCATACCTCTGTAGCAGATAGCAGTCTTCAGGTCGATGCTGACCTGTTGTTCTGCAGAGCTCACAATATAGGACTTGCAGGTTAAACAGGTTTGGCGCACCAGGATTTAGGTAATTTCTTACCACAGGACACTGTTCCTTGGCATGAGCTTCTGTCCGACATTGTGTACACCCAACCTCTTCGCGACCGGTTTTTCCTCTCTTCATATCGCGAAGCTCCAGAGCCATCGCTGCCAACTGCGCTTGGATTTGAGTGATACCAGAATTATCTTCGACAGGAGCGGTTTCAAGCTTCATCGCGATTTCCAGAGCCTCCTGATGGTCAGCAACCTTCTGTTGCATGAGTGGAGTTCTGATATGCGGTAGCAACGCTGCAATGAACCATTCCTTGTGCTGCGCAGGTCTAATGGTGAAACTGACTTGGTATAGCAGAACTTTGAACCTTTGATCAAAGTCCCACACTGATTCGCCACGTCTCTGCTGAATCTCTTTCAATTCAGTGATACACTGCGACTCTGATTTCGGCTTCTTAAATTCCTTTATCATTGTTGCTTTTATATCAGCCAAGACATAGTTCTGAGTGCTGGAAAACTTCATGAACCAGGTCAGAGCGCGGTCTCGAAAAGAAGTAACCAGCTGCACTCTTTTTGTATCTTGATCCGTAATGGTCTTAGCAGTCCACACTGCTTCACATAAAAACCAAAACTGTCCTGGATCCTCTGATCCAGTTCCTTTGAAAACAGGGAGCTTAATATCATCATGCATGTAGGCCATAGTGGATCTAGGGGGGGTTGGAGGGGGACTGGAAGTAGGCGGGGGGGAACTTACTGGGGTAGACTGATCTGCGACAGGAATACTCGATCTAGGGTTACTTTCAGACTGTGACGGGTTCTCAGGGATAACAGGTCTGCCCTGCGGGGTTACCGGAGGGTTTCCAACAGAAGGGGTTTCTTCGGGTTCTGAATCTGCGGGATTTACAGGGGAATACTCGATATGCTGACCCTGGGAATAGGATCCAAAATATCTCTTGTACCTTTTTCCACTTCGCAGCAAAACACTTTGCTCATTGAAGGTATTTTTACTTGCAAACATAGGTTAGTAATACTAAATCTAACAGTCTGATTCAATGAGCAATATACCTTTTTCAGCTAATAGCATTTTAATTCTCAAACTAAATGAATTCAAAAACTTACCCCTTGGTCCTTTGAAAAACTGCCGCTCGGCTTCACTAAAGGAAGTACTCGTGTCGATGGAGAACTCCGTCACAAATGCTTCAAGGGTTCGCGTTGTCCAGAAATCAACAGCGCGTGATATCTCGTTGTTCACCCTTTTCAGTATATTAATTCTTACGGGGGTCTAATCAGGAAACTGACGTTCTTGGAAGTTCGTCCTTCTCTCTGTTAACCTAGATAACCACTGGTGCAACTCTATGTCGATACTACCAAAGAAAATTTCATAAACATCACAAAAAACATACCTTTGTAAAAAGTCATTTGCACTACGACACGGATCTTTGTTCTCTTGCTCAGGGAATTTCAAATAAGTCTCATCAAGCCAATCACGGATTTCCTTCATAGAGGGTCTCTAGAACATAGCCCTCGAGGTACGACGTAAACCCCTCTTGAGCAGATACCGAGTTCAACCAGCAACTGAACCAATTTGTTGGGCTATAGGGAAGACCCGGGCTTTATACCATTAACTTCGCACCAACAAAAGACCCACAGTGTTGGCCCTTTCGGCAACAACCTACGAACAGGTTGCAGTCTCACCCGAAACAGCTATGGGGTGCCGCATAATTAGGTTTCTACAAGCAGATGAGGGATATTACTGTACCTTTAGTTTCTAACACTTATAATCATACAATGTAGAGCTTTAATAGTTACTTATTTAGCTTCACGGTTAGATAAACAAACAGTGCCTTGCTTAAACCTTTACTGGGAATTCCAGCGAAGTTAATATTTAGCAGTGATCTTACTTATCAGATATATATTTATCAATGCATAAAGAACATAACAACAACACAACAAAAACCACAACACACGATATAACATGGTTCACCCCCAGTTTAGGGGTTACGTCCACAGAACTGTGTTTTATTCAACTCTTTACAAAAACCACAGTTTTGATCTGCGCACTCAGCTGCAGATCCCTTCAAGTCCTCAAAGCCGCGCACACAGCTGGAGGCCTTTGCGCACACATCTGCAGATTTCCTTTATCACCCAAAACCATCTGTGCACACAGCTGCAGAGGTCGTCCACGCACACAACTGGGACTTAACCTTCTTACAAACAAGCCTTAGCTTCGCATTAATTCATCTTACATCAAAAGCCTAACCCGACTTCTTTACAAGAGTCCTTATTTATAGTGCACTTATTACAAAACCATGGGCACCCCGAACCCTAAACCCTAGACTTAAACCATGGGCTTATTACAAAAAGAGGACTTTGAATCAACCCCGACACCCCTAAGACTATTTTGAGTCATAACTCCGCTTACAAACTCCCATATCCCCGCGGATTTACCCACCTTAAGGACCGTTAGGGTGCGCGCCCCAACAAAAATGGGGTCAAAACCGGGGTGTGAAATTCCCCTCCCCCTTGGAATAACACCGTCCTCGATGTTCCAATACATAGGAATACATATACAATACATATACAATTGCACATCAAAATTTCAAATTTTTTTTTTTTTTGCAGATCTGTCCCACGTTCAGTTATTCACTTTGAACGTTCAGGGCCAAGCCCCTCGAATTCCATGAACCTTTCCTACTGGTTCTCAGCTTCCAACTTATCCCGAAGCCTAGGAACTTTGTGACTGTTTCCCTCATTGGGCAGTCCCAGCGTAAATGATGTCCTCCGCATTCCCAACATTTCACTGGCTGCTTCATCCTTACCTGCTCAATTTCCTTTGAGTCTTCATGCCTGGACCGTTTCTTAACAGGTCGCTTGGACGAATGTCCCATCGCTGATCCACCTTCCTTTCTTTTGTCGATTGCTCCCAGAAGGATTTTCACCTCCATTTGCAAAACAATAGAGTCTTGCAAAATCTGGTGGTTCATTTCATTCTTCCCTTTCTGTATCTTGAGCATCTCCCCAAGATTTTCTTGGGTCTTGGCAATCATTTGGAGGAGACTTCCAACCAAGTCCAACAAATTTTGATCTGCTACCATGATCAAGGTGCACCACCTGGTTTCACTTTTCTCACCTGTGAAATGCACCATTGAAATTCTGTCAGACCAAGCATAATATAGACATTAAAATCAGTCAGTTAATTACCCCATCGGCATGACAGTCCAAGCCTCATCAAGGAGACTTTCATATTCTTCATGCCTTCCCAACAGGCACACGAGCTCATTCATGTCCATTCTTGGGAAGGTAATTAACTATTCCAGCATTCATAATTTACTTTCAGCAAATACACACATTCCATTTTCAGTCATACATGCATTCAACAATCTTTTGTTTTCACAATGCATAGATATATATATACATATATAATTAAAAGGGAAAGAGAGAGCAGCAAGATTTTTTCCCCTCTTTATTTTGTTCCATCCTGGAACCCACACCACTGCTGTGGCTTCTCATGCTCTCAGCCTTTTTCACTTCACCATGAATGCTGGACCAATCCTTCTTAGTCATGACACTTAGTGTCTCTGGTCTATTCTAGACCTCTAAACCATGGAGTCTCTCCACATGGTTTATCTCAACTGCTAGGAACCTCCCGGTCTCACTATCACCTTTTTCATTGCCGCTCATTCCGAGCTTCCCAGGACAATCATATGTCCACATGCACCCTTAGGATGCTCTCATAGTCCTCGCTTCCAGCGATACCTATATCCAAACATTGAATAGATTCACATGTTTAGTTTATTCTCATCAGTTTTATCTCTAAAACAAGAGCTTAAAACATCATAACCAAATCATATACACATGTATGTTCATAAGCAAAATAATCCAATACTTATCTATATTGTGCATTTCCTCGTTGGTCCACAGGATCCTGCTTCGCTTTGCAAGCCTTGGTATTGCCTATGGACTTGGATTTTAGGTCAGCACGCAAGCTGCTCCACAACATCAAATAATTAATGTCCAGCCTGTACACAATCATGTCAACTGGGCTTGGAACTTTACCCCGACCATCTCTAGGTCTAGGATCTACTACGGATCCCCAGGCATATAACAGACCAACATACACTTATACTAACATACACTTGCATCAACCATAACCCTTACTCCACAGCCCCTCACAACAACCATTTACCTTTTACCTTTACCTTTTACCTATCCACACAAGCATTATAAGCAAACTCATCAGCGTTATCGCTCTAAAAACCGTAATCATATTTCATATCATTCACTATCAAGTATTGAGACACTAGGAGCGCGTCCACTCCCTAGAGTGTAATCAATATTGAAAACCCTTTCATGATCCGACATCGGGAAAGTGTGCACCCCTTTCCAATGTTAGCCATGTAGGCCCTATTCATACTCAAGCAATCGGTCATCATGGAAATAAAATCAAAACATGTTATGCATATGGAATTCAACAATCAAACATGCATATTCTCAGCAAGGGCCACAGAACACTTATCCATTTGCCGATGCAGTATGCCTTTGTTAAGGAGGAATGGGGGCTCCTTCTTTGAATTAACAGTCCCTCGGTTTTCCATCCCAACTCCTTTTCACATTTCATATTCACACATGTCTTACTGACATAATTTATACCATCTCACCCATGTTACTACCAACATGTAGTGCAGATGAGACATTTCCAAAATGTCCAATGGCGTTTCACCCGAAACCCATTTCCAAGGGAAAACCTTCCCATGAAGTTTGGCTCTTGCAGGCCATCACACATGAAATTCCTGCAATGTGCACCCCTGGCACATTCATCAAATAGCCAAACAGTCAATCATTATCTGATAATACAATCCAAACTGATTGTTTCATAACCAAGCAATGACATTGGTAATCAAATTCAATAGAAATTGCAATTCTGTCTACTACAGAAATTAGTTTGCTTATAATACAAATACCCACTTACAATGCGTCCTCCTGACACAATCTTATGCAAACCAATAGTGATTAGTAGTCATCAACAATTTCTTAAATCCGAAATTCACAATTCAAATTCAACAACCCATTATGCATACCAACTAGCTT
Organism: Pseudotsuga menziesii; assembly: GCA_001517045.1. Lineage (NCBI taxonomy): Eukaryota > Viridiplantae > Streptophyta > Pinopsida > Pinales > Pinaceae > Pseudotsuga > Pseudotsuga menziesii. The sequence continues at coordinate 183,287 of LPNX011093023.1, read as the reverse complement.
TACAGCCATTTTGGCTCTTTTACATGGTAGATTCTAGCGTTGGTCAGGGTCTTACCTCTCACTGCCATGCTCGAAATAATCTACCTGAATCCTCTCACTGCCATGCTCGAAATAATCTACCTGGAACATGAGCTTCATTCAACCAAACACTTGGTAAGTCTGGATGCATATAACCTTTTCATTGCTACAACCATCACCGAAGCATTTTCAGAATTTCTAAAATTCAAATACTTCCAGCTGTTAGTCACATCAATGTTATCAAAACTCATTTACTTCATGCAATCATTATCATATTAACATTTGCAAGGTATAGTCACATCATTCATGTAGTTTAATGAAATGGTTAGATACTCCTTATTGCACAAGCGTATCATTTGTACCACCGAGCTCTTCCATAGAGCATTTCTAGCAAACAATCGATCATGACTATCCTCTTTATGCACTTACTATCCTGCATTCATAACAGCCTTTGAAATAGTTCCTGAATTGTCACCAATTCATCATTTCAACCATTAGTTATCCATAATATCACATGCACTCAGGCTCAATGCATTCATGCAATGCATCACAACATTTGCACCTTTCTATATTCGAATATCCACATGGTATGAGGTCTCTTACCTTTACCACTCCTTGGAGTTTGTCATAATCAAACTCTTACCTTCATGGGTCCTACTTACACCCTTGGCATGACCAATTTGGTTGGTCCTTTGCAGGAGATTGCAGAGTTTGCTCAACAACTTTTGATTATAGACTGGTTGCCTTATCCCTTTCTTCATAGGGTTGCTGGTCACATTCATCGGCATCAGCAACATACGCAACCATGTCCAGGTTGTCGTTGGTTTTTCCACTAATGCCAACACTAATGCAATAATTGTCATTAGTGGTTCATTATAAATGTATAATCCTCAATACCCCTACCAACATGTAATATCCTATACATGCAAGGCATATCCTCATACATTTCATGTATAAAACATATAAAATATAGTTATAATCAACAAGATAGGTTTTAGGGAAACTTCCCTGTTCAAGTCCCACATCCTCGCATGGAACTCCTCTTCCTTACAGCAGCTGGTTTGACTTCATGGTCTTGCTACTTCTAGACATGCAATTCCTGGATTTGTCCATATTGACAGCATCACATTTCTCTTTCAAGAAATTACTAGCACTTTGCTGCTCCATTCTCATATTTGGGTGATTCTCCCTTGTTCCCTCTAGGATGAGCTTTCCAACGCCTATCCATATGCTTCATTTTGACCTCGGGTGTAGAAACCACACCACCTCAAATATATTTAGGCCAGGATTGTTAATTTTAGTCACCCAGGGTTTTCTTCCTTTTCAGTCCTGAAACCGCTGAAAATCCCAATGAGAAACTCACGACAAAACCCGTTGGAACACTAGCTAGAATTTGCTGAAGATTCCACTGCAACAGTTGAAAGCTGCTTCAAAAATCCACTTGAAACCCCAAATTTTTCTTTCTCTCTGTCGGGTCTCATTTCCGATGCTCCATTCATCTTTTATGAATTCTTGGTTTGACTAATTTGCCCAAAACATAGAATTTTCCCTTTCACAAGAACGACTGTCTCAGGGGACGACGGGGGTTAAGGGGGCTTGCCCTCGTTTCTTGTTTGTTTGTTTGTAAATCTATTGTTTTCAAGCAATCTGGCGCATAAGATCACTGCCATTTTTCTCCTTTTCAGCCATGTAAACCCACTGAAAACCTGCATAAATCTGCTGAGAAATCCCACTGAAAAACTCAAATTTTCCTCCTTGTAGAATCGGATCTCATTTCCACTATTGACTCGACGTTTTGGTAGCCCAAATGACTAACTTCTCCGCTGTATCGGTGATTGAAAGAACTAAATTTTTTCGACGTACATCGGCTGTCGGATCCGCTAAGCACTAATGTCGGCAATCGGATCTTCTAACCCTTTGGAAGGATAGTCCATTGGACAGCCACAACGGCGGAACGTGATCTTCTTTCTTCTTCTGATCGGCGGCACAACCTGATCGGTATCGGCAGACTTTTTACATTGGAAGACTAGTGACTTTGGATTCTGCAACGACGGCACACCAAACACTAACTTCTTCCAATGGCCGCTGTCTTCCTTCCTTAGAAAAATTTTAAACTTCGGCGTCGGCGGTCTTTTCTCATCGGTAGGCTAGTGCCTTTGGCTTCCGCAACGGCGGCACACCAAACACGAACTTCTTCCGATGACCGTTCTTTACTTCGAAAAAATTTCGAATTTTTTTTCCTTTTTTCCTTCTTCTTCACTGTTGGATCGGCTCCATTCTCTCCTTTGCGTCGGCGAAGAAGTTTCATCAACAGCCACAACGACGGCCCAACGTCTTCAATCTTCCTCAGATTGGCGGCCAAATCTACTGTGGCATGACCTAATCAGCATCGGCAGTCTTTCTCATCGGAGGACTTAGTGCTTTTAGATGCCGCAATGGTGGGCGCACGAGCACTTTCTTCCTCCGACAGTCAACTATTTCGAGCCCTTAACCTTCTTGACGGCGTCGGCGATCGGAGGAATTTTCCGTCGGATGCGTAGTTGTTTCTCCGTCCGCAACGGCGGACGCTCGATCGGCTATTTTCCGCCGATGGTCGTCCAACACTTAGAAAAATTTTCCCTGATTTCCTTCCAACGGCTCTCCGTCGGGCACGCTTCCGCCTAGCGCTTCCACCACAACAGAAGTCTTTCCCGCTAGTGTCCCGACTGCTCCACACTTAAACCGTTCTCTTTTTGAATTTTCCAGTCTGATTTCTGCTGGGCAGAAAGGAATACTACCTCTGTCACTACATCATTCAAGGCTCATTCAGGCCCATGCTTGTAACATGAGCTCTGATACCACGCTGTCACATCCCCATGCCTCCGACCGGTGAAGAGGACGCGACCCCATGGCGTTAACCACCCGGGCTAAGAGCCCCATGAACATGTGCATGCACAAACTTGCTGAAAACATAATGCTTAAACAAAGACCTTGAACTGGAATATGCACACATGAATATTTATCATGCACAGGTGCAATTATTCATCATACACAACTACAATTATGTATCTTGCACAGTGGAATTGACATGCATTCATTCAATCATTCATTCAACATGTTCAACATAATCATTAACTGAAAATATAGTTGCAGAAGTAAAATGCACAAGATCACTTATCTTATGAAGAACTTGATCCGCAACCAGCCACATCGCTGCAACGTTCCACCCAACCATAGGCCAGTGTGCTCATCAATCTCTCAGCAACACTGCCACCGCCGACCTGGGCATGATTCCTCAAGGAATAAGGGTTAATGCAGGCTTACACATAGCCAAGGTTCACAAGCATAGCCAAGCCAACACAGTTGAGTTTATCAGGCCATCAAGGAGCTAGGATAGGCTAAATTCCAAGATGGTGGCCTCAACACCAACTTCTCAAGAAGAACCAGCCTCTAATCCCACTCTCAATAGTCCAAAGATCGCCCACTACATACCGAAGCAAAACAAACCCTTCACAGCTCTGTGAAGAAGGCAAGGACAACCATGTGACGATCACAACCAACAGGTAAAACGCAGCTCAAATCCACAAGACAACTCAGAGTTGTTCTTGGCCCTAGCGTGGCCAAAACAACTCAACAGCAACCCAAAACCAGGGTATATCAACAACCCAAACTCAAAATGAGTGATGGCAGCAATCCACAGTCTTGAAACCAAGGAGAAGCCAAACTCCCAGCGCAGACAAGGGAAAACACAAACGCAGACCACAACAGATAGCATACACGGCCACAATTGGCAACTTTACACAGTCCACAAACTAGAGGAGAACATGGAGGAAAACAACAGTCCCAAATGCACAACAAACACAATCACAACATAAGGCAGACAACAGTCCATCCTAGACAATTAAGAAAATAGAAAAGACTTACATAGTCCCTCACTGGGGAAGAAACTACATACTCTCAGCTTGTGCGTGAGGGAAACTTGCACCCGACCCCAAAACACAAAGGAAAAACATATGCACGTCCACAAATCAGTAAGGGAGACCCCAGCAACACAGCAAGTAGCTGAAAATGTGAATGGTCCCTTCACAGCAAATCGTGGATGAAGGAGCACAACTCCCATCTCGCTGAGTGAGCCAAAACCAGGACAAATCCTGTGCGTGCAAATAATGAACAAACAATGGTCCCTGTGTGAGGAGGAACAGCTCCGCTTATGCACGCGGATGGACAGACAACGGGAAGCGTGTGAGAATGAACAAGACTTCTGCTCCTGCGTGAGGATGAACAACAATGGAGGATACCGATCGGAGGTGCGTGAGAGCTTCAACACTATCGTGGAGAGAGTAGTGTGTCTGCGGGAGTGATGGTAGTGGTTTCTTTTTGCCATTGTGAGATCAACCATGAGTGGAGTGTGCATGTGGGCAAGGACTGATAGTCTTGCCACACCCACTCCCAAAAAAAATAACTACCTCAACCACCAGCAGCAATTCTTAATGGAGGTGGTTGGGTAAGACAAGGTGGTGACACATGGGTTTTTCCCCCATGGCCAAGGTTTGACAATTTCCCCACCCTTATCCTTGTGAAAACCATGCCCTTTTCATCTTTCACATTGCACTACCGTAGCCGGTTGTGGTTTATTTTAATTGATGTGCGTGTTTACATGATGCCGAATTATAATGTGCCGGATAGCACGATAAACCATCGACAACTACCCCTTTTGCCGAAACATACACAACCAAATCGATGGTGGGGCCTTTTCCTTTAGCTCCTCACCACGATTAATTACATTATATACATCATGCAAGCGGGGTCATAATCGAGGTGTGACACCTAGACATTGTATAACTGGAATGATTTGGACTGACATAAAGAGGTCTAGTCCTACATTTAATCCTACTCATTGGTGGATTGTGTCTCTGCATTTCCTGGACCATTATTTCTACAACACCATCCTCATTAGAATAAATGTTTTCATTGTGAAGAGTATGACCCCCTCATTGAAAATATTGTCACCAAATTCAGTATGAAAAGGATGGTCATGATCACTAATAAGTTGATCACTTGCGTATAGATCAATGTGACCATCAACATTATTGGTGCCATTGAATTCTTTATTGAAAGGGAACTCTTGAGATTAAACATTGACATCATTGGTGCATGTAACATCCTTACTTGGAGGAGAATCATTGTCTTCATCATTGGTGGCTTCATCATCAACAAAATCATCATTGGTGCCATTGAAATCCTATCTTGGAGGAAAATCATTGTTGATGCCATTGAAATATGCATTTGGAGGAAAGTCATCATCGGTTCCATTGAAATCCTTTCCTGGAGGAAAATCATCATCGGTATCACTGAAATCCTCGCTTGGAAGTAACTCATCATCAGTGCCATATAAATCCTCGCTTGGAGGTAACTCATCATTAATGCCATTGAAATCCTCGCTTGGAGAAAAATCATCTTCACCATTGGTTATGTCTTCGTCCTCACCAAAATCATCATATGTACCATTAAAATCCTCATTAGGAGGAAAATCATCATTAGTCCCATTAAAATTCTCACTGGGAGGAAAATCATCATTTGTCCCATTAAAATCCTTGCAGTTAGGAGGAGAATTATCATTGGTCCAATTAAAATCATTGCTTCAAGATAAATCATCACTCGTCTCATTAGAATACTTGCTATGAATAAAACCATCATCATTATTGGTGTATGGCATGCTCAACAAAATCATCATTAGTCCCATCAAAATCCTTGCTTTGAGGAAATTCATCATTGGTGCCTTGAAAATCCTCGCTTGGAGGAAAATTGTCATCTTCTTGCTTACTGTCTTTAGAATCCCCACTTGGAGGAAGATATTCATCATCATCATCACATTCTTGCCCTTCATTACTGGTGTCTTCAAAATCTTTAGAATTAGGAAGTTCTAGAACAACATGCTTGATGACATTGCTTGCACTTCTAGTATCTTAACTAGATGAAAAATATAGCTCTTCATTGACATTGGCATTTAATTCAGATGAGTCCATGACTTCTCACAAAAAGATAGAATTATAGAAAAATATTAATAGATAAGATAATGAAATTTTACCATAGTCACCAAAAAGCAGAATGGTGCAACTGTCAACCAACAATCTTATAGCTATGAGAATGAAACTTCCCCTCCAAAAAATTCCCTCCAAAATTTTTTATTCCAAAACTTCTCTCCAAAATTCCCCTGCAAAAATAAAACACACATTTCTAGCACATTCATATAACTAGTAAAGAAAACAAATTATGATATTAAAACTTTGAAATAACGTATTAACTAATTACATATTTCTATCCCTAGACATATAAAACTAGTAAAGTTTCGTGTAAAATATTTTATATACAATTTGTAATAAAGTAATGGCTATTTACATTTTTTTTACTCCCACATTCATAACATTAGTAATATTTCATGTAAACCTATCTTATATTTATTTAATAAAATGCATTAACTAATTTCATTTTTAATCCCACATTCGTAAAAACAAGTAATGTTAAACTTAATCTAGGCTATATAAACCATTTACTTTTCCTACTATTCATCATTGAATTTTGAGCAATTTACTAACAATTTCAAAGTTACTTCTTTTTTCGTTTTTAATGAATTTGTTAGTTTTATAGTTAATTTGGCAATATTATTTTATGGTTTTATTAATTTGGCAATGATTATTTTATGGTTTTATTAATTTGGCAATGATTATTTTATGGTTTTATTGATTTTTCATTTTTACATTTTGTTTATCCCACATTCTTAAAAGTGGTAAAGTTAAACCTAATCTATCTTATAAATACACTATTTTTTAGACTTTGGAGCAATTCACGAAGGGATTTCAAGAAGACCAAGAAGATTCCAGAGCAGCTTCTATCACTTTCAAGAGATGAGGTTCTAACACTTTCCGAGTTAGTTTTTAAAAGTAATATTTTTTGTGAAGGGGTGTAGTATTAATTGAAGCAAGGCGTGCCCCCTATTCGATGAATTTTAGCTTTGATTTTTTATTTATTTATATATATTTTAAAACCTACTTAAATGTCACCTAGCCCCCCTAAACCCCCTAACCCCCCAACATTACAAAAAAAAATAAAAATTTAAACCCCTAACACCCCAACATTACATTAAAGAAAAATTAAACCCCTAACCCCCTAACCCCCCCACAACATTACATTAAAACAAAATTTAAAAAATTTAAACCCCCCTAACCCCCCACACAACATTACATTAAAAAAATAAAAATTAAAACCCCCTAACACCCTAAATCCCCCAACAACATTATATTAAAAAAATTTAAAACACCCCCTTCTAACCCCTAAATCCCCCTTATTTTTAATTTAATGTTAGGGTTAGGGGGTTAAGGGGGGGTTATTTTATTTATTTATTTTTAATGTAATGTTATAGGGGTGTTTGTTTGTTTATTTATTATTTATTTTTATTGTAGTGTTAGGGGCGACATAAGTAGGGGATGGTAGTGTGGGGTGGGGTTTAATTTGTTTTAAATGTTTTTATTGTTTCATAAGTTATGGGAGTAATTTATTTTTTATTTTAGTGTGTGGGGGTTTAGGGGTTAGGGGGTATTTAATTAATTAATTAAGTTATTTATCTATGACGAATGGGGAGGAGGGACAAGGTAGGGTAAGGTTAAAAATGTTTATTTTATTTTATTTTTTTAAACGTTTTTCAGATATAGTTTATAGTGACTATTGATGTTTTTTTTTAGAATATGAATGTTTGTTGATTATATTTTAAAATTATACCTTTTCGATTTAGGGAGAATGACATCAAGAAAGATATCTGTGAATGTTTCTGGACGAAGAGTGGCGATGATTGCATCAGGAAAAAAAGTTGAGGCATCTGAGAATTTTGAGCCTCAAGAGTAAGTTTTGATCTTTAATGAATTAATAATTAAGAATGCTAGAGAATGGAAATATGCAACAGAAGAAGACAAAAAATATTATTATTGGCATATGAAGGAAAAATATCAAGGAAAAGTAGATAATATTTTTTTTTCACAACAGAAAGAAGAAAAAAAATAAAAATTAATATTAAAAAATGTATCATAATTACAACTAGATAGAGAGAGATTCTCTTTCAGTTATATCTAGATAGAGATGTCATAATGACAAAGCTATAACTGCTTCAACAAACTTTTTATTCTTCCAAAAATACTAGGGTACTCCAGCCTAATTCACCAGAATCATAAACAAAAAAAACATATACTTAATGTTCCGCATGACAACATAAAGACTAAAGCTCAATAAAGAGAAGAAGTAAAACAAAAACCGGGTAAGTTCATAGAATTTAGTAAACTCTCATGTCTCCCTAGTCTATCAAGTTTTCATCAAGAAACTTCTCATATAAAATATAACCGCTCCTAGTTCCAATGGCCCTTTTTGATAAAGTATCAGCTTCTCCATTGAATTCCCTGTAAATATGACGAAGAGAATTATGAGGGAAATATTCAAGTAAAATTTTGACCCTTATAAGCCAGTGAAATAGATCCAGTGATAGAATTTGGTGAACATGATTTTCCCAATAAACAATGACTTCTAAGTCCCCCAGAATCTGATAAATATGAAAGTTATTATTCTGAACAAACCATAGTAAACCCCAAAGATCCAATAGTTTCTCCTTTGTATTTCCACTGCAATTCTTAGTAAAAAAAAATGATTCATGTGCAATTTAATAACCATCCCTTGCCCACAATCACCCTTTTGTTTAGCTCCTTAAAAAAACCAGTCACCACAAATCCATCCATGAAGGGAAAGTGAATCACACTTGTCGAGCTATTCTTATTCCCACATCCATACTATTTAATCCTTGACATGACATTATGACTGACATGAACAATACCAATATGTCCTTCCTGAAAAATATTGGAGTTCCTAGCTTTCTAACTTCCCAAAGAGTTGCATAAGGAATGTCCATCAATAATGGATGTGATACTTTCCATCTGAATAAATTCTCTTCTAGTTTTCTTTTGTCCCACTTGAATATAACCTGCAAACTCTTAGTAAGCTCAAACCAAACATATTGAAAAAAGATACACTCACCAAAGAGATGGTCCACTGACTCCAGGGCAGAAAGACAAAAGCAACATCTACCTGGGCCCATAACTCCTCTTTTTTGTAGTCCATCCCAAGTAAATATTCTCTTATTTAGAGTTAGCTAAACAAAACATTTAATTTTAGTTGGGAGGTTCCCTTTCCAGACTGAAAGCATCCACCAAATAGGTATCCTAGTAAAAAATTGCACAGCAAGAGCATTGCAGACCAAATTTGCAGTAACATCACCCCTTTTCTTGTTTAGGAACCATACAATATCATCATTGCTATCTGATAAATTGATTCCTACCAAGATTAATATAGAAACAAATTTGTCCCTTTCAATAGGAAAATCTCCCTGTAAATTTAAATCCATAGCTAAATACCAACCAAAGGCATACTCAATATTCACCTTGACCGCCTGTTTGATCACACCAATGTTCCTCTGATGGAGCTGCCTAATTATATTAATAGATAGGGAAAAGTCATCCATCATACCGACAATTGGATCAATCCCTGGAAAAACTTAAATGCCCCTTCCAATCAACCATCCAACATTTCGAGCAATAAAAGGTAGGGTTTTTATAAGACTTCTCCAAATCTATGAGGAGGGGGAGGAATTCCTACTATAACTTCTAAGCCAAGTATCCAACTGAATATTCTTCAAGTATTTACACCTCCTCAGATTTCCCCACAGTTAGCTTCAAAGAGACAACACCAAATAATTTTGGCACATAATGCTTTATTGAAAATACTGAGATTCTTAATCTTCCAATTGTCAAAGAGCTTAGGTTTTGATAAAACTTCCCAATCAACCAAATGAAATTTATTCTCCTTCTGTTTGCCATCCCAAAGGAAGTGAAAGATCATTTTCCTCATGTTATTTATTATTCCTTCCAGAATTTTGAACAAAGAAATCCAATACACATAAATACACTGTAAAATAGAAGTAATAAGGAGTAGGCTCCCCCCTAAAGAAAGCCATCGAGAGGTCCACATGTCCATCTTTCGTTTCATCTTTTTAAGAATCTAGGTCAATTCGGCTTTCATGTAACCATTAGGTTTTAAATAAAAACCTAAGTATTTAAAAACCTCCTGTAAGTCAAACATATTATATGGAAAAAATGAGGAAATATGATCTTTAGTATCCTGGTCATGACATAAATGTAAGAAACTTGATTGTTGGGAACTGAGTTTCATACCTAATGCACCACACAAGATGTTGACTAAATCATTATACTGTTTCCATTCTGCTATAAATCCATCCCCAAAATGAGGATGTCATCAATGAAAAAAAATGAGAAAATGAGAGAGTTCTAGCTACCTTGATCCCCTTAATCAACTTCTTCTCCTTTGCATTATTGATAAGTCTACTCATCTCTTCAATAGCCATAATAAATAGATAGGGGGAAAGAGGAAAAACTTGTTTCATTACTTTGGAGCCTTTGAAGTATGGAGTAGAAGAACGATTTATCGGGATAGAGAATCTAGTCAAAGAGACACAAGACATGATCCAATTTGTAATCTCTAAATACAATCCAACCTGAAGCATAATAAGCCGAAGAAAAGACCAGTCAATTTGTCACATATGCCTTCTCTAGGTCCAATTTTAAAATAAAAGAAGAAAGATTCTTCATTTTGTTTGAAAGGAGGCATTCCTGCGTTATACCCACCGCATCAAGGATTTGGCGATTGGGAAGGAACCCAAAATGTTCAGTTGAAATGTGTTTACCCAAAAGGGGCTTATTCCTCTCAACTATAATTTTAGTTATAATTTTGTATAGCAAGTTACATAGAGAAACAGGAAGATAGTAATTAAAAGTGATAGGTCTATCCTTCTTTGGGATAAGAGTAATATGAGTCAAATTAAGTGATTCAGGAACCACCCCAGACTTTCTAGTTTCTTCAATAACCAAAACAATTTCATCTCCCAGCAAGTAAAAAAAATGCAGGAAAAATCCAACAGTCCACCCATCTGGGCCCAGACTCTTGTCTTTGGAGAAACACTTAAGGACTTCCAATACTTCTTCCATATTAAATTCCCTACCAATATCCAAACAGACACCGCTATAAAAAATGATGATAATTTTATATAATATTCAACTTATCTACAATATTTGAGGATTTTTTATCCAAGTATAACTCCTAGAAGAAAGAGTTAATAACTACTTTCAAAGATTTACTATCACATATACACTCATCCCTAGAGCCACTTATCTCCCATATGGAATTTGTGAGTCTTGTTTTATTTTCAAAACATTGCAAAAACTTAGTATTGTTGTCCCCTACCTTAATCCATGTAGCCCAACTTTTCTGTCTAAGACTTTCTTCCTTCAAGAGCAGCAACTGCCATTTCTTGGAATCAAGGGACTTAAGTTTCATATTCTTCTCTTCCGTGAACATACGGTCATCATATAAGCCATTAATGAATTGAATTTCATCCTTAATCATAGCAAGGGTCCTATCATTATCATTTTTCTTAAATTTTTCCCAACTCACATCTTCACTTCTTAATAACAACAACTTATTTACTAAACTAAGCATAAGATTCGAATGCCCAACATAAGCAACAATTAAACTGGTCCACTTAGACTTAACCAGGGAATTAAAATCCTCATCCTCCAACCAAAGATAATTGAACTTAAAAGGATAAGTGACAAAGTTTTTTCAAAATCCAGCTGTAAGATCACTGTTGGACCTAGGAAAAGTTAAGCAGAATTCAACCGGAATTCTGCTAGAGAATATAAATAATTCGGTTGCAAGACAGAAAAGAAGAGGTGCGATGGAAGAAGAGTTGCGACGAAAGAAAAGTTGTGATAGAATAGAAGTTGCGACATAAATATTGGAGAAGAGAGTAGTTGCGACGAAAGAAACCGCGACAGAAGAAGAGAAGAGCAGTTGAAAAGGACAACTTGACTTATCATGGGTAAAGAGTTAGTTAGAATAAAGCACGCTTTCGGTAGTAAACCATAATTGTATATTTGGATGATAGTTCCTATTTTCAGTTTCAACTGAATGTAAGAGAATAGAAACGACAACCTGCCATCTAACAGAAAAGAGTCAGTTCATTTGGATAGGTAGAAGCTTATATAAGGGAGAACCCAAGCTGTGTGTGGAATGACGTTGGTTATTAATTGTTTTGTTAGCTAAGTAGTCGGTTGGTTGGTTAAGCCACTGTGTAGGTAGAGAAGAGAAGAGGAGAGTTGTTTTAGCTAGAGGAACGATCCAAGCTGTGTGCGGATCGACAAAGGAGTGAAGAAGAGAGGAAGTATCTAGACCCAAAACTAGAGAGCATGAGGGGAGAGAAGTCTATCTAAATTTTAAATAATACCTAGAGAAGAGTCAGCAAGATGAGTGCGTAGAAAAAAGGTGCTAACATATTTCTCATGCCAAATGAAGAGTGCCTTTGTGGTTTTTCCCAGATGGGTTTCCACGTTAACTGTTGTCTCTGTGTGTCATTGATTAATGTGTTCATGTCTATTGCATGTATGTTGTAAATAAGTAAATCTAAATATGTCACACCACATATGTTTATGAAGAACCCCATATATGTATGTGTTGCACTGCTTATTGAATGAGTATGTGATAGGGTTGTTATGTTGATTATTATAATATGCATCGACTGGCAATTAGACTGTTATGTTGAATGAAAAGACAAGGGATAAGAAGTATAATACCCGACTTCAGTCGAGTGTTGTGATAAGGTACCGCGAGAGTAGAAACCCCCATCTAACTGCAAAAACTTAGTTCTTGTAGTTCCCCATAATATATCTCTGGTGAGACTACATTTGCGTCGCAGGTGCTTCCGACTGAGCCTTGCTATGTTGGGACGATATCTGGGTCTTTGTTGACGACCAAGGATCTGAACCTGGGTCGACCAGAGGTGGAATCCAACAATTGTTCTGTTGTTGGGACCTTAAATAATTTTAGTGGGGATATTTTGTGGCACTTGACGAAGCTAGAAATTCAAGATTGGATTGATTTTAAGGCACTAGAATTTGCATGGAAATAAAGTGAAGGATATAAACTGAATTCGATTGAGTGGTTGGAGCGATACCTCTATACATATATTCATGAGATTTTCTTTTGTGAATTTCCTATTTTGTTATATGAGTGGTTGTTGAGGCTAACAACTCGGTGAAGAAACTTTCAAGGGGGAGAACCGATAGATTGCAGCCCTCAGCTAATTCAATGGCTGAAAAGTATTAGCAACCCCATAGCTAGGGTGGTTGGACTCTAGTTTGACACTAGTTTGGAAGGATACATCACCAAAATTGCTGTTGACACAATAAAATCATACAGGGAGACGGAAATAATTTTTTTCCAAGGACCTAGAGGTCGTTATTTGAAGTCTTTGAGGATTTGGTTCAAGATGCTTGTATATGAGAAAGGGATATTAAGAATGGAGTCCGACGAATAAGGATTTGTGCATAGAGACTTGGGATATGTCACAAGAGAAGTTTGAGAAAAATGGGGAGTAAGTTGAGATGTTTCCTGGTGATAGTGAGACTGAAATAGAAGGTGGGAATCTAATAAGTGGAAGAATATTTCGGTCAGGAAAGTGGAGAAGGACTGCAACCCGAAGGGGAAGTTGAAGAATGACCAGAGGAGAGGAATACGATTTGGCGTTGCATTTTGGAAAGGTTCTTATGACGAGGAAGAGGAATACCAACCTATACCTGAAAATGAGGAGGAAGAAGCTCCAGATTCAGAGTACGAGTACACCATACCCACTACCCTGCGTACATCCCTGTAGGCAATATCTAGAAACTCATCTCCTAGTGGTTTTGTTAATAAAAGTAACAATAGTCGTGGGAATAGTAGACAAGTGATTCCCACTATCCAAGCAGTGCCCAGAACAAATACAATGGATGGGAATGATATTAAGTTTCCAATATTTAATGGAAATGGGTTAGAAGAGCTTGACCAACATTGGTTTCTATGTGAAGCCGTGTGGACTGTGCGATAGGTCCAAGATGAAGCCATCAAGAAGGCTCAAATTATCACAACCCTTAGGGGTCGTGCATTGTATTAGTACATGAAATTATTCATGGTTTCGACAGGAGTCCCACATAAAACATGAGATCAAATCCGCAGGCCTAATAGATGAATTCAAAAATCCCAAATTTGAGTCAGAGTGCATTACAAAGATTATGTTATGATATTTAGACACTTAGGAGTTAGTTGAGATCAACTTGTGTAATATATCCGTTAGGTAAAAGTGTGTTTCTTTAGTATGCATTAGTATGTGTTTGTAAATATTCTAATTCAACGGTCACGATATTTTCTAGACATAGAGTGATCCGACGGTTCAACTTCTCTTAGATCATACCTACCATTGATCCGTGGCTTAACACCCGATTGGTCTATGATCTCTATTTAAAGAGCATAGAGGGTCCATGGCTAGTTGATCGATTATGAGAAGCTCATATGCAACTTTCTTTCTTTTGCATAATAAATTGCTCCAAGTAGCTATTTGGCTGGGGCCATGGACTGTTTCCCTCTTGAGGGTTTTAACGACATGACAAACATCGGTGTGTTGATCTGTAATCTATTTGTGTGAAGCGGTTGCTGAAGGTGTTCGGTCTTTTGGGAGTACCCTGTGTACCTGAACATGGTATCAGAGCTTTTATGAAGAGCCGCTTTCGATTTTGATCTATATCTGGAACCGATTTTGCCAAAAATTTGAAAGGGTTTCTAGTTCTAGATTTTCCATGCATTTTTGGCTTGTGGGAGCTATTCCATTGCATCCAGAGCGCCATTTCCATTGGAAAATAGTTTTCGTTTCATCAAACGCTGTTTCCGTTTGTTCCAGAAACACCCATTTCGGCAAATCTGAAGGTATAATGTTACAGTGACGGATTTGTTTTATTTTTTTTGTAAATCTCACGTATTTTATTAGTTTTAATATTAGATATTTTTTGTTTTTAGTCTCGGACTGTTGCCTTCCCTTGCTGCATATGCTCTTTGCTGTGCATTTTGCGCGATCGTGGTGGATTAGAAACAGTGAGGGGAAGTTTTTTTTTCTTGTCTTCTTGGGTACGTATGCTCTTTACCGTGCACCTTGTGCGATCACGACAAATCAGAAACAACGAGAAAACTTGAAAACATAGACTTTTCGGGTAAGCTAACCAAGATCTAACCCCATTGTGTGGAATTTTTTTTGTTTTGTTTTTGTTTTTGTTTTTTGTGTGATTTGCAGGAAAAGAAAGTAAACACGAAGAACGAGAGAGAAGAGTTAAAAAAAAACAAAAAAAACCCCTTCCTCTTTCCATACTTTTACGTACCTTTTAAACTTAGCTCACTTGGTCCAAAGTTGCTTTACTCCTTGATAAGTCTTGAGTTCAAGTCTTATCAAGCTACTTTTTAGTGCATGCAATTTCTATTCTCAAGTTACTTTATTGTAAAAGTGCATCTCACATAAATAAAATAAAATAAAAAGTGAGTCACTTAAGTCTTTAATTTATTGCCGCACTATTTAAAAGTCACATTATTGGAAAAGTGAACATCACTTATTTTACAAAAGTGATTTACTTCAAAACAACTTTATTGTAAAGTGATTGTCAAAGGTTGATCTTGAGAAGAGGGGGCTTCTTTTTTTTAGTTGGTCAAGTTAATATTCGCCACGTCACTATTGGGGACATCTTTAACATTTTCTTTGATCAAGCATAACTTCATCATCCAGAATCAGTTTTTAGTGCCATTTTTTTTAAAACCGCATATTTTTTCGAGCTCTTTGCAACCAGACAGTTAGTTTCTATTGTTTCATTCATTATTTTATAGTATGGCCACCTCTTGTGATATTATACTTACAAGTTCTAACTATTTCTCATGGAAATCTCGTATGGAGGATGTTCTACGAAGTAGGGAACTTTTCAGGTTAACCTCATAGAAAGAAACATAACCCATTGATGATGATAAGAAAATTAAATGGGAAAATAGATGTGATGAAGCTCGTGGATTGATTGGGATGTCAATCTCTATTGATTTGCGATTCCACATATCTGGAATTGATGAACCTGATAAAGCTTGGGAAAAGTTGGAATCTATGTTTGGTAAACATAATGAAATTCGGGGTCATCAACTTGAGAATGAGTTGCTTTCCTTGAATCCAAATGATTTTTCATGCATTCAAGACTATTTATTTAAGTATAAAACTCTTATACTCTTATGTGCAGAATGCAAGATTAAGAAAGAAGACAAACAATGTATTTATCATATTTTTTCCAAACTTGGACATGCATATTCTGTTTTTGTATCTACATTCTACTCCATGAAAGAATCCTTGACTGCAGCTAGCTATCAAGAGCCTAGTCTTGAATTCTTTTGTGATTCCTTAATTAGAGAGCAAGATAAGCTCATTCATCTTGGAATAATTAACAATGCAGATACATCTGGGAAAGCCTTATTGTCCCAACAGAAAGAAAAGTCCAAGCCTCCCAAGAAACAAAATTTTCACAATAATAAGCCAAACAATAAGGGTCCCAAACCTTCCCAGTCAGCTCCTTCTTTAAAAAATGACAAAGGATCCAAGCAAAAAGGAAAGAAGACTGAGCGTCATTGTAATTTTTGTGGGAAAGATAATCATGATGAATCTAAGTGTTTCAAGAAGATGGCAGCCTTGGAAGCAGCATTGAAGAAGCACCACATCAGCATAGATTCGTCTTCAGAATCTAACTCTCATGGACATGTACTTTGTGCTTCTGGTTACTCTTATACTGCATCTTCTTCTTCTACTTCAAATGAATGGCTTATTGATTCTGGAGCATCTTATCATATGGCTAAGGATCAAGCCATATTTTCTACTATGCATGAATGTAACACCGAACAAATATTTGTTGGTGATGATAGATCTCTAAGTGTTGTAGGATCTGGAACAGTTCCAGTAGAAAATGGTCATTTCAGTGATGTACTATGTGTTCCAAAAATTTCCTGCAATTTTTTATCAGTCTATCAAATTACTCATTCAGGTGAAGGTAAAACTGTGACTTTTACACCTCACCAAGTTGTAATCAAGGATTTTAAAAATCCTCAAAATGTCCTTGCTACTGGAACTGTTGATGATATTCCTAGGTTGTACAAATTTAACAACTTTGGGTCATCACCTTTTCCTTTAATTTTTGTTGCTCATAGTGATAACTTGAGCAAACTTTGGCATGAGTGATTTGGTCACTTAAATTATCGCTCATTGCAACAACTATGTAAAGACAATATGGTGACTGGTCTTCCAATGGTATCTTGTAAGGATGGTGTTTGTTCTGGTTGTATACTTGGAAAACATCATCGGGACAGTTTTGACAAATGTGCCTCTTGGCACGGTTCGGTTCCTTTGGAGCTTGTGCATAGTGACTTGTGTGGCCTTCTTCCATCTGCTTCATTTTCTGGTTTGAAATATTTCTTAACTTTCATTGATGACTACTCCAGACGCACTTGGGTTTACTTCCTAAAACTTAAGAGCAAAGTATTTAACATGTTCTTTGCCTACAAAGCCCTTGTTGAAAAACAATATGGTCATCAAATTATTAAGTCAAGATCTGAAAATGGAGGAGAATATGTTAACAACAAGTTCACTACTTTTTGCACTGAACAAGGAATCCAACTACAACACACTGTTCCATATACACCACAACAAAATGGTGTAGCTGAATGAAAGAACTGCACTTTAAAAGAAATGGCTAATTTTATGATCCAATCTAAAGGACTAAGTCTTCAATATTGGGCTGGGGCCATAAATTGTGCAAATTATATAGTTAATCGCACACCCACTAAATTTTTACAGGGTATAACATCGGAAGAAGCATGGAGTAAAATTAAACCAGATGTAAGTCACTTTCGTGTGTTTGGTTGTGAAGCATGGGCTCACATTCCGGATGAAAAACGGAAAGCATTGCAGCCTAAAAGTGAAAAGTGCATATTTGTTGGATATTCTGAAGATGTAAAAGGTTATAGACTTCTTCAGCCACATTCTCATGATATAATCATTAGAAGAGATGTTAAATTTGATGAAAATCTCTTGGCCTGCGAGCCTAACTTGGCAGGTGTGCCATCTTTGGCCTGTGAGCCTAATTCGGCGATTGTGCCTTCTTCTTCTTCTTCTTCCAACTTCCTTGATAGGTTTCCAATGCTAGTTTCTGATGATGACAGTGAGGGTGAAAATCCTCCTCTACCTGCTCATGTTCCTCCAATTGCACCAGCACCAATACTTCCTCGATGGGTCCATTCAACATGTGAAGCAGCTGGTGATCTTGTCGGTGATCCTAGAGATCAACGTCGAACATGTTCTCAGTTTCAGCGAGCCTCTTCTCTTTTGGCTCACGTTTCCAAGAATCGTGATCCAGAAACTTTTGCAGAAGCTTCAGGAAATCCAGATTGGGATGTAGCTATGGATGAAGAATATCGTTCCTTAATGGCGAACGATACTTGGGATCTTGTTCCTCTTCCAAAAGGAAGAAAACTTGTCAGATGTAAATGGGTCTACAGAACTAAGTATGCATCAAATGGAAGTGCTAAAAGACTTAAGGAAAGGTTAGTTTCCAAAGGTTTTCCCCAAGTTGAAGGGATTGACTACAATGAAACCTTTGCCCCTGTATCAAAAATGAACTCCATCCGCCTTGTTCTTTCCCTTGCAGCCTTACATAACTCAAAAGTCCATCAAATGGATGTCAAGCCTGCCTTCTTACATGAGGAAATTTACATGGAACAACATCCTGGATATGTTCAGAATAACTCTAGCCTTGTTTGTCTCCTTAATAAATCCTTATATGGCCTTAAGCAAGATCCTAGAGCTTGGTATGCCAAAATGGATATCTTTCTCCTTGACACTGGTTTTTCTAGATGCCATTCTGACCCCAATGTCTATACCAAGAAAGTAGGAAACCATCTCATCATACTTGTTCTTTATGTTGATGATCTTATCCTTACTGGTAGTGACCCTAAACTTATAACCCATGTGAAATCTAGTCTTAAGAAAAATTTTGAAATGTCAGACTTAGGACATTTGCATTATTTTCTTGGTCTCCAAGTCTTGCAAACCAAAGAAAGAATATTTCTTTCACAGTCTAAGTATGCTTGCGACCTTCTTCGTCGCTTCCACATGGAAGATTGTAAACCAGCCCCTTCTCCCTTTCAGTGTGGATTCAAACTTTCTGCCACTTGTACTTCCCCTGAAGTAGATGCCACCTTGTATCGTCAGCTTGTTGGTAGTCTTTTATACTTGACTCATTCTCGTCCTGACCTTTTCTTTGTCGTTGGTCGTGTTGCCCGTTATATGCAAACTACTCATGAAAGTCACTGGAAAGCATCAAAAAGAATACTTCGATATATTCGAGGTACAATTCAGTTTGGGATTCATTACAGTACAGGGGGGAAACCTTTATTGGTTGGTTTCACTGATTCAAATTGGGTTGGTGATCCTGATGATCGAAAGTCTACTGTAGGTTATATTTTCAGTCTAGGATCTGGACCTGTCACTTGGGCTTGTAAGAAACAACAAGCTCTTGCTCTTTCTTCAGCAGAAGTAGAATATCGAGCCGCAGTTAATGCCAGTCAGGAAGCTTTATGGCTTCGGCAGATCCTTTCAGAGTTTGGATTCAAGCAGCAACAACCTACTCCACTTTGGTGCGACAATTAAAGTGCCATCAAGATTGCCAAAGATCAAGTTCTACATCAACGCAGCAAACACATTGAGCTACACATGCACTTCATTAGAAATCTTGTTCATGATCATGTTCTTGAAATGCTCTATTTCCCTACAGATGATCAAGTTGAAGACATCTTCACCAAGTCTCTTACAGAAGCGAAGTTTTCTAAACTTCGGTCTATGTTAGGAGTTCAGGAATGTGTCCTTAAGGGGGGATAGGCTCTAATTCCTTCTTCCTTCTCCTAATAGTGTCACTTTTGTAAATCCTTCAATCCTATCCCAAGTTGTTCTTAAGGGGGGATGTTAGGATATTTAGACACTTAGGAGTTAGTTAAGATCAACTTGTGTAATATATTCGTTAGGTAAAAGTGTGTTTCTTTAGTATGTATTAGTATGCATTTGTAAATATTCTAATCCGATGGTCACGATATGTTCTAGACATAGAGTGATCTGATAGTTCAACTTCTCTTAGATCATACCTACCATTGATCCATAGGTTAACACCCGATTGGCCTATGATCTCTATTTAAAGAGCATAGAGGGTCCTTGGCTAGTTGATCGATTATGAGAAGCTCATATGTAACTTTCTTTCTTTTGCATGTGTTGAGGCCTGGAAATTCACAGGCAACAATAGAAAGGGATTCTCCCCAGTCAACGTTCCCAACTAGCCCGTTGACTGTTTGGTATAGGGAATCCGTCCGATTTGCGGTCCGGCTACCGTAGGTCAAAGTAACAAAAAACAAAGGCTTTACCGGTTGCGGCCCGGTCCACCGTGTATATTTTTGTATTTTTTTGACTTAATTATGATGTGCAGATGCCTAATTAACCATGCAGGGCGATAAGGATGCAAGGAGTATTCACAATGTGATGCGCAGGTTCTTACCTCTCGTTTTAGGCTAACAAGCATCTAAATCACATGTATAGAAATAAAACTATCTATCTATCTATCTATCTATCCCCGAGGAGCAAACTTTAACTTTATTTGTGAGTAATGTAAAGTGTGCATGCAACATAAAGAGAAACTACAGTTAGCTGATATTTCTTTCCACAATGCATGAACGATTAAATATATTTCAACAATCAAATAGCCAATTGTTTTATGAACAACATACATTACTCATGGTGGTAATTTCCACAACATAAACCAGAAATCATTTAAACAAGAACATAGGTTCTAAGAGTTAGAACGATCTCACGGTTAATGGACACAAATTTGGAAAAACAAAATAGTTCATCTTTCAGCCATCCACAGCATACCATTTGAAAGTGCCACCAATCTTCCTCCAACAGGCAAACAAGACTTCTTTATTGCAAAGAGAAATAGTTCTTCTTACAATATAGCTTTTTCATGTCTAACTGGGAAAAAGTCCCTTTTTTCCCTCTAAGTCTATTACATTTATACAAAAAGGGAGAAACTGTTGGGCTGCCCAAAAGTACCTTTTGGGCTTCCCAACTCTTCACCTCCCAAAACTTTACTCTTCCTCAAAGATTTACAAAATCGTTACAAATTGCAAAAAAGTGACCACTCCTTTACGAGGAGGGTCCCAATTGGGCATCTAGAAACTTCTTCCATTTCGCAGCTTCAGAGGAAATGCCCTCAAATGTGCTGGGTTCCAAAAACTGAATGTTGATTTCAAATTTTTCAGCCTGGTTCTTTATAGCCTCCACTCTGGCAGCGCTCAACTGAAGGTGGTCTTCCAAAAGCTGCACGCTAACTGCTGAATGGCCTACTTCGCTTCTCAGAATCTGGTCATTAATGGCCTTAATGCATTGCATTCTTGCTTCTTCATCCTGATGTCTTTTCTGCAACATCTCCATAGATGAATCGTGGGCTGGGAAATCATCCATCCTCTGCTCGGCCTCTACCTGGCACCGGTTGTATGTGATAAGGACTCTTCTAAAAAATTATGTGCAGGCTCCCTTCGTCTTCTTGACTGCTTTTTTGAAATCCTCTGCGGTGTTAATAGCAAATTCTATTAAGTTATAATCCCACTTGAGGGCTAGTTTATCTTTTGATGGCAGCTCTGCTGGAGTTTCTTCATTTCTTTCCAACCTCGCCATTCTTGCAGTCAGGACCTCGAGGATGTCCTGAGATCTATCCACAAAGTAAGATGCATTTTCCAATATCTCTTCCAATCGGCCATCGATCTGCAGCACTCTACATCTTTCCTCTTCAACAGCAGTCTGCAGCTGCAACATCTTGGCTTTTTCGGCCAAGACATGTTCTTTGAATGGCTGGAGGTTAACTTGCTGTTCTTTTGCTTCCTCCAGAGCAGTGGTCAGAGAAGAAATCTGCTCTTGATGTTTCTCTCTCTACTCTTGGGAGTGCAGCTCACTAGCCTGTAAGATGATCTTTTGCTGCTCCTCGAGTTCTTCTACCTTTTCCAGCAGCCGATCTTTCTCCGCCTTCAGCTCTTGATATTCATTCTGTACTTTCTCCAAGCATTCTTGGGTAGTCTCCCTAGCCTATCTCTCTTCGTGGAGGGCCTGCAATTCAGACTTAGAAGCCTTTATCTCTTTCTACATGTCCTCATATTTCTGCTTCAGCCTATTTCCTTCCTCCCTCTCTTTCCTCAAGGTGTCTTTCAACTGAGCGGAGGATTTCTTGGACTGCTCCAATTCGGTCATCACCTTATCCATGTTATCTTCTGAGTTATCGATTAGTGCAGCGCCAACTCTTAGGGTGAATCTTGGATCTTGGTCTGTTCCCAACATAACAGTCGTATCCGTGATCATTTTACCAGGCATATATCCTGTTTCAACCTTCTTTTCTGTTCTCTTTATTATCCTCTTTGTAGCCCTGTCATAAAACACAGTGTTAAAATCAAGGATTTCTTCTCCCTTTTTTTGCACAAAGGGGACCAGCTTCAGTGTGGGGACCATGGGTGTGCTGGCAGTAGGTACTTGTGGGTTCTAAACCTCGGGGTTCTCCACGTCTTGGGTATACCCTGCAGCTTTTTCATAAGCTGACTGCTCTGTCTGGGTCAATTTTAGTCTTTCAGGTTCTTGCTTTTGAAGCTCCTCATCCAACTTCCTTTTCTTTTCTTCTTCTTCTTTCTGAGCTACTTCTTCTGCTTTCTCAGCTGCTTCTTGAGCAGCCTTTCTTTTCTCTTCTTCTTCTGTGTGCAGCCACCCTACAGCTTCTTGCGCCAATCTCTGAGCTTCCTCATTTCTCTTTCTGGCCTCTTCATCAGCCTTGGTTTGTTCATCTCCCTTCCCACCTTTTGTGGTAATCTTCTTCTTAAACCTTCTTCTCAAGGCTGTCATGTTTACCGCATTTCGGAAGATAGACTCCTCTCTATCCCAATGGTGGGCATACTCAAAATGCACATTGTGCTCTTTACAGTGTTCAGCCACTTTGCCATGAGTATCATTTCTACGGAAGGGCATCTCTCGAAAATGGAACCTTTCCAGTTCTTCTACAAATTCGTCAGCCTTTTTCACTCTGGTGAACTTGTAGCTTCCTAACACGAAGGGCAAAGGAGGTTAAGCAGTCTTCTTATGCTCAAACAGAAAGCTTCCTATTCCATCCAGGAACACTTGTCTGACTGCCTCCTTGTGGATAATGTAATCAATTGCATATTTGGGCAGCAGGGAAGGTGCTCTCGAACCTTCGAACATCCTGAAGTATAGGCCATTTTCAGTCAAATAGTAGTCTGCATATTCCTCTATTACTTGTAGGGCCTTCTCCGACATACAATCACACTCCTTCAGGAAAATGAGCGTGTATAGAGGCATAAGGAAGTGTTCACAAACTTCTCTGTAATGGCTGTGGTATTTATGTGCCAACAATGGTTTATAGGCAGAATAGACAGGCATTCTTTCCCTATCCCAGATGCACCTGAGACCAGGGAAAGGATGGTTGCATAATACGCAGTCTATCAGTATGGAGCTCATATAGAATTCTGATCTTTTCTGGGACTCTCCTCCCAAGGCTGAGGCCAAATAAGAAGAAAGACTGTTTGAGACAAGGTTGGCCCAGTTGAAAATTGTCCCCTGGGTTGCAACATGAAAAATGATGGGTATCCACTCCAACTTGAAGAACCTACCATGTGCTCTTCCAAAAATCTGGTTCAACATTAAAGCTATGAACCTGTAGGGAGCCCTTAAGCTAGCTGTATCGTAATCACCTGTTGGTTTGTATATGTAATGTTTTCCTTGCAACATCATCTTTTTAAATGTCTCCACCAGATCCATTCTAATGTTGCTTAGCCAATCATTAGATAAAAATACTTGGGCTTCTGGCAGGTGGTAAGCCAGAGCTACATATCCAGGGCTGTATGCAGCATAGCCCTGTCTTTCAACATTTTCTAGAATCATTGTTGTGACATCTTCCCGGGGCAGAATCCATCTGATTACCTCAGAGCACGGGAACAATTCCGGTCTAGTGGCGATCTTCATTAGTGAAGATCTTTCTATGTTGGCATATATGGACTCTTCTGCGGGTGATCAATCTATATACTTCCCCCCACTGGTACTCAGGTTCGATACCAGAAATGCACTTAGTGTCTCTGTAAATGTATTCAGTTTTAGTGACCACTTATACTTCTGGTTCTTCTTCGACCACAGGGGCCTTCTTCTTTTGTCTCTTCGACATTGTGAGCTCTTCCTGCCATAAAATTGTAACATTAAGCCCATCAATGTGCAGTGTGCCATTTCTTCTATGATTAATATGACATCAATTAGTCAATGAAGCAAGTATATGCATGTATAGACTGAAATGGCCCAACTAACAGAACTATTTAAACATAATGTGCAGTTTCAGTGATTTTGTCTATGTCCAGCATGATTGAAAACAGTTATATGCAGAAAAAAACAGGCAAGCTACCACCGCTGTATGATATTAAACAATTCTATCAACCATATTCAAAAGGCAATAAATCTACATTAATATGCAACAAATCTCGGCTCTCTACGCACGCCATGGTCGTTTCGTTGCGCGGGAAAGATAGTGGTAACTATACGGCTTTTTCCAACGTCGCCATGCTCACACACTAAGAGTAATGACAAATCCCTTTCAGCAGGCTAGGGGTTCGACACTAAGCTCGAATGAGGTCGCGCGGAACCGCGTGATGAAAACAATTGGGGTTCAAACGACACGGAAGCCCAAAATGGCACAAACAGTCCCAAACCCCCAAGGAAGGCCATGGAAAACCTATCTCCTACCCACCATCATTACGCAGGGTGGTTTGGCGCAGACAGCGTAATGACCGTCTGCGCCAAACCCCCTTACTCTCTACGCGCAGGGCTGTAAAATAAACGATGGTGAGGGGAAAAATACTCCGCATGTCAAACCGCCCTCCAACGGTCTACTATGATACGAAATCCTCCAAATATATAAGCAATTACGGGGTCGAGTAAATGGCCGGGAGAACAAAACACCGTAGCAAGCATAACCACCAAACGTTCAATGGAAAGGGAAAGGAAAACGAAACCTACCTGGCACTGATGTGTAACCGGCGTGTATGGCGGGACGATGACAGTTGGGCTTCCACAGTTGCCACCTGGGCACGGGTACCATCAATAGGGTCCAAAAAAGCTTGAGCACTCGACAGCACGACAACGATAGTGCATGGCGGTCAAAAGAATAACAATAGAATAATCTAATGCCTTGACCCCGTATATATAGTCAACCACAACGGGAAAACAAAGATTGGCTGGCGAAGAGCTTTTGAATCGGAAGATGAAAGCAAACTCCCTTCCGCAACGGCGGATGATCAAAGCATCAAGCCATCCGCAACGAGAAAGTTAAGTCATAAGCAACACGCATGCACATCGAAAGGGCCAGCGTTTCTTTCATCCGCAACGGCGGAACAGTAAAGCGCACCATCGTCTGCAATGACGGGACTTAAGTTGGAAACGAAAAGTTTAAGAGATCAGCGAGGAAAAGGGCTCGGCAGCCACAATGACGGAGCTAACAATAGGTCCAACCTTCCGCAACGGCGGGCTTAAAATGACTCAAACGACCGAAAGGAGAAAACCTCCGATAGCTGCAACGGCGGCAGCCGAAGACTTACGGGCTCGATGTAAACAATCAAAGCAGGAGAAAAAATTCAAGCCATAATTGGGAGAGATTGCGATTTACCATCCGCAACGTCGGAAGGGGAAGGCTCCCCGCAGCCGCAAGGGCAGAAGCCCGCGACAGATGGAAATGAAAAACGGACCTGAAATGTCAAAGCATTGATCGGAAAAGGAAACGGTTTTCCTTCCGCAACGGCGGAGAAAGAAATGATGAAAGTTTCGATGCCAAAACACAAAAGCAGCCGATGAAAATCAATCGAAACGGGAGAAAAGTGAAGTTAAAACCGAAAGTCTATCCACAACGGCGGAGAAAGAAATGACAAGTCCTTCCGATTCAAACATGCTGTAAATGCATTTAACAAGAGCAATGAAGTTTGATTAGACATTGGATCTTTTCAAGCGTTAAGCAAGTAGTAGATCAATCCAAACATAGGAAAATAAAAGAAGAAAATCAATTAATCCAAAGCAAAGGAGGGTCCTAAATTTTTTTGGAATTTTGGGAAATTGTTGCAGCTGCAACAGCATGATAAATTGCTCCAAGTAGCTATTTGGTTGGGGCCGTGGACTGTTTCCCTCTCGAGGGTTTTAACCACATGACAAACATCGGTGTGTTGATCTGTGATCTATTTGTGTGAAGCGGTTGCTGGAGGTGTTCGGTCTTTTGGGAGAACCCTGTGTACCCGAACAGATTAAAGAAGTTAAGCAATTTCCTATGGAATCTATTTGGGAATTTTACTAGAGATTTAAGATGCTGGTGGCCAAAGTAAGTTTCCAGATATCAGACGTTAAAAAAAAAGAATGGTTTATTGCAGCATTGTTACCACACATATGGATTCACTTGATGCAACAAAATATTGTGTCGCAGACCAAGGCTCTCAAAATGGCTATGAAATTGGAATCCTCGCATGTTGAAGAAACTGGTACTGGAATGACGCAAATCTAATCGCAAGTAGCTAACCTTACACTCCAACTTCAATATATTAAGAAAGGGAAGGAAGTACAAGAGGAACTCTGGTATACCAGATGCATAATAGAGGGACACCACAAAGACAACTACTTGGCATATATGAATTATGTTGCATCGGGAGCACCAAGACCGATAAGTGCAAAAGGTATGTCGTGGTGTAGAATATTCCAGACTAGAGGCCATCGGTCGAAAGAGTGTTCATACTTACAAAATATTGTAAGTGTGATGACCAGTTTATAATGCAATTTTTGTTGATCAATATGCCAATGTGAGAAAGATTGTAGAGCATATCAACTGCTGCAGGAGAAAATAGTTGACACCTATTTAATGAAGAACGAAGAACAATTGTAGGATGGACTCAGGTTCAATATACTCAAAACCAACACCCTCATAACCAGTATCCGCAACAAAAATACCCTCAACCGAAGGGGGATGGAAATTTTAGAGGTCGAGGACAAGGAGGATGATTTGGTCTCAAAGGAGGCTAAATTATATGTTATAATTGTGGGAATATTGGACATTTTTCTAGGGACTACACGAGTCCTAATACGACATGTTCATATTGCAAATATTTTGATCATACTATCGAGCAATGTCCACATTTCATTGCAAAGTGATAGACTAGGAATGTGGGAAATCCAAATTCACCATAGAATCCCAACCTGAACCCCAATCAAAATATCCAGAAGATTTTTGTTGAACTAAGGGAACCACATATTTTTGTCGTAACAAGAAGAGGTATTGTGACGGGAGCAGATCAAGAAGCACTATATGGACAATCTTAGGTGCAATCAAAAACACAAAATAAAGCACCATTCGATGTCCAAAAAGAAAATAAAGTATTCTTAGATGCACGACAAGAATTCATCGACATAAATCAAGAATTGAATTCCAGAAGGAAAATATTGGGGATGCATGAGAGATTTGACCAGCTACACCGAAAGAAACCGATGATAAATGTTAGTAAACAAAAATAATTCTTTAAAATTTGTTTAATGTTAATCCAAGATAAAGATGCTGTCGCATAATTGATAGCTTTGATAGAAGAACTCCAAGAAGAGGTGCGACCATAAAAGATGGTTAATTATATTAGGAAAATATTGAATACTGGTCATGAACTAAGGATGACTGCACAAATAGGAGATTATGATATGGATTATATTATTCTGGACTTGGGCTCTGTTGAGGCCTGGAAATTCGCAGGAAACAACAGCAAGGGATTCTCCCCAGTCAACATTCCCAACTATCCCGTGACTGTTTGGTGTAGGGAATCCGTCCGGTTTGCGGTCCGGCTACCATAGGTCAAGTAACAAAACAAAGGTTTTACCGGTTGCAGCCCGGTCCACCGTGTATGTTTTTGTATTTTTGAGTTAATGTATGATATGCACGTGCCTAATTAACAACACAGGGTGATAAAGATGCAAAGAATAGTCACAATGTGATGCACAAGTTCTTACCTCTCGTCTTAGAACTCACAAGCATCTAAATCATATATGCAAGAAAATAAATACTAACTAAACTATCTCTAGAGAGATGGATATTAATTCATGAGTAATGCATCACTGTCCATGTGTTATGGCAAATCACAGATAGCTGTTCTTATAACCAAACATATAAACATGAATAAAAGTATACATGATAAGATAGCTAATCAACAGTTAAAACTCCCATTACTCATAGTGGAAAAAACATCATAAATGTACTGAAGAACATTCAGACAAGAACATAGGTTCAGGAATTTAGAATTCTCTTATAGCTAATGAGACACAGTTGAAAACGAAATAGTTCACATTCAACATTGCTCATTTAATAACATTGATACATTCCACATAGCACTTTATACAACAGGCAAAATTTGCAGTCTCTCATTTGTAAAACAAAATAGTTCCTTTTACAAGCAATAGTTTACAAGTTTTTGAGTGGGAAAAATCCCCTATCCATTCTAACTTTCCAATATTTAAACTAAAACAGCCGACCGCTTGGGCTCCCCCAAACGTCTGACCTTTCGGTCCCTCAAAACGTTTCATATTCCCATTTTAATTTCTGTACACATTCATGATCTGATTAGTAACTGATAGATCTTTCGGGTTTGTGCCTTTGTCGTTATTCATTTTGTATTTAGCTTCGCTTGTCCTCCTTGCAATCCTGCTGGTTTTGGTTCGATCTTTGTCAAAATGCCCAGATATGTTTTTGCGCCGTGGTAATCTCAACAGTCCCTTGAGTTCTACCTGCAATTAATTACTGTGCATCATTCATTGGGATTGCATTCTAAAATAAAACATCAAATTATATCAATCGAACGGCTACTCAACAAGAAAGATCAAGTGCATAACTGTTATGAAGCTTAACAAAAGCTGGAACCACTATCTCGTTCATCTACGGGTTCAAGAGAAAATACTAATGATTGAAAATGAAAACTCATTGACGGCTTAGATGCTAACACCAGTAGGATAGGCCCATTCATAGCCGCAACGGTGGATCTTAACAGGCGACGGGTATTGCGAAAACACTTAAGCACATCGGAGTCGAAAGAGTTAAGACCAAGCGATGGCGGGAAAACTTCCAATCGAAAGTTGGAAAGACATCGACTTCGAGAGCTTAGTTGCTTTGGGAGCCACAACGACAGAAGAGAAAAGACCTCGGACATGCGACTCAAATATCGACATGCATCGGTGGTCGGAGCGCTTTACACTTCGGGTGCTTAACTGCTTCCGAAACCGCAACAACGGAGAAAAAAAATACAACAACCTCCGATCAAACATAATTTGATGCCCGATCTATGAAAAATATCAAGTGTTCGGAACAGATTTAAATTTGGCGACAGTCAATAGCCTGTTTTACTTCCGAAATAGCGGCCTTTCGAAGAATAAATGATCTAAAAGACTAGCAAAACCAAACTCAAAATCTGTGACCCACAAATCTCCAAATAAGCAAGGATGAGAGTTCAACTTAAAAAATCATCCAAAATTAAGGCATGACCAAAAATTCACGAATCCAATTGATTCAACGCAACATCAAAATCATAAAGGGGGGGGACCAAAATTTGAAAAATTTGGGGAAGAACAGTTGCAACTGCAACAATTGGCGACTACCTGGTGAACCTAGATCTCTCGACAATTTCTTCATTAAGTAACAGACTGTTTGAAAACCAACATGTTGAATTCCTCTAGATGTATGGATTTCCCAAATGGTAGATATATGTACTTTTAATCATTGAGGGTAGTCCAATTTAGGAAAATGGAAACCAAGATTTCGAAGTAAAGATAACTGTTTCGAGGCCAGAAATATGAGTTTCATTTTTGCCTCTGTCTTCGGGTAGCTTCCAGCTTGGACACCACAGGATCATAACATATGGTAAACATGAATATTCATTTGTTCCTCATTCCCATGCCATTTTGCACCTTTTTTTGTGCTTTTGGACATTTTGTCCTTTTGAGTCCTCCTCATGCCTTTCTTTCTGAATTTTTTATTCAGGCTCCTCTATCCATAGTGTCCTTTTGTGTGAGAGATGCATGTAATTTTCAGCTCACGGACGGAGAAGAACTTTTGGCAATTTTATACTCATATGATTTAGTACTTTGTTTTGATACATATTTCTTTCTTAGGAGTTTTGACTCTTCTTAGCCTTTTGGCTTTCAATTCTTGGCATGGGATCATTTATATATAATATACTGTTTACCCCGCTTCCTTTCCATGGGTATTTTGCTGTCTCCCCCTAGGACATTTTTAAGTGTGAGATGGATGGAGCCTCGAAATAGTATTCAAGACCTTTTAATCTTGAGCTACTATACAGGGATTAAGCAGGACTTCAATGCGTACATAGCCATTTAGGAAAACTGCTAAACTAGAAGAAATTCTATCAGATAAAACCATAATACACAGTCTTATAATCAAGGATTTTAGTTAGTCCAGATTTCTAATTCTCTCCATGCAACCAAAGCTTGCTTCTTTTTATTGAAATCAAAAAGAAATTTAAACTAAAACAAAACTAAACTTCATGACTCAAAGACTCAAAAAGACGGCCAAGCCAGATTATTTATATACAAGATAGAAGAAGACAAATGAAACTCAGGAAAAATAAGGCTTGAGAACCAGACCATTTACTGGTAGGTTCTCTTCCCACCCTTGTAGATCTTGTAACTTATAAGTGGAAGGGCCAAGTTTTGCCGCAATCTGGAAAGGACCTACCCACAACTGCTGTAATTTCGTGTGTTTTCCTTTCTCATCATGGGGGTGATCCCACTTGAGAACCAAATCTCCCACCTCAAAGTTTTTTGTTCCTACCTTATGTTTGTCGAACCATTTCTTTATGACCTCTTGCTGCTGCTTAAAGCGCTCTCTGGCTTTAGATCGAGCCTCTTCTGCTTTCAAGAGATTATATATCCTTATTTGTAAAACTTCATCATCCGACCCTCTGGACTCTTGAGCCATTATGTAAGAGGGTGGCATGATATTGGGGGGAAGAATGGCTTCTTTACCATACACAAGGGTATACGGAGACACTCCTATCGAAGACTTGGGGGTGACTCTATCGGCCCAAAGGGTGTTTGGTAGCGCTGAGTGCCAACTCCTCTAGTTTTCTATCACAGTCTTCTTTAAAATTCTAACCAGATTTTTGTTAGTAGACTCAGCCAGGCCATTTCCTTGTGGATAGTAATTAGCAGAATAATGCAACTTTATTCCTTTCTCATGAGCGAAAGTAGTTAATTTAATTGATGAAAAGTAAGTAGCATTATCAAAGACTAAAGAAACTGGAACTCCAAACCTGGTCATAATATGGTCCTGCAGGAAGCTGATGACCGCGTCCTCATTTATTTTGCGAAGCGGGATGGCTTCGACCCAACGAGTGAAGTAATCAGTAGCGGTCAGAATGTACTTGTGTTGTAAGGAAGAGTTTGGCTTTATCTCCCCAATAATATCCAACCCCCATTGCTCGAACGGTTCCGAGATCATTACAGGCTTCAATGGTGCGGCCGCTTTAGATTGTCTTCCACTATACCTTTGACAAATGTCACATTTCTTGACATGGGCGTGTGCATATTTAAAAAGCGTGGGCCAATAGTAACCGACTCTGAGAATTTTGTGAGCTGTAGTATCTCCTAAAAAATGCCCTCCAGCAGGCCTATCATGTAGCTGTGTCATTACTTTCGTGGCATCTTCTTTCTCTAAGCATCTAAGCAGAACCCTGTCGTAATTTTTTCTGAATAATACTCCAACAATTTGATAGGAGGCTTATTTGAGATGTAGCGCTCTTCTTTGCTTAGAATTCCAATGTTCTAGCAACAACCGTGCCTGCAGGTAATGCACAAGGTCTCTATACCAAGATTCGGGAGCTGTAAACAAAGGACATACATCCATCAAATGTAATTCAGCCTCATCTTCCCAGGCGTGTTCTTCATTGTTCCCATTTTCAGCCATTAATTTGCACAACCCTTGCCCTTTAACTATAGAAGCTGGCTTGAATTCTAGGTCATACTCTTGAAGGGCTGTTACCCAATTGCCCCTTCTTTCTCCTAACTCCTTCTGTACAAAAAGGGACCTCACAGCTGGGTATGGGACGATCACCTTGGTTCGATTTTTTAATATGTAGGGCCTGAATTGTTTCACTGCTTTGAATACTGCATAAGCTTGTTTATCGATAGCTGGGGAATTTAATTCACCCCCCTGTAGACTAGTGCTCATGAAAGATATTGGGAATTCATCCCCCCCATCTTCTTTTTGAGTAAGCACAACTGCTAGCGAATCATCGGATGCAAAAGTATATAGGATAAAATCTTTATCGAAATCTGGGCTTTTTAGGGAGGGTGCATGTGCAACAGCAGTTTTAATATTGCTGAATGCATTCTTCTCAATTTCAGTCCATTTGAATTGTGCATTTTGCTTCACCATTTGCTGCAGTGGTTTGACAATCTGGGCAAAATCTGGCACAAATCTTTGTACGAAGTTTATGGTTCCCATGAAATATTGCATCCCCTTTTTATTATGGGGCAAGGGGATCTATTCAATGGCCTTGATTCTTTTCGGATCAATAGAGATTCCCTTCTTTGAAACTACGTGACCCAACAACTTACCCTCCGTAACAGCCAACACACACTTCTTGGGATTGAGTGAGATGCCATATTTCTGGCAGCGTTCGAAAATATGCTTTAAATGAAACGTGTGCTCTTCTCTCCTCTTTGAGAATATCGTAATATCATCAAGGTACACTACAGCACTACGACCAATCAGTCCGCGGAAAGCTATGTCCATAGCCCTCTGGAATGTGGCTCCAGCGTTGATAAGCCTAAAGGGCATTCTTCTGTAAGTGAAGGTTCCCCATCCGGTCCTGAATGTTGTCTTCAATCTGTCTTCTTCGGCTAATAATACTTGATTTTAGTTGGAAAAACCGTCTAATAACGAGAATAGTTCAGAACATGAGACCATTTGTAGCAGTTGCTCCATGGGTGGCACAGGATAGTTATCTTTATCTGAAGCACGGTTTAGATTCTTGAAATCCATGCATAGCCTGATTTCTCCAGACTTTTTCCTCACGGGCACCAGATTTGAGATCCATTTAGAGTGTCTGACCTTAAAAATGATTCTAGCATCCAATAATTTCTTAACTTCACTCTGGATTAGAGGTTCCAATTTGGGGCGCATTTTCCTTAAATGTTGCTGATAAGGTTTGACGCCAGCTTTGATTGGGATAACATGATGGATGATGCTGGTGTCATATGTCTTTAAATCTGCGTAAGTCCAGGTGAACACATCTTTATATTGATTAAAAAGACTGATGAACTTATCTCTTTCTGTTGGTGAACAACATTTGCCAAGATTCACATATTTAGGATTTGTCTCAGTCCCTAAATTTATCAGCTTGTAATGTAGAGATGAGCTGTGAGTCTTCACGATTGCTGGTCTTTTGAACTTTTCATTTAAATCGAACATTCTTTCTAAGGTTATGACTCCTTTAGGGATGAAATTATCATACTTTAGCTTAGCCCGATGTTCTTCATCATCTATAATTTCTCCTTTAAATACCTCGTCATTGGTTAAGCATTCTATAATCTGTTGATCGTCGTCGAACACTCGTAAGTTGGTAATCATATCAGGTACTGAGGGCCTGAAAAGCAATTCAATGGAGCATCGATTATTAGTAGGCACAAGCCTAGCAGCTGATGTGGCTAACAAGTCAGCCGATGCATTGTTAAGTCTTGGAATTGAAATAATATTAAATGCGTTAAAACATTTGAGTATGTCCCATACCTCATTTTGATAAGCCTTTAAGTGAGGAGAAACACAATGTATTTGATTCCGGATCTGTTTAACAATTATTTCAGAATCTCCAAAAACTTTTAGATTACTTACCTTTAATTCGATTGCTTTCCTTAAATCCTGCACCAGCGCTTCATACTCAGCCGTGTTATTTGTACATTCAAAATCTAATCTACATGAAAGAAAATGTTTATTATTCGTGGGGTCAATCAGGACACAGCCGGCCCCTGACCCTTCTAACGTCTTAGAGCCATCAAAAAACAATGTCAAGAAATCGCTAACTATTGCATGAGAATCTATTCCTACTGCTAAGTCTACTATTTTACAGTCGATTTCTTCAGCCCGTGAGAATCGAAGGAGATCAGGCTGGGTGTCTGATGTGTTGCTGGCTTCTTCTGCTTGGTAATTTCCTGGTTCCAACTCAATAAAATAATTTCCCAACACAGAATCGACTGGTTGATTCTTCTCCTCAAGTCGAGTAACTTGTATTTCATGTGAGGCTCCCTCAAAATATTAATTTGGTTCGGACTTCCTTTATACGGCAGCCACAGATGCGACCAATCAGAGGCAAAATATCCGTTTAGTTTCACTGACCAATCTCTGCTAAGGACAAGCCCATAAGTGTCTGGCATATCGGCTACCACGATATCAATGACTTGGCACACTTTATCATTTGACGATAGGCCTACTAGGACATCCTCCATCTCACCAATTACCTTTACATCAGTCCTGTCCAATTGAACAACCCTCCACGTGGATGGCTTAGGCTTCCCATTTATCTTTTTATAGACTGATATTGGCATGACGTTAACCGATGCCCCTGAGTCTACTAGGAAATTATGTACGTTGTGATTAAAAATTTCAAAAGTGAGGAGGAAAGGTGGATGTTTTCTCTTAGACTTACCTCCAATGCTGGTTTGTTCGATTTCTTCTTCCTTTTTAGGCCGATTGTCAGCGGGAATCCTCTCATCCGATGCTTCAAGCGCTTTCAACAGTCTTTCCTTTTGCTGCGGCACTTTACACATGTCAAATAGTGAAACATTCGCCTTTACCTTCTTTATATCTTCCACGATGTCATAATCCATCTACGGTTCAATGGGGTGCGGTTTATCAGCATTCATTTTTTCTTCATTGGGCTTGGCTAGCCTATCATTCTGCCTAGGATCTTGGATGGTAATGGTGAATTCGGGAATTTTATCAGCTGCGGAATTATTTTGGAATTTCTTAACATTTTTCTGCATCCTTTTGATCTTTGGGAGTATGAGACTGTCTTCTTTAATCGACCCTTGGCTCCTTGTTGTTATGTTGGTTTCCATGATGTCCTTATAGCCCCGATTCTTTTCCTCTTCAGCATCAAATAACGAAACCGAATTCCACATAACCATGGTTTCCTTTGTTGAAGTAGTACTCTCTTGATCGTTCTGGATAATCTTCAATACTTTCTCTTTTAGCCTCTACCTTTTCTGCCTCCTCATACGTCTCTGCCAATGTCGGCTTGGCCTTTATTTTGGCAAACATGGCCATCTCGGGTCCTAAAGCCAAAGTATAATATTCAATCAGGACTTTATCTGAAGGTTTGTCAGCTTCAGAAAAATTCTTGAGGTATGCTGCAAATCTTTGAGTAAAGTTGTGCACTTTCTCCTTTCTCTCTTTCTTCAAGGCGCATAGTCCTTTCGTGAGGGCTGCATGAGTCTTTTGAGTCGCATACTTACTTCTGAAGATTCTATCGAAGGTATCCCAATCAGGGATAGAGTTTGCAGGAAACCCAAAATACCATGATGCTGCAGCTCCTTTAAGGGTGTGCGGGAAAAGTCTGCAAACTACATCCTCATGCTCCCCCACCCTTAACCCTTCTATGGCCAAGTAAAAGCTTTACAGGTGGTCATCTACTAGTATCTTATCACTTGGGTCAAATTTGGGCAGCATCTTTTCAAAGGATTGAGGTAAATCATGTAACGGAGGTGTTAGGTTTAAAGGTGATCTGGCTCTCCAGGCAGGTGGTGGATTCGGTGGGTTGGGTGGTTGATTGGCATTCACGCTTGCCATGAGTTTGGGTGGAGAGTGAGGAGGTGAGAAAATAGGAGTGTGAGCAGGAGAACTGTGAGGAGTATCTGGGCCTTCTTGATTCAAAGGCGGTACAACTTCCTGTAGGGATGTTTCTACAAGCTCTTCCTAATCCTCGACCAGCACTGAGTCTTCCAATATAGGACGGTCCTTGCTTTTATATTCTCTTCTGGGCAATTCAGGGATGATCGACAATCCTCCAATCTTCTTCACATATGCCATGGTGTGTCTTCTCAGATTATTAACAACCTTGTTGTCAACAGAAAACAAATGTTCTCTACTCTTTTCTTCCAGAATTGGATTATGAATCCCACTTCTTTCAGAACTGTTACCAGTGGAATAATCTTGGGAAAATGGGTTTCCTCGGCTAGCCATGCACTGTCAGCCCTCCTTCTAGTGCTAGTTACTATTGAGGCCTGGAAATTCACAGGAAAGAACAACAAGGGATTCTCCCCAGTCAACATTCCCAACTAGCTCGTGACTGTTTGGTGTAGGGAATCCGCCCGGTTTGTGGTCCGGCTACTGTAGGTCAAGTAACAAAACAAAGGTTTTACCAGTTGCGGCCCGGTCTACCGTGTATGTTTTTGTATTTTTGACTTAATATATGATATGCATGTGCCTAATTAACAACGCAGGGTGATAAAGATGCAAAGAGTAGTCACAATGTGATGCGCAGGTTCTTACCTCTCGTCTTAGAACTCACAAGCATCTAAATCATATATGCAAGAAAATAAATACTAACTAAACTATCTCTAGAGAGCTGGATATTAATTCACGAGTAATGCATCACTATCCATGTGTTATGGCAAATCACAGATAGTTGTTCTTATAACCAAACATATAAACATGAATAAAAGTATACATGATAAGATAGCTAATCAACATTTAAAATTCCTATTACTCATAGTGGAAAAAACATCATAAATGTACTGAAGAACATTCAAACAAGAACATAGGTTCAGGAAGTTAGAATTCTCTTACAGCTAATGAGACACAGTTGAAAACAAAATAGTTCACATTCAACATTGCTCATTTAATCACATTGATACATTCCACATAGCACTTTCTCCAACAGGAAAAATTTGTAGTCTCTCGTTTGTAAAACAAAATAGTTCCTTTTACAAGCAATAGTTTACAAGTTTTTGAGTGGGAAAAATCCCCTATCCATTCTAACTTTCCAATATTTAAACTAAAACAACCGACCGCTTGGGATCCCCCAAACGTCTGACCTTTCGGTCCCCCAAAACGTTTCATATTCCCATTTTAATTTCTGTACGCATTCATGATCTGATCAGTAACTGATAGATCTTTCGGGTTTGTTCCTTTGTCGTTATTCATTTTTACTTTAGCTTCGCTTGTCCTCCTTGCGATCCTGCCAGTTTCGGTTCGATCTTTGTCAAAATTCCCAGTTGTGTTTTTGCGCCGTGGTAATCTCAACAGTCCCTTGAGTTCTACCTGAAATTAATTACTGTGCATCATTCATTGGGATTGCATTCTAAAATAAAACGTCAAATTATATCGATCGAACGACTACTCAACAAGAAATATCAAGTGCATAACTGTCATGAAGCTTAACAAAAGATGGAACCACTATCTCGTTCATCTATGGGTTCGAGAGAAAATACCAATGATGGAAAATGAAAACTCATCGAAGGCTTAGATGCTAACACTGACAGGGTAGGCCCATTCACAGCCGCAACGACGGATCTTAACAGGCGACGGGTATTGCGAAAACACTTAAGCACATCGGAGTCGGAAGAGTTAAGACCAAGCGGTGGCGAGAAAACTTCCAATCGAAAGTCGGAAAGACATCGACTTCGGGAGCTTAGTTGCTTTGGGAGCCGCAATGATGAAAGAGAAAATACCTCGAAAATGCGACTCAAAGCTTGACACGCATCAGTGGTCAGAGTGCTTTACGCTTCGGGTGCTTAACAGCTTCCGGAATCGCAACAGCGGAGAAAAAAAATACAACAACCTCCGATCAAACATAATTTGATGCCCGATCTACGAAAAATATCAAGTGTTTGGAACAACTTTAAATTTGGCGACAATCATCAGCCTGTTTTACTTCCAAAATAGAGGCCTTTCGAAGAACAAATGATCTAAAAGACTAGCAAAACCAAACTCAAAATCTGCGACCCACAAATCTCCAAAAAAGCAAGGATGAGAGTTCAACTTAAAAAATCATCCAAAATTAAGGAACGACCAAAAATTCACGGATCCAATTGATTCAACGCAACATCAAAATCATAAAGGGGGGGGACCAAAATTTGAAAAAGTTGGGGAAGAACAGTTGCAGCTGCAACAGGCTCCACTGTCAACATTCTGATGAAAAAAACATGGGTGAGCATGGGAAACCCGATACTTTTATGGCATCCTTTCCAGCTCCGATTAGTGAATCAATCGAAATTTCTACCTATCGGTCGACAGAATCAAGCTCCTGTTGAGATAGAAGGCCTTAAAATTTATGTTGAATTCAAAGTGATTGACATTGTGGAAAATACAAATCAATATCCTGCACTTCTATGGATCGACTAGGTGATTTATAATCAAACAATTATACATTTTAAGAAAATAATCTTAAAGTTTGAATATTTAGAGCTAAGGGTGCTCACACTAATTGATCCGCTGGAAGGACAAATATACGTAGAGAAAGTGAATAGTGAAGGACAAGGAGATTATCTAGTCCATATTTATAACATTACTTCTATAAGGGATGATTAGTTCCTATACATTGGGTTCTAGAGAAGCTTTGGAAAATTGGTAGAACTGATTGCATGAATTATCGATGAGAAGATGCGCAATAATTACATAGTCTATGCGACGGGTAGATAGCAAGGAAATTGAGATACCCACATATTAAGGCTTACCTAACTTGACATATTTTGTAACATAATTTGTAGAAAAAGTTACAGAACATCAATGTTTGTCCGATCTGGACTTTGCACTAAAATCTACACCTTCCAGATGGTGGGTCGCACA
This sequence comes from Pseudotsuga menziesii, assembly GCA_001517045.1. Lineage (NCBI taxonomy): Eukaryota > Viridiplantae > Streptophyta > Pinopsida > Pinales > Pinaceae > Pseudotsuga > Pseudotsuga menziesii. The sequence continues at coordinate 144,300 of LPNX011093023.1, read as the reverse complement.
TAAACAATCTATCTCAAACTGGCTTCAATGTTGGAAATTAGTGGAGAGAAGATCAGTTATATTGGTAAGAAGTACATAAGATTGACTTATCCTATTGAGCAAATTGAACACTGTCATGAAACATGGGAGGCATGCTCACAACACGAATGGGTTCATCATTTTGTGCATACATTGGATATGATATCGAGGCATTGGTACACGTAGGTTGATCAACGGCGAGGGACTCTTGAATGGGATGAAATAGTTGCTATATTTACACACACATTCGAGTTTGTCGATGATCATCCTTCAATTTATGCTGCATCGCAAGTGATTAAGATGAAGATATTTGAAGATATCCCTATGTCGATGCCAAACTTTAATTAGAGCAGCACGGCAATCCAACACTAGATAGAGTACTATAAAGTGATGGGTGAACCTGATGATGATGACCCATGATACACAAACATCCCAGAGTCTAAAGGCACTCACACAGTGGATCTCCAAAGAATCCAAAGTTCGCCAATATTGGAGATTATTGGGATGATGAAACTGTCGGGAAGATCACATACCTACTCCATCCATTCCAGGATATGTTCCCTACAAAATTTTTATAGATGAAGGGGATTGTTGGAGACCTTGGAGAGATGAAGATACCGTTAAATATTGATGCAAATCCTGTGAAGAAACAACCATACCGGTTGAATCCACAATATAAAGAAAATGTCAAGACAGAATTAGATCGAATGCTAGATGCAGGTATCATAGAACCAAATGAAGAATATGAGTGGATCAACCTGATAGTAGTGCAAGAAAAGAATACTAGCAGTGAAGTATGCATCTGTGTTAACCAAAGAAATTTGAAGGACATCTACTTGCATGACCCGTTCTTGACTCCGTTTACGGATGAGGTATTAGAAAGTGTCGGGGGCTAAGAAGTTTATTCTTTTACTGATGGGTTCTCTAGTTACCATCATCAGAATCACGAAGGAGGATCAAAACAAGAAAACCTCTGTGACAGAGTGGGGATGTTTTCAATACACAATCATGCCATTTGGACTCAAGATGCTCCTACTATCTTTTCTAGGATAACAATGGCTGCTTTCAAGGAATTTTTGCATAAGTTTCTTGAGGTCTACTTCGATGAATGGGCAGTGTTTGGGATAATAAAAGATCACATTGAGATCCTTAGAATGATGCTATAACAATGTCAACAGTATTAAATTTCACTGAATTTAAAGAAATGTATCTTTTGTGCCCCGTTTGGAATTCTATTGGGCCATGTAGTTTGTCGCAATGGAATCTTGGTCGACCCTGCTAAAATTGTGATCATCATCTACCTACCACTCCCTGCGACAGTGAAGCAACTGAGAACGACATTGGGACATACATGATACTATAAAACAAATTATCAAAGGATATGCAAAGGTAACTGCTCCGATCGAATTAAAAAAAAGGATGTTAAGTTCTAGTGGATGGAAAAATGCCAAGAAAGTATGGAACTCCTGAAGAACAAGATGGTCACAACACCCATACTAGTTTTTCCAGATCGTAAGAAGGAATTTCACACACATATCGATGCGTCATTTTTCGCACTCAGTGTTGTACTTGTGCAGCATGACGAAGGATTGATTGATCATCTTACTGCCTTCGTTAGCAAGAAATTGTCAACAACAGAGAATAATTACACTACGACTAAAAGATAAGGCTTAGCTATGGTGTATATACTACATAAATTTATACACTATTTGTTAGGTGGACATTTCAAGATGTTCACAGACCATTCAACATTGAAATATCCGGTGAACAAGCTAGTGTTGGGTTGGAATATTTTTTGATGGCTCCTCCTTTTCCACGAATTTGATTTTGAATTTATTGTTAATCCAACCCGACTAAACTTGGGACCATACTACTTGTCAAGGATTGAAAGTGGAGAACCTGTGAACCTCAACGATAGTATTCCTAATGCAAAACTATTTGTGATCACGATGTTTGATGATCACTACAAATATATTATACATTTCTTGAGTGCAGGATATGCACCAGAAGGATTTAGTACTGCGCAGAGAAAATAATTAGTGGTGTGACCTGCATATTTCTGATTGATAGCTAGAAAACTATATAAAATGGGATTGGATGAAATTATTTTTCGTTGTGTATTGAAACACAAGAAACCAATGATATTGAATGAAGCGCATGCTAGTGTTGCAGGAGCCATTATGCTGGAAAAGCTACAATGCACAAGATATTGCAAGCAGGATTGTGGTGGCCAACTTTGCATGCGAACGTTAGAGAATATTGTCACAACTGCAATATCTATCAGAGAATTGGAAAACCATCGTGAAGAGATGAAATGTCGCCAGTACTTCAGATAACTTTGCAGACATTTGAAAAATGGGCTATTGATTTTGTTGGGCCTATTAACCTAGCAGGAAAGTGAACATGTGCAAGATACATTATTACTGCGATGGATTATCTACTAGATGGGATGAAGTAGTGCTAGTAAAGGATTGTACTACTGAAACTACTTCCAAATTTTTGTTCAACTTTTTTGTCACAATATTCAGATGCCTGAAGATTTTGATAAGTGATCAGGGCACACACTTTTTCAATAATCTAATAGAAGAATTAACTGAAGAATTATAGATCCAACATAAGAAGTCAAAACCATATCACCCACAAACGAATGGTGCTATCGAAGCATTCAATAATATCCTGGAGAACACATTGACAAATATTTGCAATGTTCAAAGAGATGACTAGGACCAAAAAATTTCCGCAGTACTATGGGCATATCGTACGACTTGTAAGAAGTTGACAAGCCAAAATCCATCCCGACTAGTGTATGGACAAGAGGATGTTATGTCGATGGAGTACATTGTACCCAATTTAAGGATTACTGCAATTACTGAAATAAGTGATAGTGGTGTTATCGAAGAAAAAATGTCGTATCTTATGTAGTTGGAGGAAGAACATTTTTCCGCAGGTTATCACCAAAATGTTGAGAAGGAATGTAAAAAAGTATGGCATGACTGACACATTAAGAATAAGCAATTTCATGTCGGAGGACTTGTCCTCCTTTATGATAGTAAGTTCTTAAAGCATCATGGAAAGATGAAAAGACATTGGCTGGGGCCTTATGTTATCATTCAAATCTCTAAAGGAGGCATAGTCCAACTAGAGAAATTAGATGTAACACATTTCAAAGGACTGGTGAATGGAAGTTGACTAAATCCTTACCAGGATAGCTGTGACTTGGTTGACTGAAAACAAATTAAAAAAGGAATGCAGATTTATGAGTGTTTTGTTAGATTTTTATCATTTAAGCTAACATTATCTTAGGATCTTTAACTGAGAGAATAACAAGCACAACAATTAAACATAAGAGACAATGAACACAAATTTTTTCCTCGGAGAAACCATAAATGAGAAAACCCCACAACTTCCTCAGAGATAGAATCAACACCAAAAGCAAAACCCCAAAAAATAGTAAGATGACCTCCCGACAGCAATAGACTCTCTCTCTCTTGTCCCAACAACTTCTTCTCTCTCAGTTATGCGGTACAACTGAGTGAAAGTGAATGTGTGATAAATAGAGAGGCTCACTCTCTATTTATACTAATTCTCTACTTGACAATAACTCACTAGGTCCGAATTCTCTAGGAGAGCCTAATAACCCTAGGGCCCCACAACTGCGGGGACTTTAACCTTTGATCAATAGGAGGGTTACCCACAATGACTTTACATGACTTGTTTATATTATTGAATCTCCCGATAGGAACATCGGGGCATGACATGACTCAACCACTTCCTGGAATAAACATCGGGGTACAATACATAAGATATACAAGTGAATACATTCCAAAGTTACAATTACATCAACACTCCCTCCTAACTAGGAAGGTATTATCTCAACACAAATTATCAGAACAAGTCTTCTTCTCGTATCATTTGGATCATCTTAGATTTCTTGTCATATTCATCTTCAAGTCATCTTCATCTGGATCTAGATCATCACTTGATCTGGATCATTACTACTGGATCATCATTGGTCATCATCATGGGTGCTATCTCTTGATTCTTCTCGTCACAGGAAGTTATACAGAGCCAACCCTTTTTCAAGCTGGTTTTAGGCCTAGACTCCAAGTAGGTCTTCATCTTCTTCAGCACTTATATTTGACTGAGTCAGAAAGGCCCACACAACACTTACATCTGACCATGGTCAGAAACTCATCTCAAACCATATCAGAAGGCTCAGCACTTATATCTGACCATGATAGGAAACTCATCACACATCATGTCAGAAAGGCTCTGCACTTACATCTGACCATGATAGCAAAATCATCACACATCATGTCAGAAAGGCTCTCAGTCCCATAATGAAATTCTTGGTAACTGACCAGGCACCTCCATTCTCCTAGAGAATTTCTTCTCAGCACTTAAGCTGAGCTTCATTCCCAGACTGAAATTCCTGGTTACTGACCAGGTGCCTACATTCTCCCATAGAATGGCATCTCAACACTTAAGCTGAGATTCAGTCCTAGACTGAAATTCCTGGTAACTAACCAGGTGCCTCCATTCTCCCACGGAATGGCATCTTAGCACTTAAGCTGAGCTTCAGTTCTAGATTGAAATTCTTGGTAACTAACCAGGTGACTCCATTCTCCCAGAGAATGGCATCTCAACACTTAAGCTGAGCTTCAGTCCTAGACTGAAATTCCTGGTAACTGACCAGGTGCCTCCATTCTCACAGAGAATGGCATCTCAACACTTAAGCTGAGCTTCAGTCCCAGACTGAAATTCCTGGTAACTGACCAGGTGCCTCCATTCAGAGAATGGAATTCAACGCTTATATCTGATCATGTGAGAACACATCTCACAGTCACCTCAGAATGGCTCAGCACTCACATATGAACATGGAAGGAACCAATCCTCTCACCATGACAGAATGGCTTAGCCCTTACATTTGACCATGGAAGGAACCAATCCTCTCACCATGTCAGAATGGATCACGAAATGATCACTTCCCCTTGGAGGGAACCTCGATCTGGAGAACACCAAGGCTTCTCCCTGAAGTATTCAAACTTCACTCTGGCCAATGGCTTAGTCAACACATCAACTATCTGTTCGTCCGTCGCAACATACTAGATATTTACTACTCCTCTCTGCACCATATCCTTGATATAGTGATATTTGATCTTGATATGCTTTGACTTGTCATGGAACACCGGGTTCTCAGACAACTTCACACAACTCTAGTTGTCGCAATATATACAAGTAGCATCCAACTGGAGATCAAATAAATCAGACAATAGCTTCCTCAGCCATACTTCCTCACAACTAGCTGAACAAGCTGTGACATACTCTACTTCATCTGTACTCAGTGCCACACAAGACTGTTTCCTGCTAAACCAAGAGATCACACCTGATCCCATACTGAAGCAACACCTTGAAGTGCTCTTCCTATCGATGGCACTGCCTGCCCAATCTGAATCAACATAACCTTCCAGGTTAATCTTCTATTTCGCCTCATACTTGAACCCATAATCAACTGTACCCCTAAGGTACCTCAGAATATGCTTTGCAGCAATCAAGTGAACATGTCTCAGATCCGTCAGGAACTGACTCAAGGTGTTCACAGCAAAGCAAATATTTGGTCTTGTATTCGTCAGGTACATCAGGGACCCAATCATCTGACGATACATCGTAGCATCAACTGCTTTTGATGAAGCATATCTTCAAGTTTGATTCCATAGGTGTGGTCATGGCTTTGCAATCCATCATCTCGAATCTCTTCAGGATCTCTACCACATACTTCCCTTGTCCCAGGGAAATTCCATCTGCATTCTCCCACACCTCCATGCCTAGAAAATAGTGCATCATGCCCAAGTCCTTCATTTCGAACTCGGCATCAAGATTTCTCTTCGTATCAGCAATAAACCCATTCATACCTATTACAAATAGATCATCTACATATAGTAGGAGTATCACTGGGTTACCATCTTCAACCTTGTAGTAAAGGTTGGAATCTGCTTTACTCTTGGTAAAGCTCAAACTGGATAGAAAGATATCAATTCTGCCATACCATGTCCTAGGTGCCTGTTTTAAACCGTACAGGGATTTCTTCAATCTACACACATGAGACTCCCTGTCATGTGTCTCAAAATCGAGTGACTGCTCCACATACACTTCCTCTTCCACTACACCATTCAAGAAATCAATATTGACATCCATCTGGTGTATCTTCCATTTCATCACTGCAGCCATAGCAACTATTGATCTGATGGAAGTGTATCTGGCTACAGGTGCAAAAGTTTCTTCATAATCTATTCCTTCTTTCTGGGAGAATCCACGAGCCACAAATATTTCTTTATATTTCTCTATGATGCCATCTGCAACATGCTTGATCTTGTAGATCCATTTGGAAGTTACAACAGACTTCCCTTTTGGTCTTGGGACAATGTCCCAGACATCATTCTTCATGATCGATTGATACTCTTCGATCATAACATCCTTCCATTCTTTCCTTTTCGCCGCTTCTTCATAGTTGGAAGGTTCTTTATCGATGAAGTCACATAATAAGGCTACATAACCAGAGCATGACATGGTTCTTTTCCTTTCTCTATGATTTTCTTCTGGAGCCCCATATCTTTTTGCACCTTGGATAGCCTCTCATACCCAAGCAGGTTTCCTCTTGTGAGGATTCTTCTCTTGAGGTGGATCTATAGGTTCTTGAGGTTCTTCTAATTCTCGATCTTCTTCTTGAATTTATTCATTCATGGTTGTGTCATGAATTCTACGTACTTCTGTTTCTTCAGGTTCTTTAGCAAGTATCTTTCCAGATTTGTTGTAAGCTGAGTGTTCGTCAAATGTTACATCCCTACTGATGTCGATCTTCTTGAATCCTGGGAAGTATATTCTGTAAGCCTTCAAGATTTCAGAGTATCCCACAAATATAACCTTCTTTCCTGAAGGATCTAACTTTGTCCTCTTTTCTTTTAGAATGTGTATGTACAATGGAATGCCGAATATTCTGAGATGGCTGACTTCTGGTTTCTTGACGGAAAAAAACTTCTTCAGGTGTCTTATTATCGAGTACTCTTTGTGGAGTACGGTTTGTAAGTTTTAAACATGTGTAGAGAAGCAAAGCATACATATTCTTTTAAGAAAAATAGAGATCACAACAAATCATTCACACATAAACACAGAGATTTACCATGGAAGCCCTTAACCAGGAAAACCAGAAAACCTTGGAGCCCAACCTCCTATTTTCTCTTCATTACATTATGAAATCCTCACAATATAAAATATAGGTATTCTGCAACATCGAAATACCCTAATCCATTAACCCAGATTAGAAAAAGCCTCCAATCCCTTAACCGAGATTAAGTTACATATTTTTAGACAAATTCTAAAAATAGCCACAAACAACTATAAATAGCCCTAAAATCTATAAATAGATTTTGGGATCGCCGAGCTGCAGCGCCGACATGTACACCTCCCCTCCATACGCACATGCAAATAATATAACATATACCCAACATGGTTTTGTACATACACCACAGGCCTCGCAGTTTCTGCCCATAGATGCATGGGAAGATCTTGATCATGAAGCATGGCCCTTGCAGCTTTCATGATCATTCTATTCTTTCTTTTTGCAACCCCATTCTATTGTGGATTATATGGAGTGGTTAGACCCTCTTAATCCCTAAATCTTTGCATAATTCTTTGAATTCATTTGATGTGAATTATCTGCCATTATCTAATCGAAAGGTCTTGATCTTCTTTTATGTGTGGTTCTCGACCAAGGTTTTGAATTCCTTGAATTTGTTGAATACTTCATCTTTGTTCTTCATAAAGTATATCCATGTCTTTCTAGAAAAATCATCAATAAAAGAAACATAGTATACATACCCTCTTAATGAACTAGATCACATCGGACTGCATACATCAGAGTGGATAATTTCCAAGATTCCTTTTGCCTTTCTCTCGCTACTTGGAAATGTCTTCTTTGTATTCTTTCCTTTCACACATCCTTTGCATACACCTTCATGTTTTTTCTACATTTCTGGAATACCTTCAACAACTTTGCTTGCAAGTGGTAGTGCCTTGTAATGCACATGTGCAAGCCTTCTATGCCAAAGTTCATTTGGTTCTACCGAGTCATGAACCAAAGCTTGTTCTAGTTGGCCCTTCAACTTGTATAGACCTCCTTCTTGTTCCCCAATAACTACTACATCATCAATAGTCTTTCCCTTTGGCCACATAAGAACTTGGCCATCTACAAAAGAAACCCTCATTCCTTTTGCATCCAATGCAGATATGGAGAGGAGGTTCTTCTTTATTCCTGGTACAAACAATACATCTTTCATCTTCATAGACTTTCCATAGTCTAGCTTATAGGAGGATTCACCACTACCTTTTATTGGATACTGGTAGTCATCCCCAAGTTTCACCTTGTGAGGTGACTCGTGTTCAAATAGTTTCACAAAGGATTCTTTGAATCTTGTCATATTTTTGGAAGCCCCACTGTCTATAAGCCAATCATTTCTTCCATGTGTGATGTTTCCTGTGAGAGTGGAAATCAAAACATATGCTTCATCACTTGAACAATCATCACTTTCTTGTCTGATTCTCTTTGTGGAAGGTTCATCATCCTCTGCAGAATGAGCATGATGTCTTCTCTTGTTTCCATTATTCTTGTGAGAGACATTTTTGTTCTTGTTGGAATATAATCCATCGGGATTATATTTTGTAAATAAATAAAGGAAACTGAATAGTTATGTAGGAAGCCGAAAAGGCTGGGCGGAAGGTGAAACACAACCGTCATATGAATTGTATAAATATATGCATTAGCAAGGCAATAATATAGAATCAAGAGCTATTTACCTATCATTGGTATCAGAGCTGCCTGCCATAACTCCTGGCTGCATTTCAGTCCTGGCATTCTGCTTGCCAGTCCATTGCCAAACTGCCTGCTCCTTCAGTCTGCCAGTTTGTGTGCGTTTCTCCTCTCCCAGCCTGCGCGCATTCATGTATGCATTATTTTCCTTCAAACGTTCATTTTGGGTTACCTTGTTGCGAGCTCTTTGAAGCCCAATGACTGAAGATTGTTGGTGTAAGATTCAGGACATTACCCAATTTCATGGAGTTTTTCGTCTCCACCACGGCATCGGCACATGCTGCACTCCTTTCTGCACACGCTGATATCGCATGAAGACTGCGTGAAGACTATTCTCTTCATGAGCGTGGAGCTGTCTTGAAGCTGCTGTCTTGGATAATCTTGACACCATCGAGATCGTGAAGGATTAGTTTGCAATGGAGACTGTTCTCTAGTTTTCCGCGTTTTTCTAGGTTTCTGCTTTGTGATCTAGTTCTTCGGCTTGCGAAGTAGATATCTCAGTACTCCAAGACGAGCATTTGTTGATGAGTGAAGTCGTCTTCCCATTTTTCTGTAACAAGTTCGTTGAAGACTGATATACTGCGTACGTTGTGACTGATATATCATACATATACATTGTGTTGGTGTATCGTGGAGACCATTGTAATGACTGCTCTTGTATTATGAGCGTGACTGCGTTGAAAATCCCTCCAAGTGACTGCTACGAACTCCATGTGACTAAATGTGGAGCTACGATTGAAATGAGAAGGTCGCTGAAGATTCACACCATCTTTGACTGCGTGAAGCCTGGGTTGAAGACTGCATTTAGCTTTGTTTAGCTACCTGTGTTGAAGGATCTTCCCTTCTCTGACATCATGGAGGTAAAGTGCTGTTGGTATAATTGTTTGTGACTGATAGAATGCATAAAACCTAATTTAGTTTACCCTAATGCGTACACCCAATAACGTGAATTTTGAAGCGAAATTTTTTCATATTTATGAATGGTGTGGCTGAATGGTGAGGCTATTGTTTGAGCCTGAGATCGTGGAGTATATATGCGCTGCGTGGAGTCTGTAATTTTCATTCATGTTGCTGCTTCTGCGATTGCATTGGAGGCTGGTTGGTGGAGAGACGTTACCTTTGGCACCGATTTTCTGAAGAGACGTGACCTTCTGATGAGTATATATGCTGCGGTGATATCTCTTGAAAAGTTGTATTCTCCATTGTGAAAATAGCCTATTTCTCTGCTTGTAACTCCACCATATATGAGCTGCAAAGTCTGGTGCGTCTGCCAAGTCTATTGCTTGGAAGTGCATAAAACCTAATTTATGCCCTAATTTCTATGCGTGGAATTTTGTGGTAAATTCTGCAAGCATTTGTTTATTTTCATTAAGTGAAGAGCCTCGTGATTGCTATATTAGAACTGTGACTGTTGCATGAAGAATTTTCTCCTCTATGAATTGCTGCTATGAATGATATAACATGGAATTGCTGCGTTTTCTCCTTTCAATTTGTAGCCATGCTTTGAAAATAAAGCTGTAACCACCGCATGAGAAGGTTGTTGGTTAATTGTAGCATAGACTGTATTGTAAAAAGTAGCAGAGACTTAGACCTGCTTCTTTCATATAGCTGAGATCGTTGACTGGTGCTAAAATTTTTCTTATGAACTTATTGACAGCATATTAAGATTGTAAATCACCTTGGCAGAGGCTGTAGACCTGCAAGGTTTTTGTTTTTCTATTATCTCATTCTCTTTGTCATATTAAGTTCATTATTGTAAATTACACTAGCTGTTGCAAAAGATGCAATATAAAGCATCTGGAGAATCACTTTGCTTTGCTCAAAAAGCAAAGAACCACACCCAAGGAGAAAGCAGCAAGAGAGGCAGAGGAAGAATAAACTTCAGAGGCAGAGGGGGCATAAACAACTCCAGCAAAAGATCAGATTTGCAGTGCAAGCATTGTGGAAATACTGGGCACACATCAGATCAGTGTTGGGCTTCATGGGACTCCATCAAAGACAAACATAACCATAAGAAAGATGACAATAAAAACCAAGATGCTAGTAAATCTTCTGATTTTTCTCATTGTATTGTTGCACATTGTAATCGTGGAATTAATGAAATGACTTCACTTTCATCTTACACAGAATGTTGGCTACTTGATACTGGTGCAACATCACACATGACTTTTAGAAAAGACTGTTTTGAAGAACTTAATGAAACAATAAATGGCATAGTGTACTTTGCAGATAAGTAAAGTATTAAACCAAAGGGAATGGGAACCATTCGAATGAAGATGTTTGGATTCCCTGATTTCTGGTTGAAGAATGTTCTTTATCTTCCAGAGTTGCAGAGAAGGCTGCTGTCCTTGGTGGAGATACGACAGCAAGTCCATTCCATCCACATGTTTGATGGAATCATAGAAACAAGAAATTCCTCGGACAACCAAGTCATCATGACTGGATATGAAGATGGGAAGATGCTGAAGCTAAAGGGTTCATCTGCAAGAGTTCAGAACTATGCCTACCTCTCTCAGCATGGAGAAGGTAATTTGTCATCTAGTTCATTGTGGCATGCAATATTTGGTCATCTAAATTATAACATTATTCCTTTGTTGAGAAAAAATGGTGTATTTGGTTTTCCCACCATTCCCAAAGAGAAGAACAAATGTGATGCATGTATATTAGGGAAACATAGTAAGCTGCCATTCCATGAATCTAATTTCAGAGCAAGTAGGAAATTAGAATTAGTGCATTTTGATTTATGTGGCCCAATTCCAACTCCTTCTGCTCATGGGAATAAGTATTTTATGACCTTTGTTGATGACTACTCAAGAATGTGCTGGATTTACTGTTTAAAGACAAAATCAGAAGCATTTCAAACATTCAAAGACTTTCATGCATTGATAGAAAAACAAGCACAATAAAAAATTGGTACACTTCGTACTGATAATGGGAAAGAATACACTTCAAATTATTTTGAAGATTATCTTCGCCAACATGGAATTGCACATCAAACTACAGTTCCCTACAATCCTCAACAAAACGATGTAGCAGAAAGAATGAATAGAACCATAATGAATATGGTTCGCTCAATGATGTTTTTCAAGAATGTAAAACTAATGTTTTGGGGTGATGCAGTAAAATGTGCAGCCTATTTGAGAAACATAAGTCCCTCAAATTCTCTTGATAAGTACAAGACTCCACATGAAATGTGGTTTGGCCATCTCCCTTCAGTCAGGCATCTCAGAGTTTTTGGTTCCACCTGTTATGCCTTGATTCCAAAGGAGCAAAGAAACAAGCTTGGTGCTCGAAGCAGAAAATGCATTTTCCTGGGGTACGAAGAATACTCCAAGGCATACTGTCTATATGATGAGGTAAACAAGAAGTTTGTTATTTCCAGAGATGTCATTTTTCTTGAAACTAATAAAAGTGACCAGTCCATTGAGAGACAGTTTGATCATTTGGAAAAATATCCTCATCCAACGAAATATTCTGAAAATGAATATGAAATTCCAAACCTTGAAGGGGGGATTCCTATTCTGGATCAACCTTTGGAATTTCCATATGAAGCACCAACTCCCCCGCATGAAGAAGTTCCTGCTACTTCACATGATCAAGAGATTCAACTGGATGGTGTGATTGAGAGAATTGAAAGACTCTCAATCAATGATGAAGCACCACTAGCTGATCAACCAGGACCATCACGGAAGATTCCTAAATGGGCCACAAAGACACTTGAAAGTGTCCATCCGGATGAAGTTGGAAAGACGGGAACGAGAAGTTCGAACAGACATTAAGATGGAGAAGGAGCAGATAATTCAGGTGATGACATGGATGTATCATTTGATTGTGAATTTAATTTATCTGCTAACTTTGAACCAACTTCCTTTGAAGAAGCTTCTACTCGAGTTGAGTGGAAAGAAGCTATGCAGAATGAGTATGATGCACTCATAAAGAATGGAACTTGGAAGCTGGTTGACCCTCCAGTTGGAACCAAACCAATTGGCTGCAAGTGGGTGTATAAGAACAAATACAAATCAGATGGCTCACTTGACAAGCACAAAGAGAGGCTTGTAGCAAAAGGCTATGAACAGAAAGCAGGAATTGACTATGAAGAAACATTTTCTCCTACAACAAAATGGGCTACCATCCGTACATTACTCTCTTTAGATGCTCAGGAAGGGTGGAAAGTTCATCAAATGGATGTGAATACTGCTTTCTTGAATGGAGAATTGAAAGAGAATGTCTTCATGTCTCATCCAGAAGGCTTTGTTGTGAAAGGAAAAGAACAAAAGGCATGCAAGCTTGTCAAATCCTTGTATGGCCTAAAACAAGCGCCTCACGCATGGTATGAAAAGTTAACCGAGCATCTTTTGAAGTTAAATTTTGAACATTTTGATCTTGATGATGCAACACTGTTTATAAAGAAAGTTGGAAGATCTGTTGTGTATCTTGTGGTGTACGTAGATGATATTTTGATGACAGGGAACAATGAGAGCTATATAGCATCCATAAAGAAAGATTTGAAAAAGATCTTTGAAATGACAGATATGGGACATCTCCACTATTACTTAGGAATTGAAGTCATTCAACATCCTAAGTACATATTCCTATCTCAGAAAAAATATGTTGGAGAACTACTAAACAAATTTTGCATGATAGAATGCAACCCTATATCTACTCCAATGGAACAGAAAATGAAGCTCACATCAAGCGAAGGAAAAGAATTTGAGGATGCGACCAAGTATCGACAACTTGTAGGAAGTGTTATCTACCTTACAACAACGAGACCAGATATTTCTTATGTTGTCGGAATACTTTCAAGGTTCATGCATAAACCTTGTGAAGGACACTGGTTAGCTGCAAAAAGAGCTCTAAGATACTTGAAGGGGACTCAAGACGTTGGACTCAAATACTCTAAAGTGGATGACTTCAAACTTATTGGGTACTCAGACTCAGATTTTGATGGTGATAAGGAGACAGGAGTATCAACTTCTGGATACACTATGAGTCTTGGATCAGCAGCTGTCTCATGGAGATCACGCAAACAGTCAGTTTCGACAGATTCAACAATAGAAGCAGAATATGTGGCTGCAGTTGAAGCAACAAAATAAATAATATGGCTCAGGAAGATACTTGAATATTTGCAAGAAAAACAAGAGAACTCCACTCCATTATTGATCGACAATACTTCTGGAATCAAGCTGGCTAAGAATCCTAGATTCCATGATCGAACCAAACACATCAACACAAAGTATCATTTGATTCGACATCATGTAGAGGCCAAGACAGTCCATCTTTGACATTGTTCCACAAATGATCAAATTGCAGACATCTTCACCAAAGCGCTTGGACGAGAAAAGTTTGAAAGATTCAGAAACATGCTCAGACTTACGAACAACCCTTCGGATTAAGAGGGGGATTGTTGGAATATAATCCGTCGGGATCATATTTTGTAAATAAATAAAGGAAGTTGAATAGTTATGTAGGAAGCCGGAAAGGCTGGGCGAAAGGTAAAACACAACCATCATATGAATTGTATAAATATATGCATTAGGAAGGAAATATTATAGAATCGGGAGTTATTTACCTATCAGTTCTTAGGACATTCTCTAGTATACTGTCCTTTTTCATCACATATGAAGCATCTGAATCTGGTTCAATTCTTGTAAAATTTATTAGGATGAGAATGCTTACCTTTGTGATAGTCTGTCCTACTTTTCTTGGAGTGTATTGTAAGATCTTGATCTTCAGTTCCCATCTTTTCTTCTCGAGCTACTATCCAAGCTTCTTCTTGTGAGCGTTCTTCCCACATTCTACTGAAGTTGACTAGCTTCTTTCTGGCACAGATCCCTTGAATGAAAGAGTCCCATGTCCTAGGGAGACCATTCAAGGTGGTCATTACAATCCTTGCTTTCTCTAATTCTTCATCCACTGCTTCAAGTTGTTCTTTGATCTGGGAGACCCTTGTGAAGTATGACTGTATGCTCTCTGCATTCTGGATCTTCACATTCTTCAACTCGTTCCTCAAATTCATCTTCCAGTTTATGTTCTTTCCTTCAAATAGTTTGGTTAGGGCATCAAACATAGATTTAGGTGTCTTTAGGGAGGACACTTGTGGTATGAGGTGATCCTTGATTGAATCAACAATAATCCTCTTATCCATGACCAATTTATTCTTGTGTAAGGCCTTAGCCTCATCTCCCTCTGGAACTGGAACCTCTTCATTGATGTAAGAGTCCAACTCATTTTCTTCCAAGACTAGGGAGATCCTATACTTCCAAGCTCAAAAGTTATCAAATCCCTCAAACTTTTCAACAAGCTTGGTATGATGAGACATATTAACTTAGAACCTCAAATGGAAATACAAAAGGCTTAGATATTACAAGGTCAAGATGTCGAAACTGGATATGGAGCTGAATTTTTATAGAGCTGGTTCCAGAGCAGATTAGGGTTTGAATTTCCCAAAGTTCTGTCCAACCAAAAGATTTGATCTTGATCTCTAAAATTCGATTTTGAGGAGGAGATCAATCCAGGCCTGGGCTCACTAAAAAATTGGACTTATGTGGAAAGCCTTAATTTCTGTCAGGAGTGTCAGGTCAAAAACTGAAAATGCTCAGAATCAGATTCTGCTTCGATAGAAAGATGCACCCTAGAGAGGAGAGTCAACCCAACCTTATTTTGCTGAAAATATATGGAGAGAGATCCAAAAGCTAGGAATCCCTAGTTTCCGCAGCTGCACAGTGTCTTCTTCCTAAGTTAGCTCTGATACCATGTTAGATTTTTATCATTTAAGCTAGCATTATCTTAGGATATTTAACTGAGAGAATAACAAGCATAGCAATCAAACAGAAGAGACAATGAACACAAATTTTTTCCTCGGGGAAACCATAAAGGAGAAAACCCCACAACTTCCTCAGAGGTAGAATCAACACCAAAAGAAAAACCCCAAAAAACAGTAAGATGATCTCTCGACAGCATTAGACTCTCTCTCTCTCTTGTCCCAACAACTTCTTCTCTCTCAGTTATGCGCTACAACTGAGTGAAAGTGAATGTGTGATAAATAGAGAGGCTCACTCTCTATTTATACTAATTCTCGACTTGACAATAACTCACTAGGGCTGACTTCTCTAGGAGAGTCTAATAACCCTAGGGCCCCATAACTACGGGGATTTTAACCCTTGATGAATACGAGGGTTACCCACAATGACTTTACATGACTTGTCTACATTATTGAATCTCCCGATAGGAACATCGGGGCATGACATGACTCAACCACTTCCTAAAATAAACATCGGGGTACAATACATAAGATATACAAGTGAATACATTCTGAAATTACAATTACATCAACATGTTTCTGTTTTGTGTCACACACAATGTGTTTGTTGAGGAAAAATAAAAGTGTTCATAGACAGTCTGTCTATCGCAGAAGAAAAATGGCGGTGCACACTCTTTGTCTATCGCAAGGGAAGATATGTGTCCAAGGATAAATACCTGTCGTAGGAAGAAACGAGTTGTCTCATGCGGAAATTTGGTCGCAAAAAGACAAATGGCCATAGTTGAATTACGAACATGGGAGATTTTGACGACGTACTTTTTGGTCACTTTCGTCATTATTGCACAATAACTACCATTGAAGTGATAGGAAAAGTACCAGTTGAGTGGCGGTTTCCTTGTAATGATTCGAACGATTTCCCCAGGTGACGAAAATTGTTGCCACCTTTCCAATTTATTGCTTGCTCGTGGGAAGGAAAGACTGGTTGAACGGGAGAAATCATATCATATTCACGCTGAAGTTTTATTCATTCCATTTGCACCTGACCGAGTAAACTGAGTTGTTGTGTCTGCAACTATAAAATTCGAGGGAATTTTTAATAGGGTATGGTCATATCTATATCTAGTACAAGCATTGCTACATAATCCGATGTCGATACACCTTCAATGACTCCCATTATGGAATACACTGCCACATTTGTTGCACTTTAGGCCATGGTTATAGAAGAAACTGAACATATACTATTCATCCTTGAAGCGTGGTTACGACAAAACCCACCTGGCACATCGAAAAAGAAATGAGCTAGTAGTAGGAAGAAAGCAACAAGACCACCACCAGAAGTTGAAGAACTAGGCTCTATGAGCATGCTACTAGACTATGTTCCTCCCAAACCAGCTGAAGTTCCTAATATTCAGATCACCAATAATGCAAGGTACCCACTGGTAGCATCGACCATACAAAAAGAAGTTCGAATAACGGCAAACATACTTCCAAATCTAAAGAAGGTGACCTTTATCAACCATGACCTACAAAAATTTCCAGAGTTCGTAATAGAAAAATACATGGTTGATGTCTGCGAGATAGAGGATGACCCTACCCACTTAGTTCCAATGGAATAGGTAAGAGGAATGGACAAGGATGGTTTATTGTCACTGATGAATATGTTGAATTTTGGCCGCATCGTAGAGGTAAATGAGTGTGTTAAACAATTGTTGGTATCATTCCATGGTGGATTTCTATGTCTAGACTGAAATATTTCTGTGGATGTCGAGCTTTTAGCAGCGATTACGAAACCCCCACTTGTAGGCATCGACCCGACACCATTTTTTGATGGAAAAGAACATGACACCTTTTTCACGAATAAGCTGAAAGAAAATTATGACCTGACCAGAGAAACCAGAGGCTTTCCCATCACCTCTATTAATGACTACACTGTTCAGTTTGCAGCTAAAGTTGTATCTAGCAAGTTGCTGTGGAAGATGCAACCAAAGCAGTGCATCACAGGGATGATTGCTGCAACAGAGTTATGTGAAGCAGGTGTTTAACTCAACTGGTCGCAATATCTGTTAAATGAATTGTCAGCATATGCGGAGCAGAAATAGGATAAAGGTAACACATTTCATTATTCATGGATACTTATTTTGATTTCGTTTATTGCATGGGAACAACCAACAAACTACCAAGGGTTTGATCTGCCCATTTAATGTCTAGGAACTCGATGCCAGAATATTTGGTTCGAAAAAGATTTCAAGTATAGGAAAAAAGGAAACAATATAGAGTATTTTTACAAGGAGAGCCCCTGCAACATCATGTAAGAAAGCAGGCCATAATTACCGAGGCGATCGTTAAGCAGTTCAGAAACATTATCATATTTTCGTTCAAGGGCCATCATATATGTTTACAACCATGGAAATACCGACAACGCTAATGGCTTGAGAGATAGTATCAACCGTTGGCTGCAGAAATTGATGCCATTATTAAATATTGTCTGAAAGAATGGAGACATCCTATTGTAGATGGCCAACTATCTGTAGACGAAGTGGTATGACATGATGAACCAATAACATAGAAGGATGGGGGCCATGGAGAGAATCCACCAGAGGAGAACCCAGAAGAAAACCAATAAAATACCCACAATGATTCAAGCATGACTCCAACAGACCCAACCATAGGGAAAAAGAGGAAGCATATAGAGAAGTCTGTGAGGAGTCATAAGAAGAGGAAAGGCGGCAAATTAGCAAGAACTGTCGGCCTTACTAATGACGATTATACACTTTTGATGGATACAATGGTAGAGGTCACCAATAAAATCCTATAGAATATATATGAGTGGAAAACACAACTAACCGACAGAATAACAAGTTTTCTACAAACGCTCTTTAAGTTAGTGAAAGAAGTAAGAATAGCAGTCAACTATAAACCACAATTTCTCGAGTCATAGGACTTAGATGGCTCGTTAGAGGAGAGACATAGTGACTTTTTGACAGCCATCACACCAATAAAGACTCAAGTGTTGGGTGAAGCAATCGACTTGGGGACAACAGAGCTGAATGCCATGGTACAAAACATGGGCCATGTCCCCATAAATTTCCTTGCAATGCCGATGTATGAAGTGTATTCCATTCAAAATTCCACATTGGAGGAAATTAAGGTTAGAGAGGGTGCATTGGTCAATCAATTTATAGCATGAAACTATATTGTTCATAAGATTAAGAAAACAGTCAAAGAAGTAGAGAAGAAAGCTAATACCTGCGAGGAGAATAAGCACTGGCTCGATGCAACCATATCACTTACTTGCAACAATTTTACTAATGAAGGCATTATCCATGAGATGTTTGCAAAATCCAAAGTGTTTCGACTTAGAAAGATCACAAAGATCATATGCAAGAAAGTTGTGGAGTTGGAATTACAAGTGACACCCAGTACACCTACAAAAGTACTCCCAGTACACCTACAAAAGTACTAGAAGAGAGAAGAAAAGCATCAACAAAAGCTGCAAAGAGAATAAAAGAGGCAGAGGCACTTTGTGCCAAAGAAGTTGAGCAATTTTCTTAGTCGTGGGAAGCTTTGATTGGCAATGAAGAGTTAGAGAAAGTCACAGAACAACTACGCACTGCCGATACATAGGTGAACTAGTTGAAGAATGAGATGAAGAAGCTTCCATTAGTAGAGAAAATGGCTAAGTCTACTAACGCGAAGAGGCTACAACACCAGGTCACAATACTACAAACAAAATAACAAAAGAGGACTGGCAGGGTCACAGAACTGCAAGCAGAGGTAGAGAAAATTATAGGTATCATTCGACCGGTACACCAAAAAGTACGGCAAGTAGTAGATTCAGGAAGACTTACTACTTCAGAACACATAAGTTCCGAACATGTGGAAAATTTGAAGAAGACGGAAGCAGAAGTATGGGAGGAGACTAAGTGGATAGTGAAAATATTTCAGACTTTTCAAAGTAAGGTTATAACAATGGAGGTTTTAGACTAATGTGGCTTAGGACGAGCCAGAGGTGAGTGTTGGGGGCCTATTGGCCGTAGAAAAATTTAAGCAGAATCTAGTTGGAATTCTGCTCGGGAATATAAAGAATCTGGTCGTAAGACAAAAAAAAGAGCTACGATAGAAGAAGAGCTTCAATGGAAGAGAAGCTACGACAAAAGTAGATGCGACATAAATATTGGCAACAAGAGTAGCCACGACGGAAGAAACCGCGACAGAAGAAGAGTAGAGAAGTTAAAAAGGACAACTTAGTTGATCATGGGCAAGGAGTTAGTTAAAATATAGCACACTTTGGGTAATAAAGTATAATTGTATTTTGGGCCGATAGAGACTATTTTTCATTCGCAGCTGAATGTACGAGAATAGAAATGACATCCTTTCAGCTAACAGAAAAGATTCGGTTGATTAGGACAAGTAGAAGTTTATAAAAGGGAAAATCCAAGTTGTGTGTAGGACTGCCATTGGTTATAGATTGTTTTGTTAGCTAAATAGTGGTTGGTTGGTTAAGCCACTGTGTAGGTAGAGAATAGAAGAGGAGAGTTACTTTAGTTAGAGAAACGGTCTAGGCTGTGTGCGGGTCGACATAGGAGTGAAGAAGAGAGGAAGTATCTAAACCCAAAACCAGAGAGCATGAGGGGAGAGACGTCTGTCTGAATTATAACTAATTCCTAGAGAAGAGTCTGCAAGCTTGTTATCCGCTTAAATGGCACCTCTCCGTCCGAGTGCCGACATTATTCATGTTGGCACACAAAAGGACATCTATGGATTGAGGTTTTCCCATGATACTATAGATTGGATTATTATAATACATTCTTCCTCCATCCAACTTGTTACTTTGCCATTTTTTACTATGTTGAGCTATATTCGCAACTCTTCTCTTATACAACTCGCGAGTCATTCGCGAGTCCCGGTTGATGCAAGTCACGAATCTATGTATTCGCGGGTTGCCCTTATGATAAGTCGTGAATCATTCACGGGTTGATCTACTACATACCCACGAATGTATCTCTTAACATTTAAACATAAAACACACGCTAATTGGAGATTAGTTAACTCATTTAACTTAATTTCCTTAACTGTTACAACTTCCCCAACCTTCAAGAACTGCCTTATTTCACCCATATAAATACAGGCCTTGGGGAGGGTGTTAGAGAGACACTTGGAGAGCAAAGTTATGCTGGTGGAGTTTATACAGAAGTCTTTGGAGCAGTGGAACTCATAATCCTTTGGTTGTAGAGGAGTCCTTGTCTCAGGCGTTGGGTTGTAATCTAAACTTCTTCATTATTGATAATAAAGAGAATCCTTCTTCCATATGTGTTTCATGTGTATTGGTTTGATAAATGTTTATGTTTATGCATCTTATATGTGATTTATCTAACCCGCTTATATATACATGAATCATCTTGTATCTGGAAGATTGTTTCTTGACAGGTGAAAGAGGAGCAACCTTGAAGACTTTGAAGGTGAAGCAGAGCGGAAGAGGACTAGCAAGGATCGACCTTCAGTAATTGAGTAAGTCTTTCTAATCCTCCTATTTCCTTTACTGCACTTTAGATTCAATTGTCTGCAAGTTAATTGAGTATGTTGGTAACCCCAGACCTTAGGTTATTAGGTGTGTAATCCTGTACAACAGAACTGGCGACTCCGCTGGGGAATCCTAGACTACTGTAGGTATTTTTTGTCCCTTGACCAGTCTTTGCTTGAAGTCTGTTTGTGATCTTACATCCTGGTTCTTACTTTCCTCAGTATTTGAAAGTCCTGGAAGTTTTCTTGCTTTTTGAGAAAAATCTTGTACCTATTCGCGAGTTGTTCTTCTGAACAGTCGCGAATACAATCTTTCATTCGCGGGTTGCTGCACTAGACAGTCACGAATCATTCGCGAGTTGCACTTATAGACAGTCACGAATTCTCCTAAAAGTAGGGATTTTTAAGTTAAAGTTTGCTTGTTCTTTTCTTTGGGTAATCCCTGTTTCTGAGTGGATTTTCTTTATGAATGTTGTGTGGCTTGTTTGAGTGCCTCTGTTGATCACATTTTGTGCTTTTTTGGAAGCCCTTGAGTCTTTTGCTTGGATTATTTACTGGTTGCATGCTGAAGTGGTTGGCTTGTTTGGGTTGTAGGTTAAAGTGTCTTTGTCCAAATCTGTGATTAAGATCTTGGGCTCTGTTTTTTCCAGTCTGTCTTTGGACAGTGGCTATTTGTCATTTTCCTTCATAAGTCTACAGTGATTTTTTGTCATTGTGTGCACCCAAGACAGGTTTCCTAGCCTTCCTTTGTTGGTTGTCTTTTGGTACTGTCAGCCTGTTTGCTTCAGTTTCTTGTTTTTAGACAGTTTATTTGATTCAGGTTTGCTCAAGTACAGTGCATTGTAGGTGCACGACTCTAGTAAGTTAGAGTCATCTGTCTTGCCACTTAGTCATCCTTTTTTGTTTGTTATTTATCTGTGTGGTAATCCTTTTATAGCATTAGGGTTTGTTCTTTGCTCTTTTCCCCACCTCCTTTGCTTGGTATGATTTTTGGCTTATGTTTATGGTCAGCCTCTGTTAGTGATCTTTGTTTGATTTCAGAAGCTTGTTTGGTGTTGCTTCCCTTCTTCTTTTGTTGGTTAAACTTCACCATGCCAAAGTAGTTGACTTGTCTCTTATGCAAGCCTTCCTTCCAAGTAGGGTTTATACTCACTTTAGGGCATTTCTAGAGTTTGTTTGGTGGTTGTATAGCAAAGTTCCTTTTGCTTTGTTCTTATTATCTGCATACTTTGCTTTGTAGGTAGTTTTTCTTTTGCATTTATAAAAGAAAATTAAAAAGAACCTATACTTGTTTTTACTGCTTCCCCCCCTACCTCCTTCTTTGGCTTGACCTTGTTGGACAAGGTACTGAGCAGCCTTTGTTTGTAGGTTTAGATTGATACTTGGGACTTCTTGACCTTTGTTTATGTCAGTCTTTTTGCTCAGTCTCTTCATTCCAAAGTTGTTGTCTTGTTTACCTTTCTGAGCCTTCTTTTCAAGAGAGGTTGATATCTAACTTTAGGGAAACCTAGGGTTTGTTTGTGGGGTATAGAGTAGTTGTCTATTTGCTTTGCTTTTAGTACTTGCTTGCATTAGTTGATAGGCTGATTTTTCTTTTGCATTTATAAAAGAAAAAGACAAAAACACATGTTTGCTTTATATGCATGTAGATTAGGTTTTTAGTCTAGATTGCATATCATATCATTGTTTTTGAAAAAATATAAAAAGAATTTGTTCTTTTGTGGCTTTCAGGTTTTCTATTTGAAAAATAAAGAGAATAGTTTTTGCTTTTTGCATTTCATATCTCTTTGCTTAGTTCTTTTGTTTCAACTTTGAGTCAAAACACCACATAAGTTTCATGCCATTTACCCTCTGACTAAAAACAACCCTTAAAATAAACGATATAATTTAAAATTTACTAGTAAGTTTTATTTTATAGGGTCATACACCAACTAGCTTAGGATAGACTTGTGGGATAGGGAGTTTAAACTCTCCACAAGTGTTAAATCTCAGACGTAGTTGGCCAATCACTAGGTAAATCCTTGAATTTATTGACTGTATCTGGGAAGATCCTCTCAAACGGGAGTTAAGCACAAGGCCGCGTGGAGGCTTGGACATAGGAGATAACCCTCCAAATCCTTGTCAAAACGTAACTCAGGATTTTTACGCATCTGGGGATTCTGTCCTAGACAGAGTTTCGGGATTAGCTACCCTGCCCATGCGTACGAGTCCGGCTTGCGACTGTCCCCCTAGACTGTCAATATAGTTAAGGTAGCCTTTAGTCTCTTTGACATCTAGGGTTCATACACAGGTACACTGGAAGGTTATTTCTGGTTGACCTTGGACGGACTTGGAAGGTAACCCCGGTAGAAAGTGTGGGAGGGTGGTGGGTGATTCCTCTGCTTGTGCCTAAGAACATCTATAGGGACGCCAAGTAACTGTCTATCAGCTTTCTTTTGGAAAGTATATCTTATACCTGTTTGTCTGTTTGGTTTTAGGAATTTTTAGTGAGTGCTGTGTGGTTTGTCTGTACTTAGTGTGCCTTTAGGAGTGTGCTTTGTAATTTTGGTTGAATATAAACCTCAGAATTTGTCTCCTAGTTTAAAACTATGGCTAACACCCCTTTGAACACCAACCAAGAGATCCCCATGATGGGAACTCCTTGTACTATTCCTCTCATGAGGAATGTTGGTGTTCCCTTGATGGCCACCCTGAATCTACCTGGATTCACCCTAGGGCTACCGGTGTGGTTGTTTTCCACTCCAACTATCCTGAATGATCCTGATGCTTCTCAAGTAAGCTCCTTATATCAAGGGCATCAAAACACTGCTTCCCCTTCACCTGTAGTTGATTCTCCTCCTCCTTCTACCTCATGCGGTGAAAGTACTGATACTAGTAACCGACAGTTGAAAAGGAGTAAAAGAAGGAGGAATAGGAAGAAGGCACATAAGCAAGGGGGCACCAGTTTAACCTCTGCAAGTCAAGTTGAACCTCGCCACCCAGCCTCTGTGGTTCATGCTGGGGGCACCCATCCAACCTCTGTAGGCCATGTTGGATCTAAGCACTCAACCTCTGCAAGTCAAGTTGATCTTCACCATCCATCCTCTGTTGATCATGCTGGTGGGATCCTTCCAACCTTTCTAGGTCATGTTGGATCCAGTCACTCAGCCTCTACAGTTCATGCTGAGGACACCCGTTCAACCTCTGTTGTTCAAGTTGAACCTCCCCATCCAACCTCTGTTGCTCATGTTGGATCCATCCACCCAGCCTCTGTTGTTCATGCTGGGGGCACACACTCAACTGCTGAAAAGCATGTTGATCCTAACCATTCAGCCTCTGTTGTTCATGTTGTTGGTGCCCGTCCAACCTCTGTAAGTCATGTTGGACCCAGTCTTTCAGCCTCTGCAAGTCATGCTGGGGGCGGTCTCTCAGCCTCTGTGGTTCATGCTGAAGACAATTCGTCAGCCACTGCGAGTCATGTTGACACTGTTGAAAAGACTACCTGTTCAAAACACAAGCCCAAGTTTCCTTGCAAGCTTTGTGAGGGAGATCACCTTACTTATAAATGCCCTTCTATCGTGGAGGTGCGAAGAGTTTGGTTTAATGGTCATCCCATTTTTGAACATTCTGAAGTCTCTCAACAACCAGCCTCTCTTAGTCAGGTTGGGCCCAGTCACCCAACCTCTATAGTTCATGCTGGGGGCAAACTCTTAGCCTCTGCAGGTCATGCCGAGAGCAAACAGTCATCCACTGCTAGTCATGTTGACACCATTGAGAAAACTGGTCGTTCGAAGTGCAAACTTAAGTTCCCTTGTATGCTATGTGAGGGAGATCATCTTACTCACTTGTGCCCTGCTATCGCGGAGGTGCGAAGAGTGTGGTCCAAGACTCAAGAATTTCCTTCTCCTGAACAACCTATAGTTTCTCAACAACCTACTCAACCTTTGGTTGATCAAGTGGTCAAACCAATCTTAGATTTGGTTGATCCCACTCTTCTTTCGAAGAGTGATCCTGATGTGATTGAACCAATGTCATCTTTGGTCAATCCCACTCTCCCTTCAGAGAGTGAATTTCACGAAGCGGTTGAATCGATTCCATTGTCGATCAATTCCACTCTTCCTTTGGAGAGTGAAGTGTCTACTAGTCACATTTTCTTCACTGCCAGTTCAGAACTTACTGAACCAGGGGGCACTGAACTCGCTTCAGATCAACCCCCACCAAGCTCTCGGATTGCTTCCTTTGATTGGGATAACCTAGTTGAGCCGTGCCTTCCTTCTAATGAACCTTTCCAGATAAAGATTAAAGTTGAACAATATACGATTGCTCGTTGTAATGTTGATGAAGGAGCCTCAGTTAGTATCTTGTCTGCTCGTGCTTGGCGAGGCATGGGATCTCCCAGCCTTGTGTCGACTGCTAGTTAGTTACTGGCGTTTGATAGAAGAACTTGTATAGCCTTGGGAATTCTTGCTCAAACACCTGTTACTTTGGGTGCGAAGACCATCTTAGTTGACTTCATGGTGATAGAAGGCCCCTTGGACTTCAATATGCTCCTTAGACGTGATTATGCCTATGCCATGCAAGCTAAGGTGTCAACATTATTTCGTGTGATGTACTTTAATCATGGCGAAGAAATTGTCACTATCGATCAGTTGGATTTTCTTGATCTGTCTCCTGACCCAACTAGAGACCAGGTCTTTCCTTTATTGGTTCCCAGTGTTTCTATAGACACTAACCCACCACAGGTGAACTATGTGGCCTCTTGTCCTTTGTGTTTAATTGCTACTGAGAAGCGACCTCTATTTTCATGCTTAGCTTCTTGGGACTTGGTCCCAGCAGTTGATCGGGTGAGTCATCCTATACAGATTGTAGAGCCTTCTCTCCACTCTATCATTCCATTTGAAAGTTTAGACATGTGTCCTATCTCGGATGATCTCCTTCCTTTGGATGAAGTATTCCTAGAGTCTTTGATACAGTTTGACCTTCTTTTGGATGTTGGTTCAGTTGTGACTAAGTATAACCCTGATTTGCTTAGTAAGCCTGATTTTCCCATGGATCGGTCTTCTTATGTTGGTCTTGTTGAGTCTTTTGACTCTTCCTTCGAACAACAAGTCAGTGATCCTGATGAGTTTGATTTTTCTTATGAATTTCTCAACTCCTGTGACATTGAGTTTGTTCCTACAGACTCTATCTCCCTTGTTGATTTTTTCTCTCCTTCTGAGGTTGATCTTACTGATTATAAACCCTCGAGCCTTGGTTCTATAGAATTTTCTTCGGTTGATTCTACCTTGACTTTACCTTTTGTGGAAGATAGCAAAGTCACATGTGTTTCTGCCAAAGTGACCCGCATCGGA
The DNA here is from genome assembly GCA_001517045.1 of Pseudotsuga menziesii. Classification (NCBI taxonomy): domain Eukaryota; kingdom Viridiplantae; phylum Streptophyta; class Pinopsida; order Pinales; family Pinaceae; genus Pseudotsuga; species Pseudotsuga menziesii. The sequence continues at coordinate 117,806 of LPNX011093023.1, read as the reverse complement.
TTGTTTCTTCTGAATATGATTCTGATGTTGTTGTTTCTTGGAGACAGGATTTGTAGTTGGATTCACAACTGTTTACTGGCCTCACCTTGTTTTTCAAGTTGTAATTGCATTTACATGTGCCCTGCTCGTGCTTTTGAGCCTGATTCCAGCTTCCACGCTTTTAGCTCGTTGTATAAGCCCTCATCTTTGTTCTCATCATCGCTAAGCCTTGTATCATTTTGCCTTTGCAACTTGACACCCTTTACCTTGAGGAGACTTTCCCTGAGTGTTCTTATCTTGCTCACTTTCCTTGCATTATGCATAGGTTTGTGCCTTGCGCTTGGAACTAGTTTCGCCTATCTATGACACTCGTCTCCTCGCATTTAGAGCATTCTTTCTGCTCTCCTTCGAGCTCGTTAAAAACAGTAAGGAGGCCGCGAGTTGAATTTTTCGGACTCGTTAAAACTTCACGGGAAAGATTTTGAGTTTCTTTAGGCCCAAGTATGACTCCTCAAAATAGACTTGACTGCCGAGTAAACTTGTCCGTTCAGGCTCGTTAAGAATATGTGAATGGGCATCCACATTGGTGGTAGGTTATCTCTTTCTCAGACCATGTGGAATAATACGAGAAAGGATCCCTCTCTTTTCTATTTTAATTGAGAAGAGTATTCTCAGGCATAGGTTTATCTCTTTTCCGGACCTGAGGGACTAAACTTACGGAAAAGGAACCCCCGGTATGAGCTTAGTTTTCTCTTTTTCATGCTCTGGACCAAAACATGAAAAAGATTCTGAGTGTACTTTATGTCTTTGTCATGCTCGTTAAACCTTAAAAGAACAAAGCATTGAGTTTATTTTTGTAAGCCCCATTTCTCGTAACCAAATGGATCTTTCCGAGTGATCTTGCCTTCCTTCACACTCGTAAAACTCAGGCTATATGTTGCTTTTGAAGGAGCGTTGGGAAGGTGGTAATTTAACCTTTTTCGGACCTTCCTGACTAAGTACGAAAAAGGTACACCTTTTCTTCTTCGGGAAGTTAAGAGAGTTCTTTTTTGGTTTGTTTTATACTTTTTCGGCCTCAGGAGACTAAATTTTGTGAAAAAGGACCCCCCCTGGAGTCTTCTTTGGAGTTTTCAGACTCTCTAAACTATGAAAACACCATCGAGCATGTACTAGTTTGGGCTCGTAAAATCCACGAATTAGTGCTTTATCAAGCATTCTTCTTTCTTTTCTTCGAGCTTGCCAAAAATGAAGATGGTCCCGAGTTTTCTTTCTTGGACTCATTAAACCTTTACAAGAAAGAGGGGATACTATCAAGCTTTATTTTCCCATCTCTTCAAGCTTGTTAAAAAATGAAGAGGGAACCGAGTTTACTTTCCTGTACTCATTAAAATTTAACAGGGAAGGTAAGGAAGAAGGTTTCTCTTCTTTTCAGTAATGGCGGCATGTCATCCTTGAACATAGCACTCTTTGTTTTTCGATATCCATGTTTCAGTGTCCACTTGTGTTCAGCTATCACTTTGAGTTTCTTACTCCTCCTCTTGTCCATTATACCCGGGGAATCTGATCATGTCTCCTACATGGCAGATAAGTCTAGTTGTTCTATCTATACGTTGTACGCTGCCTTGGGTACAACGGATAGCTAAATCTTTCTAGAAGACACCAAAGTCTCGAATACGCAAAAACCACATTTTAAGGGTATTTCTGGGCATTGTCAGACTTTGGTGTCTTCTGGAAAGTTTTAGCTAACTGAAATACCTTTCCAACGGTGTAGAAATGAGGTCAAACAGAGTTACAGAACTCAAGATATGGGTCCTCCAAGATAGGTTCTTTTTCAGTGACTTTCATGAAGTGCCGACAAGCGACGAAATCATGGGAAAGTGGTCACAGGTAGAGATGTGTCATTTTGCGCTATAACAAAGTTGAGTGCACAGACAAAAGGTGCTAACATATTTCTCATGCTAGATGAAGAGCGCCTTTGTGATTTTTACGAGATGGGTTTCCACATTAACTGTTGTATATATGTGTCATTGATTAATGTGTTTATCTCTATTGCATGTATGTTGTGAATAAGTAAATTTGAATTTGTCGCACCGCATCTGTTTATGAAGAACCCCATATATGTATGTGTCCCATTGCTTATTGAATGGATATGTGATAGGGCTGTTATGTTGATTATTATAATAATGTTTGACTGGTAATTATACTGTTATCTTGAATGAAAAGAACTAACTGCAGAAACCTGTTTCTAGAAGTTCCCCATAAGATAGCTCGGGTGAGACTGCATTTACGTCGCAGGTGCTATCGACTAATCCCTGCTATATCAGGTCGATATCTGGGCCTTTTTTGATGACCAAGGATCTGAACCTGGGTCAAATGGAGGTGGAAGTCCAACAATCACTTCCTTGTGGTCATAAACCCCCATCGAGTAATTCCACAATCGATATGTACCAAGCCTTTCACATAAAAATTCAACCATATAGAAGCTGTCAATTATTTTAGCTAAACCATGAATCCCACATTTCCCATTCAACCAAATAAGAGCTAAAACAACATGAGTAATATCAAGGAGGTTAGATGCCTCAAATAAAGAAAAATAATAATAGCTCTCCCAGGATCTAGAACAAAATAATAATCCGTTTAGGGATCCATAGCTCTCCCAGCTTCCCATACTTCCTATAGATACGTTGATAAGTTTAAATCACCAGCAATAATAAGGTAAGGGTCCGATAAGAGACTTGAGGAAACAAGTTGGTCCCAAAAATATTTCTTGTGAGAGTATGGTCCATAAATATTTAAGATGCAAATAGGAAAGAAAATCCTTTTATCCTACCCTCCAATAAAATACCTGCACAATAGGAAAAAAAATTCATATCATCCACAAGAGTATCCCATGCCATCAAAGACCACCCCCCCTGAGTAACCAGTAGCGTCACAGGAACAAACTGTCTAGCTAGATTTAATCCTCAAGAAGAAATCACAAGCAGAAGAAGCAAACATCATAGTCTCCTAAAGCATCACAATTCAGGTTTGGTAATCTCTAGAAAATGTTTTAAAGTAGATCTTTTAGGTCTACTTCCGAAGCACCTGATGTTAAAAGAGATAAATATCATTCTGACATCTCCAAAGGGGCCGTTAAATCTCTAAGTTCCCATGAAGAGAAACCAGAAACTTGATAAGGAGAAACACATAAACCCCTATCAAGAAGTGAATGAATAACCATATTAACAAATACATTGTCACTAACAGAGGACTCCGACCCCAAAGAACCAGTCCATTTTCCTTTCTTGTATTTTCTAGGTTTTCTGATGGAAATATTTGTAGCTCTAATAAAAGAAATAGGAAAAATATTAGGATTATCCACAACCTTAGTTGAGTAGATAGGGATAGTTTTAAGGGGAGTAGAGGGTTCCAAGAATTTATCTCAAGGAGGATCAAACAGATACTCATGAGTCGACGAGGAAGACAAATTTACATCTAAGGTTGAAGAACGCGTAGAGGGTAGAGGGGGGAAATAAACAAACTTGAAAAGAGGGACCTCAATATCCTCCACCCTAGGGCAATCCACAATAAGATCCAAGTTCGGAGAATCCTCAAGGATGAACCCCCTAGTGGTAGCACCCGAATCCTCAAGGATGATATCCTCCCTTAGGATAACACCATAATACATAGAGATAAATTCCCTACCCTCGACACTCCTAGAACCCAGACATAAATCACCCCAACCCTCTTTAGGCCCTGAAATAGACATATCACTCAAAAATTTTGCACCCGGAAGAAATTTCAACAAGATGGGCACCGATTGAGGAAACTTACCGATGAAAGAAAGAGAAGAATCTTTGTCTCAAGGGATAGGGAATTCAAGGTATCTCTCCATCGGTTCCAAATCTTCTTAAACAACATCCTTCACAACTTGAGCCTTGCATACAACCGAAGCACGAGAAGGACAATGAGATTTTGAGTGACAAGAATTTCGACAAAGGTGACACCGCAACATAATGCGCCAATATTCAAGTTGTTGAATAAAAGAGCCAGCTTTCCATCGAACCTCCAAATCCTTCGATAATCCATCAGTCGCAGAAATTTCCTCCAAAACCATAGGAGAATTTCAGATAAAACCTAGAAGATAGTCATCTTCAATTAGAATCAATTTTCCAATAGAGTTAGCAATACCCATAAAACCTTTAATATTCCAAAGGTGAATAGGAAAAACGTGAAGAAGTACCCAAAGATGACGTTTATCCATCTTCTCACGACGAGGATCAAAACCCACATTCCACCATTTCAACACCAGAGAGCCATGAGCAATAACCCAAAAATGATCCTCGATAGCTTTCCTATCAACGTTCTATAAGAATTGGAAAATAATCCACCTGTTCTCCAACACCATAACCCACATGATATTGACAATGAAGGGTTTCCAGTATTCCCGGACCCAAGAGAGGATTTCCACTTTGGAGAGTTTTATAAATTCAAACTTAACCATTAGTGCCCGTTGTGCAAGAGCCACCTCTATTTCCATAGTTACGTCTTTTCCCAGTACACATACCGACCCACAACTCTTCACCTTTGCAAACGAAATCTTCTCAGGCCTCTGCGAAATAGCCACTGTTAAATTCAAGTAAACATCCAGACCATTAGGCCATTTAGAGATAGGGATATCAGTAAACAACAGGCCCAGGTCGACAAGAACAGTACCAACCAAAGGTTCAACAAAGTTCACCTTAGGTTTGGGAGAAGAAAAAAACTTAAACCTAGATAGCCCAAGTGACGGTGGAACATATGACCCAATTGTCGATGTCCCCTTATAGGTAGAAAACCCTAACTTGTCACAACTAGCCGAAGGAATCCCACACGGTTCTGCTAACCCCTTGTCAAAAATCACCTTTTCAGATGGGTTAGAGCAAACACCTGGGCATCTAGATTCGTCACTGGTCGTAGTTAACCACTCCCAAGGGAAACCAATAAAATAAGAAAAACTCCCTAGAAACCACCAAACCAAAACACCAAAAAACAGGCCAGAAAATGGCAGCAACCTTCAAGGGACCACCACAAATAAGCATACCTTGTCCCTTCACGAGAGAACAACACAATGGTAAAATAATTTAAATTCCCATTTTTTGTACTATTTGGTACTAGGTTTATCAGAATGATAAGTTGGAATCAAGTCCATTGGCTACTTTAGTGAAGGAACCAATAAAGGATGTAATCCAAGCCCAAACGACAACAAAAACCTGCCCCAAGGTAACCACCATACAACAAAACACCACACGCCATAAAGCCTGATGAAATGACCGTAGGGAGCATATACATACCTGCACCTACCTCACGAGCATATAGACCAGACTATAACACCTGCCAGAAGAAACCCTTCGTCTTCATATCCACTTCTCCAATGGGGTTAAGATAGCATTCACTTATATTTTGCCGCATTTCCATATATTCAATCATATTACCATTCATTGGGATTGTTGAGAGATATATGTGTGATGATGGGTACATAAATTGTTTATGCACAAGTGAAACAAGCCAAGACCTTTACCAAAATATGATATTGTTTGAATGTTTCAAAATTAATGTTCAAGAAACTTTCACACCTTTTTGTGAAGGGGTCGTGCATGATATTGGTGAAGGAAGAATAAGTTTCAATATTGATATTATTTCTAAATTGATTTTCTTATAACTTGGATATCACAATGTAATAGATTTAATACCATAATGTTTTTATTTTGCAGGATTTTTCTAGGTCAATTTCAAACATGTTGAAAGGAATTTATTTTACTGAGGAAAATCCTATGAATGTCGTTAATGCTGCTCTTCAAAAGAGACAGGAAGCAAGGAAGAAGAAATAAGTGTCAAATGTTCAAACTGAAGAAGTACAAGCACAAAGAGGAAAGGGAATCCGACAATCAAATCTGGTAACTAGAAAGGTTACATTCAAATCTTCATCTCTCCCAAGTGACATGTTGAAATTGTTGTCAATGAGGTTGCTACTTTTGCTGGCAAGAGTAAGAAACAATATCGTATAAGAAATATGGTTGAGGGTGTTTCAATTCTTGTTAAAGGCATTGTTGATTTAGAAGGAACCCCTTCAGGATAGAAAAGGTGGAGATCTGCTGCAACTGAATCCAATGTTATACTTGAATATGAGTGTGAAAATTCTGGGGCCAGTAGGGAAATCATTACTCCAGGTGCCAATCTAGAGGATGGTATTGCCAAGTCAACACAAAATTCCATTCGAGATTGATTGCAGACACGTGGGGATTCGCTCAGTGAACTTGTTACATAACACGATCATTCGTGGGATATTAAAGAATATCATAATTTCACTAAATAATGGAAAATTCTTCCAAAAATTGTATTGTTGAACCCCCCTCCCAGTATACCTATCAAATTAAGAAAACTCCTAGTTTCACCAGATATTGTAGGTATCCATTTTTATCAACCCATTTTTAATACCCCCTTTATATCATATTAACAAATTGTAACAAATAGGATCCCTAACACATCTTAATATAAGCAAATAGGATGCTAAATAAAAAAATAGTATAATGCTAATAATGATCCCACTAGGATTGCATGGGTGACTGTTAAACTTGTAGCCTTGGATAGTGGAAGACCTAATGAAATAATAATGGGGAAGAGCCAACAAAATAGTAATATAAAATTTTGTGTAGTTAAACATTGTATAAATTGAAGGATTGTGGGAAATAAGATCTTGCATCGGATAAGCTAATAATTTATAAAGACCCGGTTTATGAATTGTATGTTATAGATATAAACCTGGAAGTGAAATCTGAATAATTGTTTATTAATAAGATTAAATATTTTCTCCCTTACATTAACATTATACCAGTATGTCAAGACATTAAATAACACCTAACCTAAATAGATGAAGTAAAAGTCTACTTATAGACTTTTAGAAACTATAAGAAATTGTGCATAAACAATAAATTAACAATTTTTTATCTACAAAATAATAAGAACTTATACGAGACAAATATAGATCATGACGAATTCATGTTAAATTACTATTATTATGCAAATACCAGCAAAAGAATCTGTACATTGAAATTAGAATAGTTGTAGTTTACTCTTTTTTTACATTTTCAGAAGATTATAGAGAGTTTCCTTTGATAAATAGAGCACCTTTTTCAATAGGATAAACAGAGTAAACAGGTAGAGAATTATTTAGTGCCAGGTGAATAAAATAAAAAAATTTACATTGTAAAGATGAGCCCTAATTGATATAATTTCTCGGAACTTTTATGGCTTAATAATGCAGATGGTTTATGAGGCAACAACAAATAAATAAAAGCAATATAAAGTCATTTACCTTAACCAAGAAAATAACTATCCAAACTAGAATTGTTATAAATCATTCAAACCCTAACGGGTCAAAAACATGCATTGTATATCAAGTTGACAACGCGTTAAATAAAATTAATACAATGTCATCGGATTACAAGAATTTTAATTACAAGAATTTTAAAAGGATCCTCCAAATCCATAATATATTTGCCTTAAGAAATAGTTTAATATAATAATTTTAAATAGTTTTAATTAAGTAGTTTTATATATCCACGTTTAATTTAATAATTTAAAAATGTTATAATTTAATAGCATGTTTAATTTAATAATCTAAAAATGTTATAATTTAATAGCTATTTATAACTCAAATTTGATCTTATAATGTAGAAATGTTTGCATCTAATAATTATATATAGGTCAAAGTTAAAAGTTAAAGTTAAAGTTTGACAAGAAAATAATTGGATAATAAATAAGAAATCATAAAAAAATGATATTGTCATCTAAAAAATCAAAATTGTATAAAGATATTATAAAATTTGCATTTTTCTACTAACTAAATTTTATTAAAATAAAATACAATTTTTTCTATTAACAATAAAAATACTAAATAAATTATTAAACTTTGGTAAATCTCTAGTATGGTGTGAACTAATTTAAATATTAATCATCATATTTGTTTGAATAAACCTATAAATATTTTTTTTTTAAATATAAAAAAAAACATCTTTAGTTTCATTAATATATTAGTTTATAAAATGTGAAAAAAAACTTAATTGAATATCAAAATAAATATTTGAAAATTTTATTTAATAAATTTATATAAAAATATATATATAATATGTTAAAATTTTTATATATATTTAAAAAAATATTATATCTAAATAAACTTATATACAGTGATAAAGCTATATTAATTTATTGTGATGTAATTGTCACATCTATCAAGATTAGTCATTATGGCTATTTTAATAAACAATACATTTGACATTATTAGATTTTCTTTCTAAATTTTTATAAAAAATAAACATTATATATATATATATATATATAAGTTTATTATATTTAAATAAAAGTGTATATAGTGATATAGTCATTGTGATGTGATTGTCACATCTATTGAGATTAGTCATTATTAGTATTTTAATAAACAAGACACTTAATATTGTTATATATTTTTAAATATTTTTTCTATCTAGCAATTTTATTTGCACACTAAAAGATATTAGTCAAATCATAAAAAATAACCACTCTTAAAAAATAACCAATCATAAAATACAAAAGTAGATTTAAAAAAATAAAAAAATAAAATTTTATTTTTAAAATATTAATTTAATATATGAATTTTTTAAAAGTTATGTAATTTTTTTGAAAAAGTATATAAATTAATTAAAACCAAAACTATTGTTGGACTAAACGATAGTTATATACCTGCCTTGGCAAGTATAAAAATAAAAATGATCTTTACTAATTAGGAGAAAAACCTCAAACTAAAGAGATAAACCTCATAGTCACAAATATGTCAAACATATAAACATTAAAGAATTTAGAGAAGAATTGTGTCATAAATCGCAAGGATCATTTGTAATTTTTTTTATTTTTTATTTTTCGAACTAGGAACCTACACCCTGTACTCGACGGCGCTAGAGCTGGAGTAGATCACCGAGTCACACGAATAGTAGTAGTAAACCTGGGCTGGGTCCAGCCTTTGTTTGAATGTGAGAACGATTTGTCCAATGGCAAATAGAATTGTCACCGTGGTTGCACAAGGCATTAAAGGACGGTAGCACCTCCCGCAAGAGAATATTTACGGTCGCCCCTGCAAGAAAAGTAACCTGGGCTTTCATCGGGTCAGCGAAAGGCCCCACTGCTGGCTCACAAACTCAACCCCTCAGCATGAGGTTTGAACATAAGACCTCATGAAGACCAAACCCCACAAAAATCAACTGATCTACACGTCATGGCTTTGTAAACAGAACGAATACATGTATGCAAATGATGTGGTCAAACGGCATAAACATAGTAAACCACCCAATGTATAATCCGGAACTATAAGAGGGAGCTAAATTGCCCATTTAAAATATTTAGAATTACTCGAAGACTATTTAGTGGGAGAGCAAGCACGAATTAACTTGCATAGAACCAACGCCTATGTGAAATCAGTGCTCTCATCCAAAAAAGAAAATGCAGATTACAAAAGCAAATAGGAATTGATAATGAGAGGTTCCTTCATATTGGATTAAAAACAAAAGTGTAAAATAAGTTTAGTTATCAGAAAATGAAACTCTGTTCAAGAGTCAATGATCTTTAAAATGTATAACATTCAAAATACTATAAAGACTTGTTATTCTGGTCAACCTAGCCATGAATTATTGTAAGGAGTTAAAATGAAAATATTGTATCAGTCCATATCACAATATACTTATCCTCAAGCTCGATGAATAGATGGGTTAGATAAGAAAATCACATGATGAAAAGTCTTAGAGTAAAAAGAAATGAGACTTGCGATTTAAAGGTAGAACAAATATTATAAGAATGATGATATGAAAATGAACCCGAAACCTTTTTCTAAATGTCTAAGGAAACTTAAATACATTAACGTGTATTAGTCCTGCAAATCCCAATTATATAATAGCTCGAAATAGAGTCTATACGCCGTTGAAATAATTTATAAGAAACTAAAGTAGACAAGGGATAGACACATAGTGTGTAGTCCTTGCCTTAGGGAAAGGGAAAGGATGAGGAATATTTGTTAAAATAAAATATTATTAGCCATTGCACTTGACGATGAAAAAAAACGTCATAAAAGGAGGCAAGGTGGAAGAGGTGTAACTAAGAGAAAAGAAACAAGTGTATTAGATGAGGTAGATGAAATGTTAAAAAAAATATACAATGACAAGAGCCAACGTTGCATGTATATATAAAAAATAGAATGATAAATGTGCCCATCTCAAGCAAAGTGAGTTTTTCTTTTTTAGAAGTGCAATGATTGCATTTGTTCAAGTAGGAATCTCCATTAGCATATGATATAGAAAAGTGAATAAAAAATAAAGTAGGCTTTAACAATAAATATGTTTATTGAGAGTCGATATAATCAAGTGTAGATGTAAGCATATTGATATGTGGTTGTTGTTCCAAGCAAGCATCGAATGTTTGCTTTCCAAAGATGTAAACCTTTTGCACCTTTGAGTTTTTGCACATAGAGAAGGAATTTTGCAAGTAAATATAAATAACACGTGAAGTGAAAAAAATAAGACACTAGTAAAAGTAAAAGAGTGAAGGTGCAAACTTACAGTTCTTAGACAAGAAGATGAATTGGGAGTTGTAGTTGTTTAGGCAAAAAATGGAAAAGCTTGTTGAGATTTATATAGTGAGGAGCATTAATGAGAAAACATATATTTGCGCCTTTGAGTTTTTGCACATGGAGAAGGAATTTTGCAAGTAAATATAAATAACATGTGAAGTGAAAAAAATAAGACACTAGAAAAAGTAAAAGAGTGAAGGTGCAAACTTACAATTTTTAGACAAGAAGATGAATGGGGAGTTGTAGTTATTTAGGGAGAAAATGGAAAATCTTGTTGAGACGTATATAGTTAGGAGCATTAATGAGAAAACATATATATTAATTTAGAAATAGGAAAAGTGGGTAAGATGAGACGTACTTACATATAATATGGATCCATTAGAGGAGAAATGGTGGCAAGCTTTTGGAATGGAGCAAGACCTATGATTGTTTTGTTTTGATGACATGGGGTTGTCCTTCATTCTTGTGAATTGATGAAATGTGAAAGTATAATAGATGTGAAGATCCTTTAGAGAAGGGACTCTAGATAATGTTTGTATAGGTAGAATTGACTAAAAAAATAGGATTGTCGAGATCCCATTGAAAGCTAATATAATCATGTTTCAAATTGACATATTATTTTTTCTAGCAACAAATCAAAAAACATATACTATATACAATTTCATCTCTAAAATTATATGATTTACTTTTATTTTAAAATAAAACTATTTTTTTAAGCAACAATAGAAATTCATATTAACAGAGGAAAAAAAAGATTACAGAGCTTCATAGTCCTGTTACGGGGGTCTAAGACTGTTTGGCCACCTGCCCAGTATGTCAAAAAAATTAAATTTCATGTTGGGAATTTTCAGAAAAGAAAAGTGTCTGCTCTTCCCAGAGCTATGCACATTGATCGACATATTACAAACAATAAAAAGAGAGTGTGGACCAACATGAAAATTAAACATTTGTAAAACAGAGAAATCCAGAAGAACTAGGAGTCACAGAGTGAACTGGGGATGGTGGTGGAGAGTTTAGGGCATTGCATCTCCATTCGTTGCATCAAGCATCTCCTCCAGGATCAGGCATGGTCCATACTCATCCTCACGAGTCGGGTGATCGATGGGTTGTAGCTCCTGAAGCGTTTGTGCAACAATGGCACAATTTGAAGCCCCGTGGACGCGTTTTACTGGCCTTATCATCCTAGTGTTTTCCATATTCTCCTATACCAGCGCGATGGATTTTTCTGTGGGCGGCTGATGTCTCCCCACCCATGCCACACCATTCCATGTTTCTTCCACCCTCAATGTTATCCTCATTGCGAAAAAAGTATAATGGCGCCAATTGAAATTTGTTTCCATGGTGCTCAGGTGCTCTTCGGTTTAGTTGAGACAGGTCTGCATGCTCTACGCCATGTCCATGGCTCCATTTCACTTGTTCGTCTGGTCTTCCATCAACATGCCCATCATGTTTTTTATCATCCAGTAGTGGTTAATTCCACCTCCATTTCTTTTCGAGGTCAAATGCTCAGAGACAACCCTAGAATCCCATTCATCTATCATGCATCGAACCAACATGAAGACCTATGATGCATATCCATCTGCAGCTCCTAGGTTAGCCTTACATCTTCCACTGCCCTGACCAACGTTACCTCTCCTTAGAGTCCCACGTTGTTGTGGCATTTTCACACATAGTTCGCATGACTGGTTGGCGGAGGAGAAGACGATTAACAACACCACAGAGACGATCAGGACAAAAGTATGGAGATTAACCAATTCTATAATACGAATCGTTGGCTTCATAGAATGACAAACCAACACATGCAGACAATAACTCCTCTGTTCTACGGTTGAGGTTCGACTGGACGTCCCAACTACATGCTGGGTTGGCTGGCAGCTCGCCACCCTAGGCATTTAATACCTTCACTCCTCCATCCGCTTCGTTTCCCATGCCAGAGCCACGCGTCCCTTGAGATAGGTGGCCCATGTGAACCACACGCGTGTCACCCGCATCCGGGGGATTTTAAAAATAAAACTATTAAAACTATTCTATTTATTTATTATAGTAAATAAAAAATCAATACATAATCCCGCACAAGTGTGTCTCATTGGCGATTTGCTTGATATGAAGTCACATGTAAACAAAAGTTATGAATTCAAATCACACCCAGGATTACCCATGTCCCATGCCCCAGACCTCGTGTGACACAACCAACCATTCCCCAAGTGTTGATTTCCCTAGTATAAAAACACATAAAATAAAAAACCAATACATCACAACCAACTCACACTCACATTAACTATCTCATAAATGAAGCCAAATAAAGTACCTAATCATTCGACAATGTTATATGTGCAAAGACTTAAGAAAATGCCTTGTGAATATTTACGATAGCCTATAGCCTCCTTATGTGTAGGTTGAAATTTCATTAAAACTATAAATGTAAAATGATAGGTAGGAACATGTATTGCCTTGGGTTCTCTTTTCTCATTGGTGTATGTTGACTTAATTGGATACTTCAATTCTCTTTCACCTGGTTATATAATGATAATATTTTTAAAAGCTTATTTTATTTTATTTTGTGAATTAATAAAGTAAAATAAGTTTTTAAAGATATAATTACAATTGTTTTAAATAATACTTTTTATTGCATCAAGAGTAATAAGGTTCTTTATAGTTTATTATGGAGATGTTGTTAATACTATGATAAATCTATCTTAAACTTAGATATAAAGAGATCCAATTTATTGAGGAAAAAAATTACCTTAAATTTTTACATTACATCAAGAGTATAAGGTTCTTTACATTTTTACATTGCATCAAGAGTAATAAGGTTATTTATAGTTTATTACGGAGATGTTGTCATATAATACCATCATATTTCTATCTTAAACTTAGATCAGAAGAGATCCAATTTATTGAGGAAATTTTTTTTCCTTAAATGTTTACACAAAAAATAACTACATCTCAAAAAATTAGATCTTTATCAATTAACATTTGTTGATATACTTATGTTACAATGATTATAATAATACTTTTAAATCACCAGTCCATTGGATGTAGCTTGGGTGGTTGGGAGGAATGATTGCTACCCTCCTTGCCTAAGTTCAATTCCTTATAAATGACGTGCTGTGCCCTTAAATGAATCTATATGATGTTTGATTTGAGAAAGGGATGAAAAAAACCCTTAAAATCATTATTATTACACTAAATGTACTTTACCATAATGCAAATATCTAAAAAAAATTTAAATGATCATACAAATTTGAAACTTATATTTAAAAAAATAAAAATAAAAATAAAATATTAAATCATTCATATAAAAAAAATTAAAAATTAGAAAAGGTTTATATGTGACTTTTTTTCCACAAAAAATACCTTTTTCCTGCTATTATATTAATCAAAGAAATTTTTTTACGTCAACATATCATCCTTACAATAATCATTCTTACATTCTTCATCCTTCATGTATATCAAATCAAAACAAAATACTTAGAGAGGTGTCCCTATTCATATTCTGTACCTATATCCGAATTACTTCCACGAAAGTAGTATTAAACTACCAGATAATATCAAACTTTTCAGCCCACAGTTAAGAGAGACCTAAGAGATCAACCTCTTCTTCATGGATCAAAAGAACCTTTGAAAAATTCTTGAAACTGTAATATGCTAGATTTTAGTGAAATAACGCTTTTGGAGAGATTATCGGCCCTTGCATTAAAAAATCTGGAAAGGTGCCTGAAATATATATGATTGAAAGATCTTTTTAAATATTGAACTCTTTGACACCACTGATTTATCAACAACACCTGTAAATTGTAATTGTCATTCAACTATTCAATAATCACTTTGGAATCACAATAAATGCTTATGTTTGAAATGCCAATAAGGGCAACAAACTGAATTTATTGGATTATATTACACATGTTAATGGATTATATTACACATGTTAATGGATTAGACTCTTGGAGTAATTATGTCAGGTAAAGAGAATTATAATGAATGGTTTCGTAAAGTTAAAACTACCCTTATTTTTAATGACATGTGGGATGGAATTTGTGAAAATGAGAATTTTGAAGGTAAGAAAGATGGAGATGCAATAAATGAAGTGGATAAAAGTGCACTAGTACCACCTACTAATACCAAAGAGATAGAATTATGGAAAAACAAGGATAAGAAGTCTTATTCCTTGATCATTGCCTCTGTAAGTGAAGAAGTAAGTAGACACTTAGTTTCTAGCAAAAGTGTTTGGGAAGAATTAAAAAAGCTAAGAGATTTGTATGATTCACATTCTAAGCTTGAAATCATACAATTGTTAATGAAGTTTTATTTAACTTAGAATTAAAAGATAATGATCCAATGAAACTTGTTTTTGAAATTAGAGCTATTGATAGTGATGCAACTGGTGTTAAGGTTGACATTCAAATTACTACATTTATTAAGGATATCTACCCTTCTTATACTCATTATTTAGAATCACTTCAAGCGAGTGGCCAGATGAATGCTATAACCTTTGAAAAACGTGTTGAGAAAATTGCAGAGAGAGAGAAAGCATTTGGGAAGAAGGAGTCTAATCCCAATGAAGAAAATTTATGCCTTGCACATAAAGGACGCAAATAATTTTGTTTTTTTGCAAAGGATGAAAATAGAAGCAGAGGTTGAGGTAGAGGACATAGAGGATAGTACATAGGAAGGGGGGGAATATAATCAAGGAGAGAAACAATATTATAGATGTGGAAAAACTGGTCATACTGCTTGTTATTGTAGAACTTCTTAGAAGAAAATTGTTAACAAGAAAGATAAAATAAAAGATAAAGGAAACAATAAAGGTAACCATCATGAATTTGCACATTTTGTTGTTGCACATTGTAATATTGAAATTGAAGATGCTTTTAGTACTTCATTTTCTTGGAATGACATTTGGTTATTAGATACTGGAGCCACATGCCATGTGACATTTAGAAAAAACTTCTTTGAGACATTTAGTGATCAAATTGGCAGATAAGTTTTAGTTAAAACCTTCATGAATTGGATCTGTTAGACTTAAATTATCAGGACTTATTGATTACATACTTTTTGATGTTCTTTATGTTCCACAATTTAAGAGAAATTTAATATCTCTTGTGCAAATTAGACAACAAGGTCACTCAATACATATGTTTGATAGTATCATTAATATTAGAAGAGCTTAGATAATGTGATTGTAATGATTGGAGTGGAAGATAACACAGTTTTAAAGTTGAATGGTACCTCACCCAATTCATAGAATTCTGCAAATTTGGTTAAGCATAATAATAATCTATCTTCCATCTTGTTATGGCATGCTAGATTTGCTTAGATTAATTATGATAGTCTCATAATTATGAAACAGAAAGGATTTCATGAGCTTCCTACTATTCCAAGACAACTTTCCCAATGTGATGCTTGTATTTTAGGCAACCACAATAAACAACCTTTTCATGATTCTATGTTTCGAGCTTCTAGAAAGCTAGGCCTTATTCATTCAAATTTATGTGGGATAATGACTGTTCCATCAGCAAACGGAAACAAATATTTTATGACTTTTATTGATGACTTTAGAAGGATGTGTTGGGCTTATTTATTAAAATCAAAATCTCAAGCTTTTGATATATTCTTATATTTTAATTTGTGGATTAAAAACGAAACTCAGCGCAATATTGGAACCCTTATAACTAATAATGGTGGTGAATATACCTATCAAGATTTTGAAAAACATTTGCAGGAGAATGGTATTAAAAATCAAAACATTATTCCTTATAATACACAACAAAACGGTGTGGTAGAACATATTAATAGGACACTGTTGAATATGGTAAGATCCATTATTTTTTTTAAGAATGTTAGTTGATGTTTTGGGGAGAAGTAGTTCTTTGTGTTGTCTACATTAAGAATAAGTGTCCTTCTGCTGGACTACAAAACAAAACACCTTATGAAATGTGGCATGACCATCTTCCATCTGTCAAACATTTTAGAATTTTCGGTTCCACATGTTATTCTTTGATTCCTGAGCAACAAAGAAATAAATTGGGAGCAAGAAGTCGAAAGTGCATTTTTTGGGATATTCTAATACTTCCAAAGCTTATAGATTGTATGATGAAGATAACATAAAATTTATTGTTTCTAGAGATATTATATTTCATGAATTTGACAAGGATAAATGTTATATTTCTTGAATTTGATAAAGATGCACTCACTATTGATAAAAAAATTGCTCAACTTGATAGATTTCATTCTAAAAAATTCTATCATGAAAGGGATAATGGACTTCCAAATTTTGAAGGGGGGATTCCTGTTCTAAGTTAGATTTTGGAATTTCCTTCCATAGCAACAAGTTCTTCTAATGCACAAGTTCATGAAACAGAGGGCCAAAAAGTTGATGATATTGTTAATGGAATGGATAAATTAATTCTCATAGATAATGAAGAACCTGCTCTTGAAAGAGAAACATAACAAACACCGCAACAACAAGTTCATAGATCGACATAGACTAAGACATTTCTAAAAAGGTATGATGCTTTTGTCATATTAGATTGTGGATTAAAATTTTATGCTTTTGATGAACCTGTTTCTTTTCAAGAAGTAGTAACTAGTGATGTATGGAGAAGTACAATGCAAAGAGAGTATGAGGCTCTCATAAAAAAATGGAACTTCGAGGTTGGTGGACCCTCCAATTGGAACCAAACCTGTTGGATGCAAGTGGATATATAAGAACAAGTATAAAGCAGATTGCTCACTTGAAAAACACAGAGCGATACTTGTAGAAAATGGATATGCACATAAATAAGGTGTGGATTACACATAAACATTTTCTCCTACAGCAAAATTGGGCACTATTCGAACTTTGTTTTCTTTAGTAGCAAAAAAAGGATGGAAAATGCATCATATGGATGTTAAAACTGCCTTCTTAAATGGAGACTTGAAAGAATATGTTTATATGGCTCAACTTGAAGGTTTTGCTATCAAAGGTCAAGAACAAAAGGTATGCAAATTGGTAAAATATTTGTATGGTTTGATGTAAGCACCCCGAGCATGGTATGAAAACTTAATTGAACATATTCTCAAATTGAATTATAAGCATTTCAATCTAGATGATCCAAATTTATTTGTCAAGAAAGTTGGAAGATCAGGTGTATATCTAGTTGTCTATGTGGATGATTTGCTTATCACGAGAAATAATGATGATTACATAGCCTCTATTAAAAGAGAGTTGAAAAAGGTTTTTGATATGACAGATTTGAGGTTATTACATTATTATTTAGGAATTGAAGTAGATAAAAAACCAAAGCACATTTTTATTTCTCATAAAAAATATGTTGGAGAGTTATTGAGCAAATTTGGTATGCAAGATTGTAATTCTACTTTTACACCAATGGAGAAGAATCTAAAGCTTACTTCAAATGAAGGTAACACATTTAAAGATCCAAAAAAGTACATGTAGCTTGTTGGAAGTTTAATTTATCTGACTACTACTCGCCCTGACATAACTTTAGATGTAGGGATACTTTCCAGGTTTATGCATCATCCTTGTGAAGGTCATTGGAATGCAACAAAGTGAGTGCTCAAATATTTAAAAGGAACTCAATATTATGGCATCAAACATTCTAAAGTTTCATACTTCCATCTCATTGGTTATGCAGATTATGATTTTGATGGAGATAAAGAGCATGGGGTGTCTACTTCAGGTTATTTGATGAACCTTGGATCAACAATTATCACTTGCAAATCGTGAAACCAATATGTTCTTGCTAATTCTACAATTGAAGCCAAATATGTTGCAACCCCTCAAGCCACAAAAGAAACCATTTGGCTTAGTAAAATACTTAAAGACTTGTAGGATAAACAAATGGCTTCAACGCCTCTCTTTGTTGACAACTCTTTCACAATTCAATTGGCCAAGAATCCAAAATCCCATGATCAAACCAAACATATCAACAACAAATATCACTTGATTCGACATCATATTGAGGCCAAAACCATTCATTTGACACATTGTTCTACTTTCAGAGCAAATCATATTTATCTTTACTAAATCATTGGGTTATGAAAAGTTTGAAAATTTTAGAATGCAACTTGACATGTCATATGTCCCTTCGAATTATGGTGGGAATGTTCAATAATCCTTTAGAATTTCATTGTAAATAGTATTTTAGTTATTAGTTAGAAAATTCTCATTAATAATATCGTTCTCTAACTGTAGATAACATTTTTTATTTCCTTTATATGTAATACTCTTCTACGAAATAATACATTGATTGTTGAGGTTCTTCATGGCCTGTGTCAATAATGACTTGTGATTTCTTATGTCATTTGTTTCATTCTTCAGGGAAGTTGAAAAGATTAAAATCCAACCCCGTGAATCTCATGAATAGGTGACGCATTCACGTTCACTTAAAGGATTCTATATCTTCTTGTCTTGCTTGTACCAAATAGAGGAAAAAACTTATCACCAACCTCATTTTCAGGCATCTTTTAACTCAATCAAGAAAGATAATGGGGGTATATAACTCTCACTTGACACTGATACTCACACATCCACCATTTTGTCCAACTATTGGAAAACATCCACAGTCCAACATTTCGTCAAACGATGTACAACCTTCGGTTCTGGGCACATGGCAAACATTTAGTGAAAATATATCCACATGTTTTGGGGTTAAAAAGAGTATTTCCAAATTAATGGGATAAAGGAAAAAATACGCATATTACAAAGAATGGTCGAGTGTATCTTTTTATCTTGCAGGTGGCCCTATAGTACCTTGTGGCCATCGACTAAAGTAAAGAAGTGAGAAAGACCGTGATGAGTCTACTTTTTATTGAATAACAAAATCAATTAATATAATCATGTTCAAATAGACTTTGTCATTGAAAAAAGAGGAGTCATCAATCCTCTTGGTGAGCATCCTAGAAGGCTGGAATGACTGATTAATAATATACTTTCCATTGAAAATAATAGAGAAAGAAGAATACGAAAAATAATAGATATAGAACGCTTCACTAGATCTCTTATTGAATGTATTAAATTGTTGTTGTAATTGTAACTTGAAAAGATATTATGATGTATATTACTATTGTATATTGTTGTACCCCCATTGGAGATGTGTTTCCCTCCTTTCGGGATGTCAACATTGTGTATGGTCACTGAGGTAAACCCTCAGTTGTAAGTATGGGCAATAGTCCCCGGGTTAAAAAAAGGAAAATGTATTTGTGAGTATTCCTAGGTAGGTTGACCCCAAGAGGTTATGTGAATGAACTAGTTAGTTGAGTTAGTTACTCAACGAAAGAATATAAATAGGGATGCACCCTCCTCATTTGTCACACACTCATTCACTCTCTCATGTGTGCATTAGGAGAGAGAGGACAATGAGGAGGAAGAGAGAGAGCCGCAAAAGACATATCGTTCTTGGGTTATTCCATCTTGTTATATTTTCCTTGTGATAGAACTATTATGAGGAAGTTTGCAGAGATTTCTCCTTTATGGTTTCCTCGATGAAAATATCTGTGTCTTGTGTATATTCGATGTATTGTTGTACTTGTTATTCTTTTAGATAAATATCCTAAGTGAATTAACTTAGAAAAAGTAACATTGGTTTAGAGCCACTCTGAAAGAAGGCGCTGTGCAGCCAAAACACTGCTACAATGGCAGCTATTGAAGATTAGGGTTTAATGCTTGAAAACCCTAGAAGACAAAATCTAGTCATCTTCGTACTTTCACTATAAATCGAAATTCGAGAAGGCTCGAGATTTGAAACTTTGACAGGACAAATATGAAATCTTTCTGTACCTTGTGTGCGATTTTTAGCCACATAATCTCTATACTTTAGGATATATGATTCCTCCAAATCAGGATTCCATCCTCCTCTAGAATACAGTCATAATCATGTGACCTAGGGATAATAGCTATATCTCAGGCTAGGAAGGTCCAAATCAAATTTCAAAATATTTTTTTAGATATGGAAATAAATGTTATTTCTATGGTCCAATTTTTAGACCCTGAAGTTGAAACAATGACACGTGGAAATCCATATAAGTTCTCTATGCTGAACAATCCTCAAACAATTCACCTTGGAAAAATTAAAATAAGTCCCACTTGGTAAATCCATTTCTGCTCTAACCTATGGGGTTCGAAAGAAGAGATAACAAGCTACCTCAGGACAAAGTTTCATACCTTTAGTAGAAAAAATTCAGAGATACAATGAAAACAATATCAGGAAATGTTGCAGAAGAAATTGAATAAACTATGGCTACATGCTCCGGGCACTTCCCTCCACAGATCATTTGAAAAAGGAAGACCATAAAACTCACCATAGGAGGGCGCATATTTCTATGGAATAATTTTCTCATTATGTGGAATTTCGATTTTTCATTGCGGGACACTGCGGGAAGAAACTAGGGCATCAAGTTTTGGATGCTTCCCACCACAATTTTTAGAAAAGGAGTACTTTGGATAACTCGCCTTGAAGAGGTGCATTTTCCTATCCAATAAGAAGTTTAAAACTCCAAGTTTGGAAAATTAGGGTCTCTCTAACAAACCCTAGATTAGCCAGCTTTAGAACTAGGTTGAACACCTAAAATCGGTAAGATATAAATATTTGTTATTTCCATTTGAGGTTCTCATTTCAAAATGACTAATCACACCTAACCTGATGATAAGCTTGGGGGAGCTAACAACTTCCGAGCATGGAAGTATAGTATCTTTTTGATCCTTGAATAAAATGACTTGGATCGGTATATCAGTAAGGAATTTTTAGAGTCATAG